>JAJHPE010000024.1:6359031-6943373 GCA_024447655.1 Carex scoparia | reverse complement strand
GCAGTAGGATATTAGGGTGTAGGAATGTCCCATCTTTTGCAAACGGATATTTATCCGAGTGTAATTATCAACAATCTACATGGATTTCTAATTAAAAGCCGTGTAGAAATCCAACTAGAGCTACACGGTTTTTTAATAGAAAATCCGTGTAGGAATATCAACATTCCTACACGGATATTTAGTTAAAATCCGTGTAGCTCTCCTAAACAGAATATTAAATAAATAAACCGAGTTCAGTAACCTTCCTACACGGATTTTTAAGTAAAAATCCGTGTATAATTGTTTCCTACACGGATTTTTAAATAAAAATCCGTGTAGGAAGGTTGCTGAACCGTTTTTTTTTTTTTTTTTTAGCTAGCCTCTACTTTTGAGAGCCAATAATATATATTTCAGATTGAATATACATAGCTTTTTGCAAAAATAAATACATAACATTTTGCAAAAATAAATAGAGAGCATTTTGTATATACATATAACCTTTTGCAACACATATATATACATAGCTTTTTATACATGCGATCCTTTTGATCCAATATATGACATATACCTCTCAAGATCCTATACAATGTTTGTATAAAAATTATGTCCTCACCACTTAGTAACCATGTGATCAAGTTTTGGGCCAAATTTCGATAAGTTGTATTAGATCCGTGTAGGAAGGGGTTATTGTAGACGGATTATTGGTGAGAAAGGCTAGAGAGCTACACCAAGTTTTGGGCCAAAACTCATGGCTATGATCTACTCTAGCACGAAATTTCATACATACTAAGTTGTATTAGATCCAACATATCAAAAAGGAAGTTTGCATGTGATCCATGACATGATGTCTCTTGGTTAAAGGTCTCCAACAATATTGTATCTCCAATGAAAAATGGAAGGATCAATATTTGTGCATATATACATACATACATCATAGGAAATAAAAATTCTCAATTAAAATTTATACATAAAATTAATTGAATCTGTATGGCTTTTATACGAACCACTGAAAATTAATTTCGTAAGAAAAAAATTACTGCATCTTAAATGTATTTACGAAGGGAGGGTGGCGAAGAGGATAGTAACCAACTAAGACGAAGAGGATAGTAACCAACCAAAACCCTACAAAACCAAAAAGATAAATAAAAGAGAAATAAGTAATAATAATTACACATTACCTAAATAAACAATAATAAGTAACAAAAATTAGAGAAAGAAAAATATATATATACATACGTGGCTAACCTTAGCAAGATAGAGAGGAGAAAATAACAACTTCAAATATCTCGGATCCCGGTTGTGCTATGAGCTGAAATCGTGACCAATATTTTAATACAGAGATAGAGAGAGTATTATAGAATCAAAACGGCGTTGGAGAGAAAAGACCTTTTTATATAACCAAAACCCTAAAACTACCTTTCTACACGGATTTTTCACTATAAATTCGTGTAGCTCTCTAGCATTTCTACACTTGTTATTTAAATAATAATCCGTGTACAATAACCCTTTCCTACACGGATTTTTTAATAAAAATCCGTGTAGCTCTCTAGCCTTTCTACACCGTTATTTAAACAATAATCCGTCTACAATAACCCCTTCCTACACGGATTTTTTAATAAAAAATCCGTGTAGCTCTCTAGCCTTTCTACACCTAGTTATTTAAACAATAATCCGTCTACAATAACCTCTTCCTACACGGCTTTTTTAATAAAAATCACGTAGCTCTCTCTAATTCCTACACGGATATTTAACTAAATATCCGTGTAGGAAATGTAAATTTCAAACGACTTTTTTGAAACACTGTTTTTTAATGAAATATCCGTGTGGGATTCTTAGGGATATCATTGATCATTGGAAAAATCCTATTTGATACACGGTTTTACATAAAACCGAGAAAATCCGTGTACAACCACAGTATAGGAAGCGCCATTCTGTAGTAGTGCTCAAAGATTGATCCACCCAATGTTTGATTGAGAGAGAGATGATTCCAATACTAGTTGTATTACAAACTCTCCAAAATCAAATCCTTACTAACTTCGTTTGTAGACTCGTAGTCTCACATGAAACAAATAAAAAAAAAAAAAAAAACAAGCAAAAGCTCAACACATGAACAACTCAAATGAGAGCAAACAAATGAGCAAAAGCGAATCAAAATGAAATTCAAAATTAGATCTAATACTAGATCTAAAACAAGCATGAGAAGAGGAGAAGAAAGACACCAAGATCAAGGCGATCGGCTCACCTAGGCCGATCGGCCTAGAAGTGGTGGAAGGAGCAGGCGGCACTAGCTTGGGGAATTATATTCCTATGCCATATTCATCCAATATGGATATGTGAGATTAAATCGATGGTGCATCGATTGATCTGTGAAACACATTAACCAACATTTAATCCTCACACTAATTTTGTCTGTAAATAATGTTCCTTGCTAAATACAAAGATCAGGAAAATCTAGAGTTTATTACTTATTACGAGATAGTGTATTTACAATCTAGAATCTTATTCTAGATTACTATAAAGTAATGTCAAACTTAAAGAACAAGTTGATCATATCAACAATTATATGAACAATATTACGAAGCAACATTTGCTCTAGGACACTAACTCCATCAGTTGGCATAAGTGATTAATATCATGTGTCTTGAGTCAATAGCAAATGTGTATACTTTTCCTATCGGGACGATAGCCATCGGCTTGGAAGCCGATTGCAAATTGCAATTTCAACCGACATCAAAGTATTTTTCTATTGTAGTGACATGCGCCCTAGAAATTGTAGCGTTCCCTATATGTCACGGATTCTTCATGTGAAATTTCTATATATATATATATATATATAGAGAGAGAGAGAGATAGGCTATCATGCTTTGCAAAGCAAAGCTCCTCTTTTACTTCGCATTTTGATTCGTTGGATCTGTTTTAAAAATGATGCGGATCAATCTGATCAGATTAAAATTTTGTCGCTGAAATTGAAGGAAACGCCTCTCCATTAATTGGACTTGTCCAGTAAATGAAATAGGCCCAACCAGCCAACACCCCCATTTCTCTCTCTCACGCCTATTCTCCCCAATCGTCTTCTCTCTCTTTCTCCTTCCCAGCGTCTTCCTCCCTCCTCACACTTTCGTGCAAACTAAACAAATCGCCCATCTCCTCTCCTCTGTTGGTGCCACTCAGTTTGGCGGCTCTCCGGCAACAGCGGTAATCTCTCTCTTCTCTCTCGACGAAGCTCTCTACAGGTTGCTCTTTTTTGTATATTTTATTTATAATTAAATTTAGTGACAATAGCATGCATTTGTTTCCGCTTTCTTTCCTCTTGTATAAACTCTGATGCTTTATTATACTCTTCATCACATTCTTTAAGATAAGCAAACGAATTTATTTGATTGGCGTACTTGTGAAATGCGCATAATACCAAAATTAATTTACAATGTTATCTAATTTTTCACTGATGTTGGTGATGTTAGGTAAAATTTTAAAATAGAGCATTCATATTCATTTAAAGTCCCTGCGGTTTGTTAATTTTAACAGTAAACAACATTAGATGTCAATTCGTCAAGTCTACTGTCTCATTAAAAATCCCTTAAAAATGATATTTATGTCAATAGTTCAATTATATTTACTTTCTTTTTTCTAAATTTCAACTTCAATTCGTGAAGTCTACTGTCTCATTAAAAATCCCTTAAAAATGTAATAAAAAATTTCAAGGGTTTTTCTGTAAAAATTTCAATGCATAATAAGCTTGATTTCATAAATTTTGAGTAAAAATGTAATAAGCTTACTATTTCATAATCTCAAGTCCAACAAACATATCATAAGCTTGAATTCATAATTTTGCTCACTGTTTCATTATCTTAATTTTGTTTACTGTTATTTTTTGCTTACATATTTTTGCATATGACAAGATTACTGTTTTGTTCATTGTTATAGTTGAAAAACAATGGAAAGAGCAAACAAAAGGCTGTTGATGATGACGAGAGTGGTCTTCAAAAGCTAGGACAAATTTATGAAACGGATGAAGTCGATTTATAAACTGTCTTTTGTTTAGACTATTTTATCTTGTTCATTGTTATGTTTTTTCTTGTTTGTACTATGTTATCTTGTTACATTCTTTCTTCTAAGTCACTGGACTATTGTTGAAATGGATGCCTTGCTATTTTGTTGCTTCATTTGCTTGCTGCGACTTATTGTTCAATCATGTTTGAACATTCATATTTTTAATTTTTATGTACTTGTATGAATATACATCAAGTGGTGTCATAAGTGTTAGAAATTGTGCTCAAATAAACAAAGTTGCCAGCAACTTGTTATTTATTAGGAACATTCTTTGGTCTTACACACTAAGTTGCCAAAAGCACAAAGCTTATAGCTTTGATCAATGAAATCAAGCTTGTCAGAATTTGAAAATACAAATAAACAAATGATCCTTTTGTAAAATTACTATCCTCACTGTGTCATTAATAAACATCGCTTTCAAATAAACATGTTCAAATTTAAACAAAGTACATCGCTTTCAAATAAACATGTTCAAATTTAAACAAAGTACATCACTTTCAAATAAACAAGTTTAATCACAATGTCACAACACCACTACATTAGCAAAGTACAACAATTATCACTAAATTAACATAGTACACAACTATACAGGTTAGAAATAATGTTTTTCGCTTTCGGACTGTGTACTTGGAATCCAGAGGCACCTCATTCTCTTTTCTCTGCATATTCCTTTTTTCTTTTTCAAAACCCATTGTTCTTCTTTACTTTTCCCTTTCTTGTTCACCTTCAACTTCTTCCCTGGCCAATTCCGCTTATAGACACCAACCTTCATAGTGAAAAGAAAAGTCAGAATAGATTATTATGAACTACAAAATTTTGAAAATACAACTACTGATCAAAGAGAATTTTTTTTTAAATCTTATAAACAATTGAAACTAGAGAAATATAACCTTCACTTTCAATTGAAAATGGCATTTGTACAGGGAGGAATAAACAAAGCTAATGTAAAATTAGTATACCTGTTATACATTTTAACTTTCCTAAATGCATTGGAAATACATCCATTTCATAGCCCCAAACAAAGGTTTGACAAAATGACATTTTCTTTGCACTGGTTAGAAGTTGTTTGCTATAAATCCAGAAGATCAACCTCCAATATAACTATGTTACATAGTTGGTACTTTATTTTTACAAAAAAATTTAGCAACAAATTTATAAAGTTGGTACTAGATAACTATGTTTACCATTTACAATCTCCATCACAATTGTGCATGAAAAAAGGAAAGAAATAATTTTCCTAAAATGAATTACTTATTACTTCCTTTTTTCATGACCATAGATACAATGGTTCTAGTTTGAGTTTGATGCTTTGGTTTGAGAAGGATCAATTACATTGTCAATTCGAAAGCTTACAAGTTTCAAAATACAGATTCTAATAAATTCTAACCAAAATTGGCTTGGACAGTAACGGATATATACATAAGCCAAAGCCAAAGAAAAAGGGGTAAAATCTATTTGACAATGCATAAATAAAATTTTGCAAAAAAAGGACTACTTGTAGAGAGTTTCGGAGGAGATTTGAAGGAGAGGCGTGATGGCACGTGGGTCTGGTGTCGAGAGAAGAGAGGAGCAGGAGAGGATTTTCTTGGTGCGATTTAGGTTTAGGTCTAAGCGATAGGGAATACGCCTGAGAGAGAGAGAGGCGCGGCAGTGGAGGGAGTATAATGAGGCGATTTGGTAGGCGAAGATGAGGCGAAGCGGGGGATCGACGACTAGGGTTTTGGCGGGGTTCGCTGCGCGCACGAGAGAGGTGAGCAAAGTAAAAAGAAAAAGAAGTCGCTGGGAGAGGGGAGATGGGAGTTTACTGGACGGGTCCAGTCAATGGAGAGGCAAAATTACAAATTTCAGCGACAAAATTTTAATCTGATCAGATTGATCCGCACTATTTTTAAAACAGATCCAACGAATCAGAATGCGAAGCAAAAGAGGGGCTTTGCTTTGCAAAGCATAATAGCGTATCTCTCTCTCTATATATATATAGAGATGGGCTATTGTGCTTTGCAATGCATGCAACTGCAGCACGCTGGGCCATAAATCACCGATTCAAAGTTCAAATGACCGATCCAAACCGTTCATCTTGTTCTCCATATTAATATGTGCTTGGAGACCAAATTTTACATTTTTTGGAATTTTTTTACTATTTATTAAGCCACTTTGAAAATCGCTAATCCAACGGTTTCACTATTTGGTTAAGCCACCGTTGGATCAGCGATTTTCAAAGTGGCTTAATAAATAGTAAAAAAATTCCAAAAAATGTAAAATTTGGTCTCCAAGCACATATATTAATATGGAGAACAAGATGAACGGTTTGGATCGGTCATTTGGACTTTGAATCGGTGATTTATGGTCCAATGCGCAAAGGTGCCTATGCATTGCAAAGCACAATAGCCCATCTCTCTCTCTCTCTCTCTCTCTCTCTCTCTCTATATATATATATATATATATATATATATAGGACCGGGCTACGGTGCTACGCGTAGCTAAGAGCCCCTCCGTGCTACGGCTCAAAATTTGTGTTTTCAAAATTCTAATGGTCGATCCGAACCGTTAGATGTGTTCTACATATTGAAATGTGCTTGGAGACCAAATTTTACATTTTTTGGAATTTTTTTACTATTTATTAAGCCACTTTGAAAATCGCTGATCCAACGGTTTCACTGTTTGGTTAAGCCACCGTTGGATCAGCGATTTTCAAAGTGACTTAATAAATAGTAAAAAAAATCCAAAAAATATAAAATTTGGTCTCCAAGTATATTTCAATATGTAGAACATATCTAACGGTTTGGATCAACCGTTAGGATTTTGAAAATTCAAATTTTGAGCCGTAGCACGGAGGTCTCTTAGCTACGCGTAGCATATTAGCAATTTCCTATATATATATATATATATATATATATATATATATATATATATATATATATTTATGAATTTTTAATTATTCAATGCAAAACTATATTTGATCCATTTAATTTCTAATGTATCGGGTTTCACATGGATGCTATCTACTTAATCTCGGGCAGTGAAATACAATTCTTAGTCATAATTACTATCAGTATAAGAAAAAGCACACAGCAGTGAAGTACCAATATGATTGCTTTTAGTTAAAACATACTGGTTGATCAAAAGTAATCCATGGATTCACTCGATAATTTTAAATCTGAATTTTCTTGTCCCTAAATGAGGGTGATTTGTCAAATAACAAATTACATTATGTTAAATAAGAATCACAGGGTTATGAGAGACAAATTATGTCCAACTCTGCTATCTTTGTCTCAAGTTAATGTAATTATTATATAACATGGGAATTTATTTGTTCGATTCAAAATAACCATATCAAATTCACTTTGCTCTTTACGAAAAAAAAAATTCAAATTAAATGTCAAACTTATGGTTTCATTTTGCAAGTATGGTAGTACACATAATAATATAATTACGCTATTAATGTGAAAGGACATTTTATCTCAGAGTATCTTCCATGTCACATGAATAATTTTCACATAATGGGCTCCAGATTTGACAAAGTTTTTGTTAGAATAGGTATGAGAATGTCAATGATCCCTTTCACAATAGGAGTCTCATGCAATAATATTATGAAATAAATAATGAAGTAAGACTTGACTTAATCTCCTGAAAGGGTTCAATTAAGTTATTCCCACATCTATCATCAACTTAATTTGTTTATTCATTAGGGCCAAAAATATTCAATTATTCTTGTGTTTTGTTTTTCAGTAGATATAATTTGTTTGTTAAGGGTGTATTGTAAACTTTTTTGTTTCTTATTATGTTGTTTTCCAGTTCCTGAGCATTATATATTTAACTAATGCAATAATAATAAAGCATTTTCACTTTCCTATTTGTCATTAAATTATATAAACTTATTCTTTCAGTCATGACTTAAGTCATGCATTTTAACTTCAAGAGTTTCATTTCGAATTTGGTGCAAGAGACAGCGGTTCGATCATGGCAGGCATGCAGGAGGCGGGTTTCAAAACAAACCTGGAGTGTATTTTTCTTCTCTGCATGTTGGATACTTTGGAGGGAAAGAAACTGCAATATATTCGAAGGCTCTTTGTCGGATCCAATATGGGCAGCAGAGCATGCCAGGAAGGAGGCCATTTTGTGGCTTCAATACTGCTGATTTCTAATTTTGTAGTTGTAGTCTTATATCTGGTTGTTGGCGTTTGTTTTTGTGTTTAAATTCTGTACGCAACTATCAGTTTCTCAAAAAAAAAAAAAAAGTTTCATTTCGAATTTATATCTTTCACACAAAAAATATTATTTGAAGAGTAACTATAATTGGCATAATTATCTAAATAAAATTGGATAAACACGTCTTGACATCCATATATTGATTTTGATATTTAATCTTCTAGTTAATCTTCAAATAAACTAATGGCTCATAAAAATTAAGATTTACTCTGCTTATACAACTATTTTGGTTTATATTGATAAAAAGATAAATTTTGATAAGCGAAGTATATCTACCTCTTGACATCTCTAGAATACAAGACATGACTTTAAAGATAAGTACATGATAAAAATAGTCATAAATCAGCAAGACATGAGAAGTGACATATTATCTAAAGGCATCATTAAAAGTAGTGAAGTACCAATATGATATTAACTATCCAGGTTGATTAAAAGCAATTCATGGCTTCACTCGATTTTAAATCGGAATTAATTTGCTTGTCCCTACAATGAGGGTGATCTGTCATATAACAAATTACATTATGTTAAACAAGAATCACAATTTAGGCCAAACCAGAAAACAGAAGTAAAAAACAATAAAATTGTTTGCATACTCACATTCTTCTGTAAAGGGAAAACAATAAAAACAGTTCAGGTTTGATACTCTTCTATTATAGATATATCATATATAATTTTTATGTTTTGTGAACTATTAACTCCCTCATTCTTTTTTTTTTAGAAAAAATAAGAGTCGTGCTCTCATTTCATTGATGTAAAGTTGTTACAAGCTGTAACAGCAAAAGGGAAATACAATGCAGCTCATGGTAATGAGCTTAAACTAAAAGAAAAGAAAGAAGGAAAAACTGTTGTAAGTAAAGAAAACAGAAGGGTAAAACGGTAAAAAGGAAAAAGAAAAATAAAAGAGGTTGACGCTTGAGTTGCAATATCTGATTAATTTGTCATCTGTGAATATTGATATTGAGTTGTCACTTGTTCCATTAACTCATCCACCGTAGATGTGGATTCCCTGAATATTCTCGCACAACATTCCCTCCAAACCACAAACTGTGCTATTAGGGATAATGATCTTTCATTGTCAGAGCTTCTTGTGCTTAGCAATGCTTTTCTTGTTGGCCGCCTTATGTGGAAGACCACCTCCATTTTCTAGTACAGCTCTATACTGAATGGGCACCAGTCCGTTAAATGCAAAACTGTCTCTGCTCCCGCTTTGCACATAACACACCAATTTGCCAGCTGCCAGCCCCTCCTTCTCAAATTGTCCAGTGTGAGTATCCTGTTGAGTGTTGCTAGCCATCCAAACACCTTGAACCTAGGAGGTGCTTTAATAGACCAAATTCTGTTATAATTGTTACCAATACGGGGAAAGTCCTTCATTGCAAAGTACGCTGACTTAACCGATAAAATACCAGTGGAACCCCATTTCCAGACAACCTCATCCCGGCTATTGTTATCCAATTGAACTGTCTGTAGGTCCCCTTGTAGGACTTCTAGTTGCGCTTGTGCCATAACTGATAGTTGGTTTTTTACCAAGCGGTCCCTCCCTACATCCTGTATTGCGTCGCACAAGTTGACAGCTTTGTTTTCTGCATATGTATATAGTACTTGAAACCGGCTTTTAATGATACCGAATCCCCATTCATGTCCCCAGAAACTAACTGTTAGCCCGCTACCTGGGGTTCTAGACATTGAAACACACCAAAATGGCAGCAACCTTTTTTCCAATTTACTAAACAGCTCTGTAGCCGGCATGAAGCTGTCAGTGATCCCCATCTGCCTTAATAGTGGTTTCCACATATTTTCCTGCGGCCTTGTCCAGTGCCAGTAAAATTTCATCAGAAGTGCCTTATTGAATATTTTTAGATCCATAACACCCATTCCTCCGAGCTTTTGAGGTGTACAAACTGTCGGCCAACTCCCTCATACTTTGAAGGCTTGTTAGTAAAGACAGCAGAATTAAAGCATGTACCAATAAGTTTGTAACACATAACCGCAACCGCAGTCACGTCTCTATCAGTATCCACATGAATAAGTTGACAAACAATTGCAAGTCGGAGTGCTAATGCCAACTAACAGTTCCCTCTTGTCTCTCTACCTTTTTCTCTCGGTTTCTGAAGTAGTGCGAATTTAGACATATCAGATTTTCGGTCTAATCCAATATAACTGAAAATACTGTTCTTCAGTTTTCTGTCTGTTTTTTTTCCTTTCTGAAAGATTTCGGATAATTAACTGAACTATCAAAAACGAAATACTAACAAAGATATGTATAGACTAATGCACCAGTTCGTTTGCACCCAATCATTCGCACCTAATCAGATAGGTCTTATTAGATTGAATCATAGAGATAACTGATATTTCGGGCCATATTTTGATGTCGCCCAATAAATTAATCCATATTATAATTTCATTAATTAACTATTAATTAAGACTCAAAATATTTTGGCCTAGAATATGTCTAACACTTTTCATGTAGGCTAAAAGCTGTAAATATTCATGGACAGATAATGTCAATGGTTGTCTCCATGGATCGACCAAACGCCTATACGCAAATAATGGTGATGCATAACATTTTTGTTAAAGTTAGTGGTTTTAAATATTAACTATCAATTTCATTGATAGAAAAAATGTATTTACAACTAAGTTAAATCAATCTAATTTCTATATCTAAACTCATTTATTGTCAATAATTCATATTAAACTATTTTCATTATCTACTCTTACTTCTCCACAACCGAATCTGCTTTCGTTTGATAGTCGCCATTCTCTGACGGCCATATCTACTCACCGCCACGCTTCGACACTTAACATCGAGCTTTGACGGCCCAATCTACTCACTGTCGTGTTTCGACACTCACCATTGCACTCTAATGGCTGGATCTACACACTGCTGCCATTCGACAACCGGATCAACTCACTGCTGTGCTCCGACGGCTGGATCTACTCACCACCTCGCACGGGCCGCACTGATCGAAATGGATAGAGAGTAGAGACTCTATGCTTCAAGCTCCAATGATATCTATTCTCGCCTTTGGTCAGTTCCGCTCAACTCTCTTTCCTCTCTCTCATTCTTCTTCGCTCAAGAAAGTAGAGACGAGAGATCAAAGATTATTGTGTCGGACTGAGATCCAGAAAAAGTGAAAATGAAAATCGTAGAACATCTTTAAAGATGAACTTAATTATTAAGAGCTAATGTTCCATAATAATTGATAAGACCTATTAAATCCTTTCTTCGCATATTCCTCTAAATTGAACATCAAAACTATTGAGTTCCGGGCTTCCGGCTAATGATGAAATAAAGGAAACCTTTTTTATGATCTTGGTTCCTTCAGCTAACTAAGAGGTATGACCGTCGTTTAAAGCTTAATTTTATATCTCTATATATATATTCTTCTTCTTTTAAACTTCCATTAATTAAAGTAGATTGTAGGAAGTTTCATTAGTACTCCAAAGATGTTTGAATGGCTCATTAGGCCGGCAACAAATTACGGTCCTAGGCCTTAATATTGGGCTATTGGGCCTCACTGGCTTAGCCCAAATCTTTACAGCTACCGGACTCATGTCAAGCTATTAATGTTTTGAAACTACAAAAGAAAAATAAAGCAATAATGTAGTCTATACCTCAGCACCCTCACCACAAAAGTACAAACCCTCAATTCTATCAAAACAAAGTAAAACAAGCTGCAATAGAATATATATCAAATTTGAGTTAAACTACAACTCTGAATCTAAACACATAAGTATATCAAATAAAGTCACAAATGCACAAGAAGTTAAAATTCACCCTTTCCCACGACAAACCTTAAAAAAGAAAAAGAAAAAACAAAAAAACATTGGACCCTCATTTATATTTGAGTCGGATCCTTACCGGATCATGATGCGATGCACGCAATAAACTGGTAATTATTTGATGAAATTTTTGGGACATTCCAGTCTATGATGATTCTTGCAATAATTATCATCTCCTGCAGGGGAGTAGCTTGGGTCCGATGGGTTCCATAACCATTCAATCTGCTTTAAAATCTGTACATATTGTTTTAATATCCGTGTGCATTCGCTTTAATATTAGTGTGCACGGATCTTAAAGCAGATCGAACAGTTATGGAACTCAGTTTGAGTTCAATGGACCCAAGCTGCTCCCGCAGCTTCTCAAACGGCTACAAAATCTATATAATTTATTCATTCCCAGCGGTTACTTCCAATGACTCTATGGCCTCAATTTTATAATTAACTTAGTGTTGTATATTTATTGTAAAGAATTGAATCAACAACCTATAAATTAGAGAAATTCATTAACAGAAATTTTCAAAATTTTAGTTTTGCCCAGATTTTATTGTTATTATTTTTTTGAGATATTCTAGCAGTGGCTGCTAGCTAGGTTACCTGATTTTATTATCTTCATATGTTACCTGATTTTGTTTTACTGTATATATGTCTTAGTTCATATTATCCAACCGCAATCTGAATAAAAGGTACTTCATTATTTTTATGTCAAAGAAAAGGTATTACAATTTAGGATTGCGATAATAATATCAATAATTTTTTTTAAGAGAATACACTACTACAGAATGGCGCTTCCTACACTGTGGTTGTACACGGATTTTCTCGGTTTTATGTAAAACCGTGTACCAAATAGGATTTTTCCAATGATCAATGATATCTCTAAGAATCCCACACGGATATTTCATTAAAAAACAGTGTTTCAAAAAAGCCGTTTGAAATTTACATTTCCTACACGGATATTTAGTTAAATATCCGTGTAGGAATTGTAGAGAGCTACACGAATTTTTATTAAAAAATCCGTGTAGGAAGTGTTTATTGTAGACGGATTATTGTTTAAATAACAGTGTAGAAAGGCTAGAGAGCTACACGGATTTTTATTAAAAAATCCGTGTAGGAAGGAGTTATTGTAGACGGATTATTGTTTAAATAACAGTGTAGAAAGGCTAGAGAGCTACACGGATTTTTATTAAAAAATCCGTGTAGGAAGGGGTTATTGTACACGGATTATTATTTAAATAACAGTGTAGAAATGCTAGAGAGCTACACGGATTTATAGTGAAAAATCCGTGTAGAAAGGTAGTTTTAGGGTTTTGGTTATATAAAAAGGTCTTTTCCCTCCAACGCCGTTTTGATTCTATAATACTCTCTCTATCTCTGTATTAAAATATTGGTCTGATTTCAGCTCATAGCACAATTGGGATCTGAGATATTTGAAGTTGTTATTTTTTCCTCTCTATCTTGCTAAGGTTAGCCACGTATGTATATATATATTTTTTCTTTCTCTAATTTTCTGTTACTTATTATTGTTTATTTAGGTAATGTGTAATTATTATTACTTATTTTTCTTTTATTTATCTTTTTGGTTTTGTAAGATTTTGGTTGGTTACTGTCCTCTTCGTCTTAGTTGGTTACTATCATCTTCGCCACCCTCCCTTCGTAAATACATTTAAGATGCAGTAATTTTTTTCTTACGAAATTAATTTTCAGTGGTTCATATAAAAGCCATACAGATTCAATTAATTTTATGTATAAATTTTAATTGAGAATTTTTATTCCCTATGATGTATGTATGTATGCACAAATATTGATCCTTGCATTTTTCATTGGAGATGCAATATTGTTGGAGACCTTTAACCAAGAGACATCATGTCATGGATCACATGCAAACTCCCTTTTTGATATGTTGGATCTAATACAACTTAGTATGTATGAAATTTCGTGCTAGAGTAGATTATAGCCATGAGTTTTGGCAACATGAGCCCAACTTGATCACATTGTTACTAAGTGGTGAGGACATAATTTTTATACAAACATTGTATAGGATCTTGAGAGGTATATGTCATATGTTGGATCAAAATGATTGCATGTATAAAAAGCTATGTATATATATGTGTTGCAAAAGGTTATATGTATATACAAAATGCTCTCTATTTATTTTTGCAAAAGGTTATGTATTTATTTTTGCAAAAAACTATGTATATTCAATCTGAAATATATATTATTGGCTAGCAAAAAAGGAGGCTAGCTTAAAAAAAAAAAAAAAAAAAAAAAAAAAAATAGCCTTCCTTCCTACACGGATTTTTATTTAAAAATCCGTGTAGGAAACAATTATACACGGATTTTTACTTAAAAATCCGTGTAGGAAGGTTACTGAATCCAGTTTATTTATTTAATATTCTGTTTTGGAGAGCTACACGGATTTTAACTAAATATCCGTGTAGGAATGTTGATATTCCTACACGGATTTTCTATTAAAAAACCGTGTAGCTCTAGTTGGATTTCTACATGGCTTTTAATTAGAAATCCGTGTAGATTGTTGATAATTGCACACGGATAAATATCTGTTTGCAAAAGATGGGACATTCCTACACCCTAACATTCTACACTGCTGGAAATCCGTGTAGCTCTTCGTGATTTATCCGTGTACAATCACCATATTCTGTAGTAGTGATAGGTTTAAACTTTCAACGCACCAGATACCAAAATGATTGAATAAGAACTTTTGAACAATTGAATGAGAGTATCTCTGGGACGTTGAGGTTTTAACCTATTCTCTCGCATCAGAAATGCACATTAATTCAGTTTTGATGACAGACGACCATTCCAATTTAAGATCATTTACCATCATAATATGTTAACGAAATGTTAACCACATTATTCCAATACTTATTTGCTACAAACAAAATGTAGCAAATATTCACAGACAGATAATGTCAATGATTTTGTCTTCATGGATCATCCTATACTCACATAATAGTAATGCATAACACTTTTTTTTTGTAGTTAGTGGTTTTAAACATTAACCAAAAAAATTGATAGAAAAATGTAGTTACAACAAGTTAAATAAATCTAATTTCTATATCTAAACTCATTTATTGTCATTAATTGATCTGAACAATTTTCATTATCGAATCCTACTTATTTACACTCTTAAACATCATAATATCTCGTTCCCTATCTGTCTTCACAACCGGATCTACTTTCGTGCGATAGCTGCTATGCTCTGACGACTGGATCTACTCACTGCCACACTTCGACACTCAATGTTGAGCTCCGACGGCCGAAACTACTCACTGCTACGATTTGATGGCCGGATATTCACACTATCGCGCTCTAACGGCAGGATCTACTCAACACCTAGCACGGTCGCAAAGATCGAAATGGATAGAGACTCTACGCTTCAAGCTCCAACGATATCGTATTCTCGGGTCCGATCGGTTCCGGTCGACTCTCTTTTCTCTCTCTCATTCGTTTTTGCTCAAGAAAATAGAGACGAGAGATGAAAGAATATCATGTCGGATTGAGCTCTAGAAAAAGTGAGAGGAATGAAAATCGTAGAACATCTTTAAAGATGAACTTAATTATTAAGAGCAAATGTTCCACAATAATTGATAAGACCTATTAATTGCTCTCTTCGCATATTCCAGCTACTGATTTTTGAAGGGCTCATTAGGCCGGCAACAATTTACGGTCATAGGTCTTAATATTGGGCTATTGGGCCTTACAACTACCGGACTCATCTGAAGCTATTGTTTTCAAACTACAAAAGAAAAATAAAGCAATCTGTAGTCCATGCCTTAGCACCCTCTCCACAAAGGCACAAACCCTCAATTCTATCAAAACAATGTAAAACAAGCAGCAATAAAATATACATATCAAATTGGAGTTAAACTACAACTCTGAATCTAAACACATACATATATCAAATAAAGCCACAAATGCACAACAAGTTAAAATTCACCCTTTATCATGACACGACAAACCTTAAAAAAGAAAAAAAAGAAAAAAAAAACATTCGACCCTCATTTATACTTGAGATGGATCCTTACCGGATCGTATCACGCAATAAACTGGTAATTATTTGAAGAAATTTTTGGGACATTCCAGTTTATGATTTCTTGCGATAATTATCATCTCCCGCAGCTTCTCAAACTGCTACAAAATCTTTATAATTAATTCATTCACTAGTTACTTCCAACGGCTCTATGGCCTCAATTTTATAATTAACTTTGTGTTGTATATTTAATTTTCTTTTGTCAAAGAAAAGGTACTACAATTCGGGATTGCGATAATAATATCAATAATTTTTTTTTGAAGAGAACCTTCAGCGCTCCAGATGCTAAAATGATTGAATAAGAACCTTTTGAACAATTGAATGAGAACTTCTCTTGAACTATTGACTATTTTATCCTCGTTAACTACCTACGGCCTAAGACAGTGGAGTGGGTCTAATGAGCATGCATAAGACCTACTTTAGGTTTGATGCACTCCAGGACCGTCCGATCTATTTAAAATCTGTGTACTTCATTTTAATATTCTTGCATGCTCACGTAAATTTTGAAGTGCATGCATCTTACAAGAGATCAAACGACCTACTCGGTTTTCAGGGCCCAAAGCTTGTTTAAAACCATTTTCCAATTTTCCACACCCCTTTTTTATATGCAATATACAAGAATAATGATATCCAATTTATTATTTTTTATGGAAAAAAATTAAATATATAGACAAGAATAATGATATGCAATTTAGTTTTTTTTTTTTAATGGAAAAAAAAACTTAAATTGTATATCTGGTGTCAAACTTTGTTCATATACAGTGTGGTATCTATCGTGTTGAATGAGATGTGTATCATTTTTTTTAATCTGGAACAAATCTTAAAGCAAGCCCTCTTATAATCTAAATAGATACGGAAATTAATTTGGCTCGGATGCATGCTCATTCTACGAAGTGCAGTACCAAGAGATATTCACTATCCAATTTTTTTCTTTTTCTTTTTAAATAAAGTTAGAGGTTAAACTATCCAACTATTTAATATATTTATTATTACAGCAAAGAATTTTTTCTATTTGAATTTCAAATTCATGGTCACTCACATAGAGAACCACTATCCTAAATTTTAAAACTAGATCAATCAAAACTTATACAGATTACAGATCGAGCACAAATATATGGATTTTATTTATTTATTTTGCATTTATGTATTCTTTTTCTTACCTCGTTCCTTCAGGTGCCAGGAAAAAAAAGGCACGAAAAAAAAGATAGTAAAATACAACACAAACAAACAGAATACTAAAATGAAAAAAAACGGCCATTATCTCGCATCATAAATGCAAATTAATTCAGTTTAATTTGATGACAGACCATTCCAATATATAGTACTAATTTGAGATCGATCATGTACCATCATGAAATGTTAACGACATGCATGTTAACCGCATTTTTCTAATACTTATTTGCTAGAAATAAAAGTTTAATAACCTTAAAAAAATGTTTAATTTTTACCTGTGGTGGTATACTGTATATGGCCAAGCCTAAATTATTGGGGCCAGAACCAGTTGAAATTTACAGACCTTTTTTCTGCATCCAGTTTGATTTGAGTGCTAATTAAGCACCGCCACAATTTTTTTTCTGTAAAATAAAACCACCATCATATGTACAGTGCTGTACTCTTATATATTCAATACCACAAGAATATCAAACGACATGAATGTAACATCCCAAAATTCGAGAACACGAAATTAAGTTTATCTAACTTAAAGTTCAGTGATTTTAAAATTGTAATGTGAGTTTTCGAGTATATATACTAACTTATTTTATTTTATTTTTTTTATCAATTAAAATGAATAATTATTTTAAAATTTAATAATTGTAGAGTCGGGAGTGAATATATATGTTTCGTTCCATTTTGGAATGTTATAAAATTTATTTAACGATATTAAAGTTTGTATTCTACAATTAAAGGTAAATCTTGAAACAAGTAGGACTTTAGTATATATCATTAATCAATATATATATGCATATTGTCACATCTCAGTTTTTGAAATGGGTTAATATTATTTGATGTGACGTAATTGAATAAATGTTTAAAATGTGGTAACATGTTTAGACTCATCTAGAACTTTTGGTAAATAAAATTAAACAACTTTATTATCTAGTATTTGATTATAAATTTACATAAGTGTTTATATAAGTTTTGTAAGTATTAGAAATAAGAAATCATGAAAATATTGTAACCTATGTAAATTTTCATTGTGGTATATATGATAAACTAATTATATATATATATCAGTTACATTTTATTGTATTGTAAAGTGGAATAATGATTAGAAAATCTTTACTCTAACTTGAGATATTTTAAAATATAATTGTAGCATCTTGATATTAAAATTTAGTATTTTACAATGTAAGTTTTATTTCTAAAATAAAATATATATGAGGTGCTCAATGAAAATAAACTATGCACTAAATAAAAAGGAGTAATTAAATAAGGTTCTTATAATATTGACATTGCATGTGGGGACACATGTCAGCCCTTCCTATCCCCACATAGCATATTGTATCTAATTACTCCACTAAGAAAAGCCTAGCCATAATATCACCGCCCATCTTCCTTTCTCCCCAGCATTATTTTTTTTTTCTAGGTGAATCCGAAACACCTAACTCAATTATGCCTCTTTACTATATTTTCCTCTTGAAACATTACGTGAAATTTGGGAGAAATTTTCATAAATTGAAAATAATTCTAGCATTGTAAAGGAAAGGAAAGAAGAGTAGTACCGGTGTGTACTTGAGACTTCTTGCACAGCTGGATTGAGAACGATTGTCAAACATGTAGAAATTTGAAGTGATGCGTCGATCACATTGTCGCGATGATACTAAGGTGCGGATTTCGAGTTATTCTCAGCTCCTTCCAACTTGTTTATTTTCTATTGTATGTTTGTCGATTTAATTGCTTGCTTTTGGTTGCATGTTAATGTCTTGTTGATTGTTTGTGTATTACGGTTAGATTAGTTGCTTGATTGTTATGTGCATAGTATGAATAGATTAGTTATCGGGTAACGGGTAACGGGTCAAATTGGCAAGGCATGGTAGAATAATATATAGGTATTGATCAAATATAAAGGGGGCTGCATTGAAATTGATATAAATGGGCTGCTTTAAATTAGTAGACTCCGTAATAATTAGTTAACCAAATTGGGTTGTATGGTGACATAATTTAGACTAGGTGTTGTATTTTAGAATTGTATGCATAAGCCTCAAGTCTGGTATTATGAGATTAAAGAATGACATGAGTGAATTATTTGGTTTAAAATTTCTTGCACATGATTTGGATTGCTTGATTGCTAATGTCTTGATAATTGCTTGCCGATTTCTAATTGTTGTCTTAGTATAGGTTTTTGTTGATGTTTTGAATGGCATGATATGAATGCATTTCTCATGAAGCAAAACATAGACACATGTGCATTTTATTGAATATTGAATTTGGAAACTTGACCAGTCATGTAGGCGCTGTTCTTTCGTGGTAGCGCATGACTGGGGTCATGTAGGCGCTGTTTCGTGGTAGCGCGGGATTCAGGTTATGTAGGCGCTGTTCTTTCGTGGTAGCGCATAACTGAAGGCCCGTAGGCGCCGTTTCGTGGTAAGCACACAATTTCAAAGTTATGCGCATAACATAAATTGTGCAGGCGCCGTATTCGTTGTAGCGCATGACCCATAGTTAGAAAAAGAATTTTTTAGATTTTGAGCGTATGACATAAATCTTAAAATAATTGTTTTACAAGAACATATGTGCATTGAACATCATGCTTGGAAATCTGACCGGTCATGTAGGCGCTGTCTTTTCGTGGTAGCGCATGACCGGGGTCATGTAGGCGCTGTATTCGTGGTAGCGCGTGGGTCAGTCATGTAGGCGCTGTACTTTCGTGGTAGCGCATGACTGGGGGTCACGTAGGCGCCGTATTCGTGGTAAGCGCACAATTTCAGGTTATGGCCATAACAGAAATTGTGTAGGCACCGTATTCGTGGTAGCGCATGACCCGTAGTCAGGAAAAAGAATTTCTTAGATTTTGAGCATTGCATTATGTGAATTTCTGTTATGAGACTTGATATGTGAACTTCCATTTGAGTTGTACTTTTTGAAAATGTTGGTGACCTATTTGTGTGATATGTTCAATATTTATGGCTTCAATATTGGTGCATTTGACATAATACATGAGCATTTCATAATAGGAACTAATGTTAGAGTAAAGCATTGAGGCAAATGCATATTCCTTGGCAAATTATTATTTACATGCTACTTGATTGATTTCAGTCTTGCAATATGTTCAATTCTTGAATTTTTATTATCAAAGTTATTTTCTTTTATTTGAACTCGGTGGGTTGTTTGGTTTCTGTTGGTTGGGTCTAAGAATAACTCGACTGGAACTAAATACCGCACAGAGGGATTTTCAATCTCTCACCGTTCCACTTTGTGGGTTCCAGGTACAAAGCATAAGACACGAAAATAATATGCTCAACTAGAAGATTGCGGGACATGCCACAAAGTTTTTACAGGTATCGTGGCTCTTGTCTATGTCATTGGTAGTGTATGTATATATTTATAAGATTGTTCTTAATAATAAAATCGCCTTGCGCTGATTGCGCGGCGGGTTGTCGGCCCCGATGTCGGGGTGTGACAATGAATTCGTACATTAATGACAATTTCACTTTCAAATATCATCAGGACGACAAACCAAACCAAACGAAAAACAAAACAAATAAAATTAACAATATTACAGGATTATTAAGAGAACAAGATTGCAAATTTAATTAAAGAAATCAAACTAAACCGAACCAAACGAAAAAAAAATGAAAAGGAAAAATTAACAATATTACAGGCTTATTTTTTTTTTATGGCTAGTGGTTTAAATTACCACTAACAAATATATTGATAAGAAAAAATTACAAAATTTTAAGTTCTATCACTTCATATAACATAAAAATAAATATTTATATTCATACTCAATTTTAATATTTATTTTCAATCTCGCTTCACGACCGGATCCGCTTCTTCGATCGCCGCCGTGCTCCGACAATGATCAGATCTAGTCACTGTTGCACTCCAATCGAGATGAAAACTCGACACTCCGAGCTCTGACATTACTGCATTTTTGGTTCCAATCGGCTCCGCTCGGCACTAATTGCTTTCCTCTCGACCCCCGCATTTTTTTTTTAGATTATTGATAATTTTTTTGTAAAATAAAAACACCATCATATGTACAGTGCTGTAAGAATAACAAAGGATATGAATTCGTACGCATTAATGCCAATTTCACTTTCAAATATGAGGACAAATCAACAAACCAAACGACAAAAATAACCAAAGAAAATTAACAATATTACAGGCTTATTACGAGAATAAAATTGCAAATTTAATTAAAGAAACAAAACTAAACCAAACCAAACCAAAAAAAAAAAGGAAAAGGAAAAATTAACAATATTAGGTGCTTATTAAGAGAACAAGATTGTAAATTGTAAAGAAATCGAAAATGACGGCTAATTATTTCCTTGGGTGGTAGTATCCATAGATAGTGTAGAATGTCTGAAGTACTGTAAGAATTAGCAGGATCCCACCTGCGAACACCGAGATGCCCGACCATGGGCTATTGAAGTACTTATTCTGCAAGTTTGCCCATCTACGGTTCCATCTTGAATTATAGTATTTGTCGACACTCATAAACATGTCGGAGAAAGGATTATCGTAATCGTCGACCACACAAAGGTTGCCAATATCATTGAAGAAAGTGGCCGCCATTGTGTGACTGCTCAGTGTGTTATGGATAACTCTAAATTTCTGAAGTAATTCTACATCGCTTTCTGAATCGATGAGATCATCCCAAAATTTTATATAGGTGCTAATAATTTGAAGGTTGGGTTGCACGGAGGTTTCAAAGGCGATGAGATTTGCTAATATGGTCTCCTGAGTTTTGTCAATCTGTAGGCAAAACATCCGCATGATGCCCTTTGAAAATTCAACTCGAATACCGTCATAACTGTAATGTTTTTTGAATTTTATACCAGCGGTCTGGTGAAGTTCAGTTGCATTTAGTATCAACTTTGGCGATGTGCGGGGGATATGCTCCCAGCAGGATGTTTGCTGGCGCTTGTGGTTTTTCATTATTTCAATAAATTGTTTTTTATGTGGAACGGAGCTTTTCCAATAAAAGTCGAGCAAATGGTCTGATTCGAAATCGAAGCAATTAACACTGATTCGCCATGGCAAATCACGTTTTAGAAACGATAGAATGGTAATTCTAAGGTCGATGGAATTGTGCGCTTTCGGAAAAAGCCAGTAATACACCTCCAGGATAAAAAAGAGGGGAATTTGATTTTCCAACAGAAGCAAGTCAGATCTTACCTCTTTTATGTTCACCTCTAGAGAACCCATACTCTTCGGTATTGCTCGATGGAGAGTGAGTAAAATTCGGATAACAAAGCAACTGTCCAGAAGTAGCATCTGAACAAATTCAACATCACTAATTTGGTCGAATTTCTCTTTATAGAAACTACGAGCACGCCTTCCAAACTTCAAAAACGGGACGACAGGCACACGCTCCATATTACTTCCACCTCTATTATAAAACAAGTATTTTTTTTCACCTTTATTTTCATCACCTGGCCGCATCGTAAGAAGGTTTGACATGCACCAGACTTTTGTCTCTTCCATTGGTTGGAGTTTTGGAAGTCCACGGTAGAAGGGGCCAATAGAAACCAACTTAGGCTCAAAATCAGATTCTCGACCGTATCTGATGTGCGCCGGGGCACGGAAAATAGAATCTGATGATGAAGTGGAATCGTACTTCCAATAACGTTGAACCTCCAGGACCTCTGCACTTGATGTCCCGCCAACCTCCGGGCCCTCTGCGACAGATGCCATTTCGATCTTTGGACCCTCTGCGGCTGATGTAATTTCGACCTCTGAGCCACCTGCAGCTGATGTCACTTCGATCTCCGGGGCCTCTGCGTCTGATGTCACTCCGATCTCTGGGTCCATTTGGAGTGAAAAGTGAGTATGGATTGAGGAATATCTTTGCTTCGTCGGTATGTTTTGTGTTTTTGTTTGATTGGGTGTACGAGAGTTATAGTAGAAAAAAATGGATTGTGTGTATGACAGTATATAGAAGAAGAGATAGATCGGGATGCCGGTGTGTTTATATCACGGAGGCATGCCTTTTATACAAACAAATTTTAAAAGTGAAACCAGAGTGTTACCAGAGTCATGCCTTTTGTACAAACAAATTTTAACAGTTGCCTATAAATTAACCGTTTGCCTAAGCTAAGCTAGTAAAGGTACAATACTACTCGTCGTTATTCTAAAAATACAATAAGGATGGAGCTACTTATTACTTGTCGTTATTCTAAAAGTGACCCATGAAAAATAAAACCCCTAACCGATAAACGGATGGAGCAACTTATTATATTACTCGTCTTTGGTACATAGTGATTATCTAATTCTCTCCTTACAATTTAATTGAGTAACTACTAAACATAACACACAAGTGATAATATTTTATTTTCCCATAATCATATTTCATCTTTTATGGTTCAAAAACAATGTACTGGAGCAATTCTAAAAAAAAAAAATTATTGTGTATAAACAATAAGGAAATTGTAATTTCCTTTTTTTTATCTTGATTTTTGTAAATCAAACTCTAATCTTAAACTCAATTATGTTAGTTTGGATAAATAAACGATCCTCTGTTTTGTCTAATGTACATTTATTTATGATTCCATGTAAAATTTTAGCTTTGCAGGTGCATTATTGTTTGGGCACATGTAATGTTTCAATCTAATAAAACATTGTAATAAAAACAAATCTGAACATTAGAAAAAGGATGAATTGCAGATTAGGATAAATAAAAACACTTTATTCTCTTTCACGATGAATGATGGAATAAATTGCTTCTCACATGACAAAAGTAATTCATGTAAAAAAGAAAAAGAAAAAAAGTGAGTTAAAGGAAACAGAAAATTATTATTAGAATTATTGTTATTATAAAAAAGGAAAAAGGGTGAATCAGAGAAACCGTGCTCATCTCACTCCCAACAAAATGTCATTAATTGCCATATCACATTTCTTTTGTCGCCTGACAACTTGCGAAAACCTTTCTAATTAATATCATTAAGCAGCAAATTTAATTTAAAGCTATAAAATAAAAGACATCTGCAATTCCTTTTTTTTAGTTGAAATCCTATAGATGTAATTTTGCTAAAAAAAATAAGGTTCTCGATGCAAAAATAATTTAAAGAGAGTCACAGAAAAGTACATAGTAGATTTAACCCCACACAAACAAACAAAATGGAGAGAGAAAAAGCTCGCATTAATTATTCTCTCTGTTGCGTGGGGACAACGAAAAGCATCGAATTTGTATCTGACATATATTTTATATTTATTTTTGCAAACATAGGTCACCAAGATATCTCATATATAGAAACATAATAGTAACTACTTTTTTCATCAAAAGAATGTTTTAAATTTTGGTCTCATCAAATTGGTTGAATTAAGGCTTAATTTACAATTATTTTATACAAATCTAAAGATATAGTTATCTTCTCAAATTAAATCCTCAATTAAGTGCATGCTATTGGAAATTTATTACCGGACCTGTGTTAGCGTGATTTAATTTACAATTCAATACATTTTAAGTGAGTTATAAACATCATATTTCTCAATATATTTTTAGAATAAAGAACTGCCCGCTCCAATATAGAATTAGTTACAATTTTTAGAATAATGCACCATGATTTTGTACTCCAATTAATATGCTCCACATTATTTATCTCCGTTTTCAAAGTCCGAACAGTTGATCCGAACCGCTCAACATGATCTTCATAATAATTCACAATAAAATATGCTTGGAGACCAAATTTTATATTTTTAGAATTTTTTTTACTATTTTTTTCATATGTACATTATCACTTTACCGGATGTCAAAAATCTTCTTAAAACAGTGATATTGTACCTATTTAAAAAATAGTAAAAAAAATATAAAAAATATAAAATTTGGTTTGCAAGTATAGTTTATTATGAAGATCATGTTTGTAACATTCCAATTTTGAATATTAGAAAATTTTATTTGACATAAAATAAAATACTTATTTGAGGAAATTCATCTTCAAATTGTGCATGTTATTCTCAGCAATTAGTAAGAAAATTATTTAATTACAAAATAACATAAGTGATAATACATTGTTCCCTTTAATCTTGAAATATTTTATAAACTGATTTTTATTTAACCTGTAAATAAAATTTTAAAATGATAAAGGCCAAGTTATATATTCTTATGTGATTGAGGAGTTAAGTGCAAAATAACCTAAAACACTTTATCCATATCTGTTAGAATTTTTTATTTAGATACATTGTTTAATTTTCTTCGGACTATTATATTTGTTGGCCAACTCCATCTTTGAAAAAGTAACAATAATATATTAATCCTATCTTACTAGTATATATTAACTAATTAATAAAGTAAATGGTTTAAATGATTGAAACCTGCAGGGGGGGGACACATGTCAAACCTCCTTAATTTCACTTAACCGTATCTAGCTGTTCCACTAAGTTTCCAGTAATACTCTCTCTATCCTCATTAACATTTCCTTTCCTTCTATTGAACGACTCTTTCCATGTTTGTTCTACCGACTCAAAGAGGGATATGGCCACGGAAAAAGGAAAAAAGAAAAAGAAAAAAGAAGATGAATATTGTGTATGCTAAAAAGAAAAAGAAAAGAAGAGTATTTGTGTGTTCTTGAGATTTCTTGACACTTGATCTTCACTCATGGTACTCTTTATTTCTTTTGTTCTTTTTCCTTGTTAGAATTGAAACTTGATTACCATTAATAGTGCTTTACTATTATGTTGTGAGTTACACACTTCAATTTGTGGAGTTAATATGAGGCTTATTGTGAAGAAATTTAAAAGACTCATTGAGTTTGAACTTAATCTAGTTTTCGGGCAAATTGGTAAAAATAATAAAAGCAAGTTCACAAATTACTTCTTGTCAACTCCTCAAAGTTCAAGTAATTTATTTAATTATACAATAAATCTGATTGAAGAAAGAAAAGTGAACATTAACTTTTGCCCAAAATCTTTATTTCGTTCATATTAAGAATTTTGCATAATGTGCCTCCTAACTTGGTAAAATTATGATTAAAAGTGATTAAAAAGAGAGAGCATATATTATTGTATTGCAATTGACTACTGTTATGTCCTTGACTAAGGCTCAATCAGGAATTGAGCAAGTTTTATCAGTGATGGTTAACTAAATTGATAGAGGGCATTATTGAGTTACCGAATCATTCTCATTAAGCCGGCATAGGCATAGATCCGACATGGATGGATTAAGACGAGTGGTCGAACTTGTTGTTCTTATATCCTAGCAAAATTAGTGCAGAGAGCTGGCAGGTATAAGCCAAATCATAGCAAACTTGTTGTTCTTATATCCTGTGGTGAAGAACCACATCATCCCCTTGCAGCTCAAAGACTACGTACGTTTTACCTCTAAACTATTCTGTGGGGCATCTTGAATCTCTAGTTCCTTGTCATCCAAATCAGAAGCCTTGTTAAAAATCTCTTCAGCAATATTGTTTCTTAAATCATGGTTTGCATTTGTGCCTCTTAAGTAAGCAAACGAAGAGACATAAACTTTCAATAAGAGCCAGGATATAATGAGAAAAGATAGATCTTAATGCTATTTAAATAAGAGTAATTAACTTTAAGAGTAAGAAAAGGCATTAAAAGAGTTGAAGGGCATATTGAATATAATAAAGAGTAGAGAGGTAAATAAGAAATTGAAGAACTCTTTAGGGTACATGAGAAATTAATCCTAAAAACAAACACTCCGTATTTTGCATCTAGAAATTTTCTTTTATTGATAATATATAACTATTTTTATGTACATATGATGGCTTTATTTGAAATGCATACTAGAAAAGTTTACCTATAAATTCCACCATTTGTCTCTACACTTTCCATTAATTGTGCTGAATTCATAACAAATTAGGGTTCTTCTTCCTAGCACCTCCAGAGATCAGCTCCTCTTCTTCCAGAGCAAAGCTTGCAGTGGTGGTGAAGGTTATGGGTAGTACCGGTTCTCATGGTCAGGTTACTCAGGTCAGAGTGAAGTTTTTGGATGATGAGAACCGTCTAATCATGAGAAATATATGTGAAGGGACCAGTCAGTGAGGGAGACATCCTTACCCTTCTCGAGTCTGAGAGAGAGGCAAGGAGACTTCACTGAAGTTTGTTTTCTCTTGTTATTTTAAGTATTGAATGTGCCTCAGAACCTTTATGTTGGTTGAGTTTCATGTTACTTCTAAGCTTAGGTGTTTTTTTTGTGTTGAAATGAGAACCTTCTAGTTTTTGTTTTAAAAAAAAAAAATCATAACAAAAGAGAAATAACAGATCGAGTGAGAAGGAAGTAGCTAGGCGTGATGGAATATTGAAGTTGATGTTTTTTTTAAGATATGGATGATGTTCTGGATGAGAACAATGGATGTTATTTTATATTTTATTTAATAAAAATTGTTTATATTTTATTTAATAAAAATTGTAACTCATAGTCACTGCTAAGATTATTTTTTTATTTTATTTAAAAAAAATGCATGGATGTGATCAATTCGCATGACCAATGAGAAAGTATGCCTTGAGAACAAAGTAAATGGTTTATCGAAACTTATCTCTCCTCTTATATTAAGCATGTAGATATTCTCCTCTTATTTTTAAATCTCTAAATTTTAAATGGTTAAGATTAAAACAATTATTTTGGTTTTTTCATGAAAATTTTCAATATTTTGGTTTTTTTTTCTTTAATTTGTTTTACTGATGGTTCACTATTTTGGCTAATTTGAAGGATTTCCACTACAAATTCTTAGTTTGAACTTACTAATTCCCAAAATTGATTTTAGATGGGGACAGCTGATGCTATTGTAGATCTTGTTAGTAGCAGTACAACCTTGTGTGAAGAAAGAAGTTGAAGGCGACACTGTTTTGCAAAGCCAAGTAATTTTTTTCAACTATGATGATCTTTTAGAATCCATTTAACAACTTCTACTTTGTAAGGTTTTGCAAAGCCAAGTTGAAGGCTACACTGGTTCATATATTATTTCATATCCTCTTCATATTGTAAGGCAAAATTGTATGTATACCATCAGTTCTATCTACTTTGTATATTTTCCCATCAAAATTTTCATATTGGCTATTTACTAATAAAAAAAATGTGTGCCATTTGATATCTCCCCAAAACATTAGTCAAATTACCAAACATGTGATTAGTCTTAGAATTAAAATGACAAATTTATCCTTCATTGGTAATGGTGGTAGCACAAACAACTCCGTCAAGAGTCATTTTTCTTTTCTTTTGTACCTTCAAGGTTTGACGCTCTTTAACTCTCTTATTGTGTGAATAGAGGAAGTAGTGAAAGAGTTCAAAAGTAAATCACATATTCATGCAATTAACTAAGTTTATGAGGAAATATTAAAAGGATTGAAGTTTTGATGCATAATAATGAATATGGTTGCTATTGGATAAATATCTAATTTTCCAGTTAGGGTTGGGAAATATCTAGTAAGAGATGAATTAAGTGGTATACGTACAATTTTCCCTTGATATTATATTCTTGCTCTTTTAGTATTTTTAAAATGGATCTTTTTACTTGGTATAGGTAACAGCAAACATGAGGGGCAATACTGCTGAAGAAGTGGCACAGAGAGTTATTAGTCAAACATCCTTGTCTGGCTTGCAGGTAAGATTTTTCTCAAAAGACTATTTTACCCCCAGAATTTTTTCTCATGAGTTTCTATGTACTTTTATGGTTACAGTGAGGTACAATTTTTTTTAATTGGCTATGTCTTGATGTTTTCCTCAATAAGCAAGTATAATAAGTATATGTTAATAGCCTTAGTTAATATGGCATGATGTGGCAATGACAACAGGGCCCCACTGTCAGTCCAGTTTACTGCTTTTGTGATGGCAAGGTAGAAGTCGACTATTATGCCATCAACATTGTTGTGCCCCAGAAGTCTCTTTACAAATCCATCCAACAACTTCGATTTGTAAGTGATATTCTTTCTAATTTTTGTATATTACTTTTCTCAATCTATTTGATTTTATATATAATTTAGCCTCTTAGTCCCCAGGCTAATGATTTCTTGGATCATTAAATCTTCCAGTTCACATTAATGTTCAGTGTCATATCTGTTGAACCTACATTATCCTTCATTGTGAAATGAAAAGTTGCAGTAAATAGAGTGAAATTCTGGTAATCAAACAAGTATTCAGCTAGCAAGTACTGAGACAGCTAGCAGTCACTAAAAAAAAAAAATGACAGCCAGCACATACTGGTTTTGAACATGACCAAAATAGCAGCTACTATTTTTCAGTGTAAAATACTGATTTCAAGAGGGGGCAATTAGACCACATACAGAATGTTCTTTGGTAGGGGTTTCAACCAGTACAAAATGGGTCGTGCGGTATGATTGTTTGTTAATTAATCTTCTTTTAAGTTATCAACTAAAATGTCAGAAGTTTAATTTGAGTAGTGTACTACTACGATACAGGTGTTGAAGGACAGCAAACATTGTAGAATTTGTGAGAAGTGTGTTGACGGCTTTGATCATCATTGCAGAGATGACTTCTTACTCTGAATCTGTTTCATAATTATCACTCAACTAATACATACATGCCGCTACTTGTGATTTAACTAATTTTCATAGTTTGTATTGTGAAAATGTGATATTTAGATAATATAGTATTATTATTGTGTTATTTAGTAAAAATTGAATTATGTAAATGTGATATTAATTATTGTGGAATTAATATGTAAGATTTCTATTATCTATTTTTGAATCTGTGATGCACTATGTAATGTGTGGATAATTAACACCTACATTTTGCAAAAAAAAAAAAAATCAGTATCGGCTGTTAACAAAAGTCCGATTCTGATAGTGAGAATCAGTGTCGGTTGTTTGCAAACAACCGATACAAATAGTACTATCTGTATCGGTTCTTTTAAACAACCGATACAGATTCTTACTTTCAGTATCGGTTCTTTACCCGATACAGATTATTTTAGGTATTTGTGTCGCCTGGATCAGTGTTGCCTCTAGATCCGATACTGATGGGCGTAAATAACCGATACAAAAAGTGTTTTTTCTATTAGTGAAAATAGCTCATTTCATTGTTGAATAGAGAGAAATTATAAAAAAAAATATATATTGTTAATGATGAAAATATTAATTTCGTCATATTTGCTTATACGTTTTTATATTTTTAGTTTGAGTTTTGAATCCATAACAAAGCACGGGAAAAATACTAGTTATATATTAGGTTATAAAATCAAACCAGCAAATATAGTCTAGTACACATTTAGATTTTTAATTTATTTATCATAATGCTTCATCTTCTTTTCCTTGTGTGTGGTATTTTTCTTTAACAATTATGTTTGCGAACTATTACCTTATATAAATGGTTATTATATAATATATATCATTTCTCTTTAGTTTAATAAATCAGATATGCGGATCTTTGAAAAGTTGAGCTTTATCCATTAGATATAATTAAACAACTTTGTTACAATTATTGTATGATTTATAGCAATAAATACCCGGCATCTCTCCCTACCATTCAGCTATTTGGGACTCCCCCTTTCGGACAAAAGGTTACCTAAATCATCATATCTTCCATTACTAAACAAACTCAATAAGAGGTTAGCGGGGTGGGCAGCACTATTTTTATCCATGGCGGGTAGATTGGTCCTTCTCAACTCAATCCTCTCATCTCTCCCAGTATATTTTATGTCAGTGCTAAAATTACCGCAATGGGTCATAAGTGAGATAGACAAAATTAGGCGGAGGTTCTTATCACATGGCGCTGCAGACCAACAAAGAGGCTATAATTTAGTAGAATGGAGTGTGGTCTGTGAGCCAAAATCAATAGGAGGTTTGGGTATATTGGATTTGGAAATATTTAACAACGCACTGCTACTCAAATGGTATTGGTTATGGCATGAATCGAGTCACAAACTTTGGAAACCACTATTCAGACAGACAGCGGCAATACAAGTGGGATTACTCCTGGCACCGGTTTTTCTGACAATAAAGGAGCACATACTGGACCTCTTCTATAGTTAGCTGCAATGGAAACCCGGGACTGGGACTGGTACAACAATCTCACTTTGGAACCATGAATGGGGGCAGGGAATAATGAGAAGGACACTACCAAACCTCTACACATATGCACTGAACAGTGACATCACATTGAACCAAATGGCTGTAGCATTTATTACATTGGAGGAGAATGTGACAGAATTATTCAAACCAAATTTGTCTATGGAAGCGCAGCAAAAGCTACAGCTTCTTGGCAACTTGGTGACTGCCATTAACCTGCAAAGAGGAGAGATTGACGAGGTAACTTGGAAACCAAATGAATCAAGAAAATTCACTGTTCAATCAGCATACAAATTACTCAAGGGGGGATCAAGAATTAATTTAGTCGTCTCCAAAATATGGCAAGTGAAAGCACTGCCACGAATGAAAATCTTTGCATGGCTGACAATAAAAAATAAGATCTTGACGCATGACAATCTACACAAGCGGGGATGGGAAATTGTGAGCAGGTGCAGCTTATGTAGAAAGGCTACAGAAACAGGAAAGCACCTGTTTGAGGAATGTATATACACACTGCAGTTATATGAGAGATTGAGACACAACAGGTCAGGTCCGAATTGGCCAAACACACCAACAATTTAAGTAACTACAAAGGATAAGGTGGGTGATATGAAGCCAGGTCAGAAGACAGCAATGTTGATCATGCAATTCATCATATGGAGGGAGCGGTGTGCCCGCAGTTTTGGAATTGAAACCAAGCATACAGAGGAGCTGCTGCAAGAGGTACTCTGGTATCTCGAGCTCTATGAATGAATTAGCTGAACGAGTAACCTAATAGGAGGAAAATAGAAGGAAAAATAAGGATAATCAATCAAGGAGAGAGGAATTAGAGGCACTGATACGAAGCCAAATAATACCGGGTTATCTTGGTACGCTATTGGTTTCAATGGAAAAGGAGGAAGATGCAATACAGAAAAGTCGGTACCGGAATTGTACTGGTACAAGCATCTTGGTGTTGGTACATGCGATTCGGTACTAGACTTGATACATGTGCAGTTCTAATAAGGCAAGATGCTATCAGGAAAAGGAAAACAAAACGGGGGTCTCTCCATCAAAATTCAAAGTTTCCTACTCTCATTTTAGCTGTTACAAAAAATTTAAGTTTTCTGTTTTTTCCAATTTTGGATTTCTTTTTTCTGCTTTCCTATGCTCAGATGTTTGAGCTTTTGCATTTGTTTTTATTTGTTACAAAACTTGTGTAACTTTATCAATGGAATTAAATATGGGCTTGACCCATGTTTTTTCTCAAAAAAAGTACGGTACGCTTGTAGAAAGTTTCATTAGTACTTGAAATTTTTTTGAACGGCTCGTTAGGCCTTAATATTGGGCTTTTGGGCCTTACTGGTTTACCCCTAATCTTTAGAACTGCCGGACTCATCTCAAGCTATTGTTTTCAATCCACAAAAGAAAAATAAAGCAATCTATAGTCTGTACCTTAGCACCCTCACCACAAAGGCACAAACACTCAATTCTATCAAAACAAAGTAAAACAAGCTGCAGTAAAATATATATATCAAATTGGAGTTAACTAGAATTATGAATCTAAACAAATAAAAATAAGTCACAAATGCACAACAAGTTAAATTTCACCCTTTAAAATAAAGTTAGAGGTTAAACCACAAAACTATTTAATACATTTGTTATTACAGCAAAATATTTCTTCTATCTGAATTTTGAACTCATGACCTCTCACATGGAGACCCACTATCCTAAATTGTAAAACTAGAATAATCAGAGCTTATACAGAATTAAAAGTCGAGCACAAACATATGGATTTTTTTTTATTTTATATTTATGTATTATTTTTCGTACCTCGTTCCTTCAAGTACCAGGAAAAAAAGGCACCAAAAAAATAGTAAAATACAACACAAACAAACAGAAAACTAAAATGAAAAAACGGCCATTATCTCGCATCATAAATGCACATTAATTCAGTTTTGATGACAGACCATTCCAATAGTACTAATTTGAGATCATGTACCATCATGAAATGTTAATGACATGTTAACCACATTTTTCAATACTTATTTGCTACAAACAGATGTTTAATGCATTGTATATGGCCTTCAAAAACAAAAAAACAAAAAGTTATTTTTTCGGCGGTGATACACTGTATATGGCCAAGTCTAAATTGTTGGGGCCAGAACCAGGTGTAATTTACATACCTTTGTTCTGCAACGTCCAATTTGATTTGAGTGCTAAGCACCTAAGATTATTGATATTATCTTTTTTGTAAAATAAAACCACCACCATATGTACAGTGCTCTAAGCTTATATATACAATAACACAAGAATAACGAAGGATACCAATTGGTACATTAATGACAATTTCACTATCAAATGGTAAACATCATTGCGGTACATGGGGAAGCAAATAATATCCAGAGGACAAACCAAACCAAACAAACAAACAAACAAAAAAAAAAAGAAAAGCTAAATTAACAAACAAAAAAAAACAAAAAACAAAAAAGAAAAAGCTAAATTAACAATATTACGGACTTATTATTATGAGCTAGAACAAGATTGCAAATGGTAAAGAAATCAAAAGTGATAGCTAATTAGTTTCTTGGGTTGTAGTATCCATAGATAGTGTAGAATGTCTGAAGTACTGTAAGAATTAGCAGGATCCCACCTGCAAACACCGAGATGCCCGCCCATGGGCTATTGAAGTACTTATTATGCAGACTCGCCCATCTACGGTTCCAACTTGACTTATAGTATTTATCAACATTCCTAAACATGTCGGAGAAAGGATTTTTGGACATGTCGATCGAACAAAGGTTGCCAATATCATTGAAGAAAGTGGCCGCCTCTGTGTGACTGCAAAGCGTGTTATAGATAACATCAAATTTTTGAAGTAATTCTACATCTTTTTCTGAATCGATGAGATGATCCCAAAATTTTATGTAAGTGCTAATAATTCGAATGGGAAGTGGCATGGAGTTCTCAAAGGCGATGAGATTTAATAATATGGTCTCCTGAGTTTTGTCAATCTTTAGGCAAAACATCCGCATGATGCCCGCCTTTGAAAATTCAACTCGAAGACCTTCATAACTATGATGGCATTCGAATTTTATACCTGCGATCTGGTGAAGTTCAGTTGCATTTGCTATCAACTTTGGCAATGACCGAGGGATATGCTCCCAGCCGGATGTTTGCTGGCGCTTGTGACTTTTCATTATTTTAATTAATTGTTCCGTGTTTGGCACGGAGGTTTTCCAATAAAAGTCGAGCAAATGGTCTGATTCGAAATCCAAGCAATTTGAACTGACTTCCCATGGCAAATCGAGATTAATAAACCATTCAAGGATATGTACAAGGGCAATGGACTCGAGCACATTTGGAAAAAGCCATTCATACACCTCAAGGATAAAAAAGAGGGGAATTTGATTTTCCAACAGAAGCAAGTCAGATCTTACCTCTTTTATGTTCACCTCTAGAGAACCCATACCCTCCGGTACATCTCCAGAGATAGAGAGAGCAACTCGGATAATAAAGCAACTGTCCAGAAGTAGCATCTGAACAAATTCATCAACATCACTAATTTGGTCAGACTTCTCTTTATAGAAACTACGAGCACGCCTTTCAAACTTCTTAAACGGGTCGACAGGCACACGCTCCATATTACTTCCACCTCTATTATAAAATAACCATGGAAATTCACCTTTACTTTTATCACCTGGCTGCATCATAAGAAGGTTTGACATGCACCAGACTTTTGTCTCTTCCATTGGTTTGAGTTTTGGAAGTCCACGGTAGAAGGGGCCAATAGAAACCAACTTAGGCTCAAAATCAGATTCTCGACCGTATCTGATGTGCGCCGGGGCACGGAAAATAGAATCTGATGATGAATTGGAATCGTACTTCCAATAAGGTCGAACCTCGGTCTTCCGAATAGGATGAAGTGCACTTCGGCAGGTGTGGCAGATGTTCTGGGCCCTCTGTGGGCCCTCTGCGGCAGATGTTCTGCCGACCTCTGGGCCCTCTGCAGCTGATGTCCCGCCGACCCCTAGGCCCTCTACAGCTGATGTCTGTTCGACCTCCGTGTCCATTTGGAGTGAAAAGTGAATATGGATTGAGGAATATCTTTGTTACGTTGGTATGTTTAATGTTTTGGTTTGTTTCGTAATCTCATAAATATCATCATACGATTGGGTGTATGAGAGTTATAGAAGAAAATAAATTGATTAGGTATATGAGATGAGTTTATAGAAGACGAAGTAGATCGGGATGCCGGTGTGTTTATATTATTTCTGGAATATAATATAATCTAGTCATATTATAATAAGAGGGAATCATTTTGACTGGCGCTCATTGACAAATTTCTTTTTTGAATCAAAGAAAAGGGCCATATTAATTCCAGGTTTGACCGTAAGTCATGCTTCCTGCTCGCTCGTTCCACTTACGTTTCACTCATTGGGTCGATAGGAAGATTGTTCGAATTAAAGCAAGTCTCGGCGTAGGGGAGTCTATCTTAAGAGCTAGTTAAAAATAAAAATTTAATTTAAAAATTGACATTATATACATAATTTATATTTTCAGAACTTATGTATATTAAAATATGATGAAATTTTTAATTATTCAAAATTAACAATATTTCATACATCATCTAACAATATTTAAATTATACGACATTAAATTTCTTATGGATAGGCCATCTTTGTCCGTCGTCCAACAATAGTTCTAAATTTCTTTTTATTTTACCATTTTAATGAATATTTTTTAAATTAATATCAAGATTGTTAAAATAATATTTTATTAAGTGATCTCTCCTCCTCCTTTAATAATGCACAAGTTTCATAATTTTTTTTTGGTCATGCACAAGTTTCATAATTAAAAGGTTTTATAAATATGATTAAAAAATATTGTGTCCCTCGTTGTTCTCCTTTCATTTACAAATTAAGGGTTCTATTAAAAAAAATCAATTTTTAAATAACAATTTGCAAATAATGCACCATTGATTCAAAAAATAAATTAGACTTGTTTTAACCATAAAACCATTTCCTTGATTGTCTATGGTTAAGCATGCACGCCGTAATAAATTTGGCACCGCAATGTTTATAATGACCCTCATCGATTTTACATTTAGATTTACATGCAAATTCAAACACTTTTTTTTTAATTAGTTTACTTAGAACTATTTTAAACTTGAAAATATTGTCTTTCAAATAAATCTAAATTTTCATTCTCGTATATAAACGAAAGAAATAAAATCCAACTTAAATGATTTAAATATCAAATCAAGCAAGGGGAGTTACAATCCATATAGACACTTATATATTCAAGTTACCACAATGGTAACCTCAAAGATTGATCCACTTAATATTTGATTGAGAGAGATGATTCCAATACTAGTTGTATTACAATCTCTCCAAATTCAAATTCTTACTAACTTCGTCTGTAGACTTGTAGTCTCAACAAGAAATGAATCAAAAGAACAAGCAAAAGCTCAACCCATGAGCAACTCAAATGATAGCAAAAAAAAAAATGAGCAAAGAGAATAAAACGAAACTCAAAGTTAAAACAAGCATGGGAAGAGGAGAAGAAAGACACCAATATCAAGGCGATCGATTTATCTAGGATGATCGGCCTTGAAGTGGTGGAGGGAGCAGCTAGGCGGCGCCGGCTAAGGGAAATCTATTCCAATGCCATATTCATCCAATATGTATTTGCAAAATTAAATCGATTCACCATCGATTGATCAGTGAAACAGATTAATCAACTTTGAGGAGGGTTCTAATGCTTCATCTCCTCATACCTCATCCATGCCTCATATCCAATATCTTCGTTTTTAAAGTCCAAACAGTAGATCCGAACAGCTCAACATGATCTCCATGTTAAATTTGCTTGGAAACCAAATTTTATATTTTTTGGAAACTTTTTAATATTATTTTAGATTCATTGAAAATCGCTATTTTTTAAACAAATATGAACCATAAAAAAACAATGTTTTTCAATAAATTTTAAAAAATGGTAAATAATTTCCAAAAAAAAAGTAAAATTCGGTCTCTAATCATATTTTAATATGGAGATCATGTTGAGCAGTTCGGATCGACTGTTTGGACTTTAAAAACGAAGATATAGAATATGAGGCACGGATGAGGTATGAGGAGATGAGACATTGAAACTTTCCTCATCAACTTATAATCCTCGCACTAATTTTGTTTGTAAATAGTGGTCCTTGCTAAATACAAAGATTGGGAAAATCTAGAGTTTGTTATTGATTATGAGATACTGTATTCTAGAGTACTATAAAGTAATGTCAAACTCAAGAAATAAGTTGATCATATCAATCTTTTTATGAACAATATTATAAAGCAAGCTCTAGGACACTTACTCCATCAGTTGGCATAAGTGATTAACATCATCTGTTTTGAGTCGATGACATATATGTATATTTTTTCTATTGGGATGATAGCCATCAGTTTGGAAACCGATTGCGAATTGCAATTTCAACCGACGACGAAGTGTTTTTATGTAGTAGTGACATGCACCGTAGAAATTTTAGCATTGCCCATATGTCACGGATTCTTCATGTGAAATTTATAAAAATATATATATTTACGAATTTTTTATATTCAATGCAAAACTATATTTGATCCATTTAATGTCCAATTATATCGGGTTGCACATGGCCTAGCTACTTGAGGTCACTTCTCAACAGTTTTCTTTTATTTAGTAAGATAATAAATAGTATGTAAATATCATGGATAATTACCACTTTTTTCGGTATAGAGTACTATACTAGAAACGAGTTTTTTTTTTTTTTTTTTTTTGTAGTTTGTATACTAGCTAATGCTTTAGAAAGTGTATTTATATACGCTTTCTTTTAACTCTCTATGAAATAGTAACGTAACTATGCTATATTATATGATCATGACCGACACTGTATCCTTTCTGTAAAAGAATTAATGATTTTTTTTTTTGTTGTCAATAAGATAAGGTTTATATTTTATGTTATAACTGAGTTGTGTATGGCTGTACATTGTTTAAGAATTTTAATTTGTTTTCCTTTATCCCAGATGCTAGGTGCACAGGACATATATATATCATTCCATTACCTGTGACAGCTGCTGCTAGCTAGCTAATCTTAAACAATTTGTGTTGACATAGAGATAGCTAGTTATATATATAGAGAACAAAATTCAATTATAATACTAAGCATGTCGTGAAAATAAAATTATTCTTTTAATAATTCAAAATTTTGCTTTTCATATATGTCCGATTTATAACGTAGGGATCAATTTCACGTCATTTTGTAGATCAATGAAGAAACTTCCATTACAGAACATCAGCGATACGTACTCATCTAATTTGTCGACCATTAAAAGAAACATGACCAGGATATAATTACGTCATAATAGGATGAAGCATGCATATGCGAAAACTAACAAATTAGAAGCAGCACACATGGGCTGTTTCTTTCGGCTGGGCAGATATTACCAGCTATTATATATATCCTATTATTAGTTTTTTTGTTTTAATTTTCCATTGACTAGGTATACTTTTGTGGATTTTTCTTCTGATCGTAATCCTTCCACTAATTTACAATATGCGCATTATATATTGTTAATTTTATTATTAAAGCTTAGACAAAAGCTGAAAAGTTGTGAGAGGAGCTCGAACTTTCGATCTTTAGATAATCACAATCTTAACTAGCTGAAATTTTTATTCCTAACCAACTATACGTACTACCACCTCATCTCATTAATTTTAAATACTAATTAATTAATTAGTAGGTTCGAGCCCTTATATATTAATTCACAAAAAAAAAAAAACATAGTCAAATTTCAGAAACCTAGGAGCCCTAAAAAATGCATTAAAATTGGAGCGTTAAATCAAGTGTAGTGCAGAACACTAGAGCTTTTTTTTCCCCCTTAATAAGTGGCTTTGGAACCAGCGCCAAGGGCCATAAACATCGTTAGTAAATTATGTTTAGAAATTATAAATTTATAGAGTCCAAGCTGACCTATTAATTTTGTAATTATACAAGTTCTTACTTAGCTGGCCTATTAAATTTCAGGGTTGTCAACTATATAGTTTTGTCTCTCGGGATCGTGAAAAGCCAATATGCAAATAATGGTAATGATGGAATCGGTAAAGATGACCTTAAATTATTAAGCAATAATGTTCCATAATGTTTGGACAAATACATGGTTCAGTAAATTATATATTCCTAGCTAGACCTACTTTTTTTTGTTTTTATATGCAACGTGAATATATAAGAAAATAGGAAAATAATACATGATTTTGGTTCTCAAATAATTCAAGTTTCTAAGCTATCTATGTAATTAGAAAAATTCCAACAGTCAAGGACTGTATCTTAATTATTTAAATTATTTGGGAACCAACCAAATGAATTTTATTTATGTACGGACAATGTTTGCAAATAAAAAACACAAAGTAGGTCTAGGACCATATAAAAACAGAAAATAGTTCTATGCAATTGTTGGACGAGTTAGATACATAAAAAAAGAAATTAAGCATCCTATATATTTAATATTTTCATATGTATAATGCATTATGGGACGGGTTAGATATATTCGTACATAAAAATAAAATCATAATTTGTATTTTGAATATGAATAATGTGAATCAATTGTGCAATAGCCTAACTTGATAAAACTATATAAAAATCAGGCCTCAAAACAAAAATCAACATCAAAACAGAAATTTTGAATTAAACACCACAGCTGTACGTGGACGTCAACATTGCATCTAACTAGTTTCTCTTATTTGCAATTCATAAGAAATATGAAAGGGAATTAATACATTGTTATTTCAAGTCAAGACTGACAGTTCACTACTTTTGCCAAGGATTTTTTTTTTTTTTTTCCGGAAAGAGGAATTGGCTCTATTGACTTTGACTTAGTTCAAGCAAGTTGTTGGATATATAAATTAACTCCGAAGTCACTATTACACACCTCACATGCAACATCAATAATTAATTTGGTGGAGATTTTGTCCAAACGGCTTTGGACAATCTCTCATTCAAAGCCGGATCTATACTGTTTAAGCTTGACTTTGATTGAATCTTTGTCCAAAGCCCTTTGGACAAAACGGATTTTATTTTTTTTACCACCCTAAAAAAAAGTTTAAAAATAAAAACCCACGAAAACTTTTCATCAAAAATACCACTCCCATGAAATAATCCGATGAATCCGCGACGAGGTGGATCCGAATCCAGACCGGGAGGGACCCGTGGATCCGCGGATTGAATCCCGTACCCAAGTTTGGGGCAGGGAATTGAGAAATTGTCAACGGGATGCGAATTTGAACGGTTTAGAAGTATTGTTTGAGTGTTGAGATTCGTGCAAAAAGTATTATTTGAGAGTTGAGATTTGTGCATAAAGATATGAACGATTGATATATTCCCAAATGAGCCGCAAAGTTTGACTCAGAAAATGCGAATTCCAAAAAGATTTGAACGAGAAAATGAGGTGTCACAGGATGTGCTATTATTTGAGTGTTGAGATTCGTGCATAAAGTATGATTTGAGAGTTGAGATTCGTGCATAAAGTATTTGAACGATTGATATATTCCAAAACGTCACGCTAGTTTGACTCAAGAGTTTACGGGCTGGGTGCGCGGACTCAATCCGCGAATCCGCGGGTCCGCGTTCTCAGTCCGCGGATCTGGATCCGCCTGCTCAGTCCGCGGATCCGATCGATCTGGATACGCGGATTCAGTCTGCGGAGGTGGTATTTTTGATGAAAAGTTGCTCTGGGTGGTTTTTATTTTTAAACTTTTTTTTAGGATGGTAAAAAAAAATAAAATCCGTGGACAAAATCCACGTGCATCATTGAATTTGGGGTTTAGGGTTAAAAATTTATGAATTTATTATTAGCCAAACAAATCCCACATGAATATATTATTAAACTAAAACCTCACATGCAATATCATTTATTAGCCTAATATATATCACGCACATGCCCCATGCATCATTAAATGAGCATCACGTGCCCACATGCTTCATTAAATTTAGAGTTTAAGGTCTAAGTTTATAATATCGCATAATGCTTATACTGTTTGTTCATAGTGATTCAACAAGTGGCAAAACTTCGACAGGGTCTTTGAGAAAATCCCAACACACATTATTACAAATTTGACATTGAAATTAGGAAGGTTTAAAGTATGACTAATTTACAATTTTGATATATGTTGATTTTTTTTTTTATGAAAGTACATATATTGATCATAATATTAAGTACTTTAGAATATTAATTCTAACCAAAGCTATTCTCACATATTTTCGAAAATGTCCGTTAATTGGCATTATTAATATTGTAATATTAAGTACATTTTTTTGGAATTTTTTTACTATTTATTAAGCCACTTTGAAAATCGCTGATCCAACGGTTTCACTGTTCAATATGAGCCCTTTGGATCAGCAATTTTCAAAGTGGCTTCATAAATAGTAAAAAATTCCAAAAAAATGTAAAATTTGGTCTCCAAGCACATTTCAATATTAGAACACATCTAACGGTTCAGATCGGCTATTTAAACTTTAGAAATCACGAAATGAGCGCGAATTAAAGCACCCGCTTTAATTCGCAATGCATAATAGCATTACTCTATATATACATATATATATGTATATATACATATAAGCACATTTCCACTGTTTGTCTGCCTGCCTGTACTGTGTCGAATTAATCCAAAATGGCTGTTCGATTCCGACTTTAGAATTTTTTTTGTTTTTATTATAGCCTGTAGGCAGCACACACTTTGCTACTTTTAGCAGAGTTCGAACCCCACGTTCTCCCGAAGAAGAGTGGGATGTTTTTTTTTTTTCGATAAAAGGTTAAAGAGCCCATTTCATTCAAGAAATAAGTGGTCAATACATCAAACATAAAGAACAAAACACAAAAGTCCATCTATCATCAGCAACATAAAAGACAGCCCCAAGTTTGGCCAACAAAAGCAACTAAACTATAACAATCAAAAGTATATCTGAACTAAGTAAGATAACGATAACTGTTTAGACAGCAGCCGCTGTATTGGGAGCATCATCACTGTCTTCATCATCTGGAGGCCGGTACGGGACAATTTGTGAATCAGCAGGATCCCAGACTTGCAGAGGGATAACTTCAATATCTTCGGGCAACCAAATGACTATCAGATCCCTAGCTTGTCTCAGAGTGTGATGTTCTAACCAGCTGTGCTAGGCAGCGGTGACATGTTCTCTTATTAATGGTGTTCATACGCTGTCAAAGACCGACGACCGAGGGCAATCTCGAATTCGCATCCTCTGAAATATCTCCAACTCTTAGCGATTTTAGGGAAAATCACAATTGTTCAAATACGTTCCGCATGGATTTCCAATTACAAATGATACTGGCCTCCTGCGCTATCCCCGAATTGACACCGTACACGTCGGTCACACAAAAAATGAGATATCTCAGAGGACAATATTAAATCAGCTAAAAAACAGTAATGAATGAAGTAGTGATCGGACATGAAGCAGTAATGCACATTGGGTCAATTTTGGATAAATATAGTAATGAACAATCAGTTATATATATACATGCAAACTCGATAAAACTATATAATAATTAGTTCTCAAAACAGTAATGATCATCAAACAGAAGGGATATGATTAAGATTAAGGGATCAATCGATACAATGTGATTTCGCATCATAATTGACAGCTGGCTCTTTTTGTTAAAAACTCTTTTTTTCCGATGGAAAGAAGGATTGACAATTTGACTTTAGTATACAAACAATTCGAAAACTTTAGTATACGCACAGTCATTGTTGCATACCATGAAATTTCAAAAAATATATATATTTATGAATTTTTAATTATTCAATGCAAAATTATATTTGATCCATTTAATTTCTAATGTATCGGGTTGCACATGGATGTTATCTATTTGTTCTCGGACTGGTTATATTTTGACACTCCTAATTAATAATTAAATCGGGTTGCACATGGCCTGGCCTACTACTGGTCACTTCTCAACCGTTTTTATTTTCTTTAGTAATATAATAAATAATATGTAAATATCACGGATAATTACCACTTTTTTATACTCGAAACGAAATATTTTTTTTGTAGTTTCTATCCTAATACTTTAGAAACTGTATTTATATACGCTTTCTTTTTAACTCCATATGAAATAGTAACTATGCTATAAATCTTTAATTGACTGTGCATATGGTTGAGCTCATTTTCGCGCGAGCACCTCCTTCCATTTTACACTGTTAATTTGAATTTTGATAACATTTGTGTGTGATATACCGGGTATGATTAACACTTTTGTAGTAGTGATCGTCGCAAAATAATATAATAATTACATATCATGTGAGTTCATCTGTTTGATTCAAATTTACCACATTAAATTCACTCTGCGCTTTAAGAAAAAAAAATTTAAAATTTGAGCTAATTTCAAATTAGATGGCAAATTTATGGCTTCATTTTGCAAGTATGGTAATAATTACATATATAATATTATTTAAGGGGCATTTTATCTAATAAATAGGTATCAGAAATGTCAATGACCCCTTTCACAAGAAGTGTCATGCGATATTATTTTGTAAAAATTAATGAAGTAAGACGCAACTTAATCTCACAAAAGGGTGAAAATTATTCCCACATCTATCGACTTTGTTTATTTATTAGGGCTATAAAATTCAATTATTAACTATTATCGTAATTGCACTAATTTTTTTTTATTATTATAGTGACTTAGCATGATGTATTTCTGTCATGTTTTGTTTTTCAGTAGTTTTTGTTTGTTAAGGGTATATTGTAAACTTTTCAGTTTCTTATTATGTCTTTTTGTAGTTTCTAAGAAATTATATCTTTAAATAATTCAGAAATAACATAGCATTTTTACTTTACTATTTGGCATTAATTTATATAAACTTATTCTTTCAGTCACTTAAGTCATGCATTTTCTTTTGAGCAATTAATTAATTTTGAGTTGGCATTAGTTATCTTTCACACCAAAATTATTATTTGAAGACTAAGTATAATTGGTGTAATACTATAAATTATGGAAATTGGATAACAAATCTTCACATCCATCTCTACATTTTGATTTTTAACCTTCTAGTTAATCTTCAAATAAACTAACGGCTCATAGAAAGTAAGATCTGCTCTGCCGAAACAACTATTTTGATTTATATTGACTAAAAGCTTAAATTTGTTCAGCGCAGTATATATATCTACCTCTTGACATATCTAGTAGACAAAGACATCACTGTAGAGATAAGTACACGATAAAAAGACGGAAATGAATATTACATCTAAAGGCATCATGTGTATGTTACATGTGTGGATTTATTTTTTATATTTTTGCAATAGGGGGCAAGGCACTTGTGGGGCCTGGAGGTTACAAGTCAATGGTTCAATAAATAAATTATGAAGTAGCTAATATTGGTGGATTATTTACCTATCGAGCAACTCTGTAAATTAATCATTTACTATGGTTGTGTAGTGCGATCTGAACTCGATTAAATCAACCAAATTAAACAAATGGAGGAGACCTCGAGGTCTGCCATCGAGTTTGACTAATGAATTAATAAAGACAAATGGGTACTTGGAATCTGGCAATTGGTATTTATGGTTCGCAAGTCGCAACTAGCTAGCTGCTTTGTGCGTTTCAAGTTTTTCACACTTTTTGGTCATAATCACTACCATACATGTAAAATGAGGGGTTTAATTTGGTTCAAATGGATATAGTCCGGGAATCCAAATTCCATTATTTATTGGGCCGAAGCCCTTTGCTTCGTCTGGGCCTAATTAAGAAGTACAATTCTTAGTCATAATTACTATCAGTATAAGAAAAAGAACACAGCAGTGAAGTACCAATATGATTGCTTTTAGTTAAAACATACTGGTTGATCAAAAGTAATCCATGGATTCACTCGATAATTTTAAATCTGATTTTTCTTGTCCCTAAATGAGGGTGATTTGTCAAATAACAAATTACATTATGTTAAATAAGAATCACAGTTTAGGCCAAACCAGAAAACAAAAGTAAAAGAAAAAAATAATAAAAATATTTGATGGTTAGGAGAGAATAATGAGAACCATGAATGGGGGCAGGGAATAATGAGAAGGACACTACCAAACCTCTACACATATGCACTGAACAGTGACATCACATTGAACCAAGTGGCTGTAGCATTTATTACATTGGAGGAGAATGTGACAGAATTATGTTGAAAGTAATTCAAGTCATCAGGTGTCCCCACACGGCCCGCATCCTGGCGCTAAATTTGTCCTCTGTGATAACTGTCTGTAAACACGTTTTTTCTATTTTTGGTAAGTCCCTGTAATAGAGTTAGTGGGTGTAGCTGTAAGACAATTATAGCACCAGAATTTTAGGGTAGTGGATGCTAAATTGGGATTATGTTCTAGTATTTATACTATGTCTCTTGTATTTGTAATTTGTCTAAGTTGAGTAATAAGAAATTATTCTGAGTTTTTTCTGTTATCTCAATTTATTTCCAACAAATTTGGTATCAGAGCCAAAGGTGAGAGATCAAGGCAGATCCGACCATGGCAGAGAACATGAATGTTTCGAATCCCTCGATTCCGCTGTTCAAGGGAGACAACTATGAGTTCTGGAGCATCAAGATACGAACTTTGCTCAAGTCGCAAGGTCTATGGGAATTGGTGGAGAAGGGAGCACCGGCCCCTGATCCCACACCAACAGAAACAGTGAAGTGCGATGCGAAGGCGCTGTTTTTCATTCAACAAGCTGTTGCTGACACGGTGTTCACAAAGATCGCAGCAGCGACATCGGCAAAGGAGGCATGGACAACCCTGCAAACCGCCTTCCGAGGAAATATGAAAGTTCTCGAGATAAGGCTACAAGGATTGAGAAGAGAGTTCGAGACGTTGAACATGAATCAAGGCGAATCTGTTCAAGCGTTTCTCACAAGAGTCACATCCACCGTCAACCAAATCAAGAGTTGTGGCGAGGATCTTACAGAAAAGATCGTAGTTATGAAGGTACTCCGCAGCCTTACAGCGAAATTTGACCATGTCGTGGCAGCAATCGAAGAGTCCAAGGATCTGTCCACATACTCTTTCGACGAGTTGATGGGTTCGCTGCAAGCCCATGAAGTTTGACTTCTCAGATCTGAAGAGAAGGATGACTCTAAGGCATTCCTCACCAAAGGCAACTCAAGTAGAGGAGGAGGTCGCAGCAGTAGAGGTCGTGGAAGAGGCACGAGCAGTGGAGACAACCGTCAACAACAAACAACAAAGAAGAATATCGAGTGCTACTATTGCCACAAGTTAGGTCATGTCAAGGCAGATTGCTACAAGAAGAAGAGGGAAGACGGACAAGGCAAGCAAGGCGTTGAATGCCATTATTGTCACAAATTCGGCCATGTGCAGGCTGATTATTACAAGAAGAAACGTGAGGAAGAGCAAGCCAATGTTGCAGAAGAGAAAGGCAATAAAGAAGACACCGAAACCAGGCTCTTCATGATGAAAACTGCTGATGCGACCCGTACCATGCCTGATACGGCCCGTGTCCAAAGCACACGGACCGTACGGGATACTGATGCAAGTCAAGTTTGGTTCCTAGACAGTGGGTGTTCTAATCACATGACCGGTTACAAGTATCTCTTCGAAGAATTGGACGAGTCATACAAGAAGCCTGTGAGACTTGGCAACGACAAACAAATTCAAGTTGAAGGAATCAGCAAGGTGGCTGTCAAAACCGCAAGCAACACAAGGTATCTACACAATGTATACTTCATCCCACAACTTGCACAAAACCTCCTGAGCATCGGCCAAATGATGGAGAGCGGGTATGCGATCAAATTCGAAGGCTGCACTTGCAAAATCGAGGATTCATCAACAAAGCATGTGATGGCAGCCATCCAGAAGACTCAAAACAACCTATTTCCACTAGAAACAACCTCTGTTGATGATACTGCACTTGCAATGGTGGAAACTAATCAAAGCAGATTATGGCATCTAAGATATGGGCACTTAAATATGAATGGTTTGAAGTTACTAAACCAGAAAAGTATGGTAATAGGTCTACCAGAGATAGATGAAGTTGGGTTATGCGAAGGGTGTGTACTTGGCAAACAATCAAAATTGCCATTTCCGAAGGACCAATCTCTCCGTGGAACTCGAATACTTGAACTAGTGCATACCGACTTATGTGGACCCATGGAGACGAGTTCAATGGGAGGAAGCAAATACTTCATGTTATTCATCGACGACTACAGTAGAATGACATGGGTATTCTTCCTTACCTATAAGAGCAAAGCATTCAAGATGTTCAAGAAGTACAAAGCCATGACAGAAACTCAAACCGGCATGAAGCTGAAGGTGTTGAGATCGGATTGGGGTGGTGAGTATCAATCAAACGAATTCAAGAAATTCTGTGAACAAGAAGGCATTTTGCAGCAACTAACCACCCCCTACACCCCCGAGCAAAACTGTGTAGTCGAGCGAAAGAATCGAACTGTTGTTGAGTTGACAAGAAGCATGCCGAGATCAAAAGGGATGCCAAACTCTTTTTGGGCGAAGCCGTAGCCACCGCAAGTATACATCCTCAACCTTTCTCCGACAAAGGCAGTCATGAACAAAACTCCGTATGAGGCGTGGTTTGGAAGAAAACCAAATGTGAGTCACTTGCGAGTCTTTGGATGCATTGCGTACACCCTAATCAACTCACCCAACCGAAAGAAGTTGGATGCAAAATCAGAAAAGTGCATATTCATAGGGTACTGTATTCAATCGAAGGGATACAGACTCTACAACCCTGAAGCAAAGAAGACAATAGTCAGCCGCAACGTGACATTCGATGAAGATGGTAACTGGAGTTGGTCTATGGCAGAAAACAACATACCAGTAGCTGACAGAGAAGATGTAGAACCTGATGCGACCCGGATCATCGTTCGATACGGCCCGCATGAAGGCGATACGGTCCGTGTGGACTCCGATACGGTCCGTGTACCATTCAATTCAGACAGCAGTAACATCGAGCAGCCTCAATTCGAAACAAACAGTGAGCAGCCTCAGCAAAATGAAGACATACCAACACCACTGCGAGTTTATACAAGAAGAATCAACCCACAGTCACAAAGAAAAGACCAAAACCTTGCAAGAATTATACTCAACAACACAAGTGCTGATGGTGGAAGATCCCGAGTGCTTTGAAGAAGCCGCAGGCAAGAAAGAATGGGTCACAGCTATGAAAGAAGAAATTCGGGCAATTGAGGAGAACAACACGTGGGAGTTAGTAGAGCTGCCAAAGGTTCACAAGGAAATTGGGGTCAAATGGGTCTACAAGACCAAGCTCGGTCCTGATGGTAAGGTGCTCAAATACAAGGCGAGATTAGTTGTGAAGGGTTATGCACAAAGGCAAGGAATTGACTACAATGAAACATTCTCCCTTGTTGCGAGGTTTGAAACCGTTCGACTCGTGTTAGCACTAGCTGTCCAATTGAAGCAACCAGTCTTTCAACTCGATGTCAAGTCCGCATTCTTGAATGGAGAACTAATGGAAGAGGTGTATGTCGAACAACCAGAAGGATTCAAAATCAAAGGCAAAGAAGATTAGGTGTATCGGCTCTACAAGGCACTGTACGGCTTGAAGCAAGCCCCACGGGCGTGGTACAGCAAGGTAGATGCATGCTTTCAAACCTTGGGGTTCATGAGAAGCAAAAACGAGTCGAATCTTTACATCAAACGGGACATAGGTCTGCTGGTCGTGAGTTTATATGTAGATGACTTTGGATTAAGGGGGAGTGTTGAAAGTAATCCAAGTCATCAGGTGTCCCCACACGGCCCGCATGGCTAGGGACACGGCCCGCATGGCTAGGGACACGGCCCGCGTCCTGGCGCTAAATTTGTCCTCTGTGATAACTGTCTGTAAACACGTTTTTTCTATTTTTGGTAAGTCCCTGTAATAGAGTTAGTGGGTGTAGCTGTAAGCCAATTATAGCACCAGAATTTTAGGGTAGTGGATGCTAAATTGGGATTATGTTCTAGTATTTATACTATGTCTCTTGTATTTGTAATTTGTCTAAGTTGAGTAATAAGAAATTATTCTGAGTTTTTTCTGTTATCTCAATTTATTTCCAACAAATTATTCAAACCAAATTTGTCTATGGAAGCACGCAAGAGCTACAGCTTCTTGGCAACTTGGTGACTGCCATTAACCTGCAAAGAGGAGAGATTGACGAGGTAACTTGGAAACCAAATGAATCAAGAAAATTCACTGTTCAATCAGCATACAAATTACTCAAGGGGGGATCAAGAATTAATTTAGTCGTCTCCAAAATATGGCAAGTGAAAGCACCGCCACGAATGAAAATCTTCGCATGGCTGGCAATAAAAAATAAGATCTTAACGCATGACAATCTACACAAGCGGGGGATGGGAAATTGTGAGCAGGTGCAGCTTATGTAGAAAGGCTACAGAAACAGGAAAGCACCTGTTTGAGGAATGTATATACACACTGCAGTTATATGAGAGATTGAGACACAACAGGTCAAGTCCGAATTGGCCAAACACACCAACAATTTAAGTAACTACAAAGGATAAGGTGGGTGATATGAAGCCAGGTCAGAAGACAGCAATGTTGATCATGCAATTCATCATATGGAGCGAGCGGTGTGCCCGCAGTTTTGGAATTGAAACCCAGCATACAGAGGAGCTGCTGCAAGAGGTACTCTGGTATCTCGAGCTCTATGAATGAATTAGCTGAACGAGTAACCTAATAGGAGGAAAATAGAAGGCAAAATAAGGATAATCAATCAAGGAGAGAGGAATTAGAGGCACTGATACGAAGCCAAATAATACCGGGTTATCTTCGTACGCTATTGGTTTCAATGGAAAAGGAGGAAGATGCAATACAGAAAAGTCGGTACCGGAATTGTACTGGTACAAGCATCTTGGTGTTGGTACATGCGACTCGGTACTAGACTGATACATGTGCAGTTCTAATAAGGCAAGATGCTATCAGGAAAAGGAAAACAAAACGGGGGTCTCTCCATCAAAATTCAAAGTTTCCTACTCTCATTTTAGCTGTTACAAAAAATTTAAGTTTTCTGTTTTTTCCAATTTTGGATTTCTTTTTTCTGCTTTCCTATGCTCAGATGTTTGAGCTTTTGCATTTGTTTTTATTTGTTACAAAATTTGTGTAACTTTACCATTATCAATGGAATTAAATATGGGCTTGACCCATGTTTTTTCTCAAAAAAAGTAGGGTACGCTTGTAGAAAGTTTCATTAGTACTTGAAATTTTTTTGAACGGCTCGTTAGGCCTTAATATTGGGCTTTTGGGCCTTACTGGTTTACCCCTAATCTTTAGAACTGCCGGACTCATCTCAAGCTATTGTTTTCAATCCACAAAAGAAAAATAAAGCAATCTATAGTCTGTACCTTAGCACCCTCACCACAAAGGCACAAACACTCAATTCTATCAAAACAAAGTAAAACAAGCTGCAGTAAAATATATATATCAAATTGGAGTTAACTAGAATTATGAATCTAAACAAATAAAAATAAGTCACAAATGCACAACAAGTTAAATTTCACCCTTTAAAATAAAGTTAGAGGTTAAACCACAAAACTATTTAATACATTTGTTATTACAGCAAAATATTTTTTTTATCTGAATTTTGAACTCATGACCTCTCACATGGAGACCCACTATCCTAAATTTTAAAACTAGGATAATCAGAGCTTATACAGAATTAAAAGTCGAGCACAAACATATGGATTTTTTTTTTATTTTGTATTTATGTATTGTTTTTCGTACCTCGTTCCTTCAAGTACCAGGAAAAAAAGGCACCAAAAAAAATAGTAAAATACAACACAAACAAACAGAAAACTAAAATGAAAAAACGGCCAATATTATCTCGCATCATAAATGCAGATTAATTGATCAGTTTTGATGACAGACCATTCCAATAGTACATGGCCTTCAAACAATCATGTACCATCATGAAATGTTAACCACATTTTTCAATACTTATTTGCTACAAACAGATGTTTAATGCATTGTATATGGCCTTCAAAAACAAAAAAATACAAAAAGTTATTTTTTTTCCGGCGGTGATACACTGTATATGGCCAAGTCTAACTTGTTGGGGCCAGAACCAGGTGTAATTTACATACCTTTGTTCTGCAACGTCCAATTTGATTTGAGTGCTAAGCACCTAAGATTATTGATATTATCTTTTTTGTAAAATAAAACCACCACCATATGTACAGTGCTCTAAGCTTATATATACAATAACACAAGAATAACGAAGGATACGAATTGGTACATTAATGACAATTTCACTATCAAATGGTAAACATCATTGCGGTACATGGGGAAGCAAATAATATCCAGAGGACAAACCAAACCAAACAAACAAACAAAAAAAAAAAGGAAAAGCTAAATTAACAATATTACGGACTTATTATTATGAGCTAGAACAAGATTGCAAATGGTAAAGAAATCAAAAGTGACAGCTAATTAGTTTCTTGGGTTGTAGTATCCATAAATAGTGTAGAATGTCTGAAATACTGTAAGAATTAGCAGGATCCCACCTGCAAACACCGAGATGCCCGCCCATGGGCTATTGAAGTACTTATTATGCAGACTCGCCCATCTACGGTTCCAACTTGACTTATAGTATTTATCAACATTCCTAAACATGTCGGAGAAAGGATTTTTGGACATGTCGATCGAACAAAGGTTGCCAATATCATTGAAGAAAGTGGCCGCCTCTGTGTGACTGCAAAGCGTGTTATAGATAACATCAAATTTTTGAAGTAACTCTACATCTTTTTCTGAATCGATGAGATGATCCCAAAATTTTATGTAAGTGCTAATAATTCGAATGGGAAGTGGCATGGAGTTCTCAAAAGCCATGAGATTTAATAATATGGTCTCCTGAGTTTTGTCAATCTTTAGGCAAAACATCCGCATGATGCCCGCCTTTGAAAATTCAACTCGAAGACCTTCATAACTATGATGGCATTCGAATTTTATACCTGCGATCTGGTGAAGTTCAGTTGCATTTGCTATCAACTTTGGCAATGAGCGGGGGATATGCTCCCAGCTGGATGTTTGCTGGCGCTTGTGACTTTTCATTATTTTAATTAATTGTTCCGTGTTTGGCACGGAGGTTTTCCAATAAAAGTCGAGCAAATGGTCTGATTCGAAATCCAAGCAATTTGAACTGACTTCCCATGGCAAATCGAGATTAATAAACCATTCAAGGATATGTACAAGGTCAATGGACTCGTGCACATTTGGAAAAAGCCATTCATACACCTCATGGATAAAAAAGAGGGGAATTTGATTTTCCAACAGAAGCAAGTCAGATCTTACCTCTTTTATGTTCACCTCTAGAGAACCCATACCCTCCGGTATATCTCCAGAGATAGAGAGAGCAACTCGGATAACAAAGCAACTGTCCAGAAGTAGCATCCGAACAAATTTATCAACATCACTAATTTGGTCGGACTTCTCTTTATAGAAACTACGAGCACGCCTTTCAAACTTCTTAAACGGGTCGACAGGCACACACTTCATATTACTTCCACCTCTATTATAAAATAACCATGGAAATTGACCTTTATTTTTATCACCTGGCTGCATCATAAGAAGGTTTGACATGCACCAGACTTTTGTCTCTTCCATTGGTTCGAGTTTTGGAAGTCCATGGTAGAATGGGCCAATAGAAACCAACTTAGGCTGAAAATCAGATTCTCGACCGTATCTGATGTGCGCTGGGGCACGGAAAATAGAATCTGATGATGAAGTGGAATCGTACTTCCAATAACGTCGAACCTCGGTCTTCCGAATAGGATGAAGTGCACTTGATGTCCTGCCAATCTCCAGGCCCTCTGTGGCAGATGACCCACCGACCTTCGGGCCCTCTGCGGCAGATGTCCCGCCGATCTCTGGGCCCTCTGCAGCTGATGTCCTGCCGACCCCTGGGCCCTCTACAGCTGATGTCAGTTCGACCTCCGTGTCCATTTGGAGTGAAAAGTGAATATGGATTGAGGAATATGATATGTTTCGTGTTTTGGTTTTTTTCGTAATATCATAAATATAATACGATTGGGTGTATGAGAGCTAGAGAAGAAAAAAAAATGATTGGGTGTATGAGAGTTTATAGAAGATGAGGTAGATCACGGAGGCATTGTATCTAAGTCGTCCTTTATATAGTTAGGGGTGGTGCATACGGATCAGATACGGATCGGACAAATAATATATATGATGAAAATTAAAAGTGAAACCAGAGTTTTACCAGAATCATGCCTTTTGTACAAACAAATTTTAACTGTTGCCTATAAAATTACCATTAGCCTAAGTAAATGTACAATATTTTAAAAATATAAAAAGGATGGAGCTACTTATTACTCCTCCTTATTCTAAAAATGACCGATGAAAAATAAAACCCCAAACAGATCAAAGGCTAGTTGGATCCGATTTTCCTTTATCTGTCATTCAATCATGAAGTACTTGCCTCTATTTGCATTTTTTTTTACATAAACACTGTCTTAATACATTCATAAAATTTAATTTAGGTCAAAAAATGGATTTTGGCTACCTCCAAATTCCATATTATTATAACTACATGGCGGCTTGAAGCATTATTTTTTTACAGAAATCATAACTTATGTTTAATTTATAACCATATCATAATATAACTTTTATTTCTGGGTCCATATTGCATAATAAATTTAATTTAGTTGCATGAGTTAAATAGACAAAAATGACTCATACAAAATGAAAAGAAAAAATAATTCAAGAGAAGGGAAATTTTGCCTAAATAATTACTTGTATTTTGAATACATACTGTAAATAACTAGATAAAATATAACAAAAAATCAATCCGACAAAAATTTATATTTGCATGAATAACCTACCTGCTAAATTCATTTGCAACTAGCAGCCTCACATTGATATCAGTATTGTTGGATACATACAATTCTGATGTGTAGCATAGAATTAAATTACACTCATTTAATAAAATGAGTGTATTCAAATTAAATTTTAAACCTTAAATTTTGAACATTTTTTTACCACTTGACTCTATATTAAATTAATTTGAAAATTTTAAATTTTCCCATGTAGGCACATCACTCGTAAGGTATATCGGTTTCAACGGTTCTGAATTTGTCGTTTGAAGGCAGTCTGATAGATTTCATAATTAACTTCACAAAGGGGCATGGTGAACTCTAGTTCTTCTCTTCTCTCTTCTTAGGGAATGTTTGGTTACAATATTAGAATAACTACAATAGCAAAATTGGCGTTTGTCTTGGAAGAATAACTTGTTTCAATATTTTGTGAGAATAGCTTGTTCTAATCAGACAAACAAGTTTAATTCCCTATTATAACTATTATAACCAACCAAACACCAAATAGCTTGTTCCGAATAGCTTATTCTAAAAATTATCATATTCTCACTGCAACCAAACCCTTAGTTGTTTACTTGGTATCAAATCAATCAATCAATATCTTGTTTTTACATGTCAGGCATGAATCAATTTCTTTCTTTTACCTTGTTTTGGGACATTTTTCTAGATATTATCTAATTCTCTCATTACAATTTAATTTACTACTAAACATAACACACAAGTGATTGTATTTTATTTTCCTATAACCATATTTCATCTTTTATGGTTAAAAAACAATGTACTGGAGCAATTCTTAAAAATTAAAATTATTGTATATAAACAATAAGGAAATTACAATTTCCTTTTTTATCTTGATTTTTGTAAAACAAACTCTAATCTTAATCTCAATTATGTTAGTTTGGATGAGTTACCGATCCTTTATTTTCTCAAATGTACAATTATTAGTGACCCATGTAAAATTATATCTTTGCAAGTGCATTATTGTTTGGGCACATGTAGTGTTTTGTTGTGTTTCAATCTAATTATAAAACATTGTAGCAAAAATAAATATGAATATTGGAAAAAGGACGGGTTGCAGAGTAAGGACCTCTCTCTCTTTATGAGTTATGACAGTCATAGGACAAAAGTAATTGAAGCAATAAGTGTTCAACCAAAAAAATGTTTCTTAGAAAATGCAATACAGCATTTACTGATAGTGTGGCGGGTCACTGACTAGTGCGTTCTATTCACCTGCCGGGATTGTAACACTGTGAATGCCACACAGAATCTGTTATTCTACAATAATGCAAAAGACTTGAGATGTTGTAGTCAAGCTCTAGACTGGTCTGTTCTATTCACTAGAAAAGGAAATTTGTTACGGCGTGACTAATCACGTCACGGAACGTCACGTCACGTGAATGCCACATCACGTCACATGAACGCCACGTCACGTCACGTGTGTTGATTACGTGACGCATGGCGTGACCACATTATAGTGAAAATATACGTCACGTCACGTGATCACGTCACGGTATGAAACATAGAGTATCCAACTTTTATTATATGTATAGAGTATTCATATTTATATTTTAGTGTAAGTTCAGTGATATTGATACTCATGTAGTACTAATTTTTATCTTCTTTAGTTTAGTCTAATAAATGTTTGTAATTTGAATTTTTAAAGTAATGTCAGATGCAACATTTCCTAAAAAAATAATATTTACAACATTATTTACTTATTTAAGAGTTTTTTATATTTTTTTTTCTAAATTTTCAACAATTTAAATTAAAATATAAAAAAAATTGACATGACTAATTTGAATTTTTAAAGTAATGTCAGATACAACATTTCCTAATAAATGTTTGTAATTTGAATTTTTAAAGTAATGTCAGATGCAACATTTCCTAAAAAAATAATATTTACAACATTATTTACTTATTTAAGAGTTTTTTATATTTTTTTTTCTAAATTTTCAACAATTTAAATTAAAATATAAAAAAAATTGACATGACTAATTTTTGTCACGTCACGTATGGTCACGGCGTGACTACGCGTGACGTGACCATTCGCATGACGTGACTATCTGCCACCATTTTGGTCACGTCACGTGAAAAACAAAAGTTGATTACGTCACGTCACGGCGTGTCACGTATTTCCTTCTCTACTATTCATCTTTTAAACAAACAAAATTCAATCCCCAGCTACTTTTGTTACTGCAATCAATCTCTATTCATCTCCTCTCTTTTGCAACTAGATTCATCTCCTCTCTGTTTCCGACTCTCTCTGATCTCTGATTTCTTGCCGTAGGATACGCGTTTATATTTAACCAACCAATCTCTGCCTTTTGCTATCTTATTCTCAATCTTTTCTCTCAATCACTAATTTGATACGTGTTTACAAAATAAAATAAAAAAATAATGCATTTTGCTACTTGTTATTTGTCATTCCCAAGCAACACTAGCAAGGAAAAAACAACAATCGAAAAAAAAAAAAAAAAACAGACAAAAAAAAGCGATCGTAGTAGAAGAAAGAAGAAACTTCAATTAACCTAAAATTAGAACCAATCAAATTGATTCAATTATTTCGGAACAATCCAATTGATACGATTATTTATTAATTTCTATAACCCACAGGAAAATCGCCATATTAATTCATATAATTTAATCAATTCAGACTTTAATCTAATTATCAATCAATAATTCAGAATTAATTATATACATGTGGCTCTGATACCACTATTGGGATTTTAAATAGGTTATATATGCAACAATTTGATTCAGTTCATGCAACAATTTGATTCAGTTCATGATTTGTTCACTACATGAAAATAAAAATCCATATATAAACTAATTCCAAGATTAATATAGAGTTTACCACTAGATGCGCAGCTTGGTGGGTCAGAATTAGAGCTAATAATATTTATAACACTAATTGTCTACTTTACAATCGATTCACAAGCGTATGAATCTATCCTATAGTATAGATTGGGGTATCGGTCCACAGGGATAGTGTATTAAGATATCTAATTATTGGATTGTAGCATAATCTACTTGTCTGTTTGACTAGATTTGCAAAACATATATAAATTGAATTTTATAGTTTTCTTGTCTTGAGATAATATGCAGGTTCATGACAATAGAAGATCAAAGATTTACACATCAAGGATGAAATATTAAATTGCAATCAATATGAAGGATGTGGTCATGAAGTGTAGGGCATTAGACATCAGAAGAATGAATAGAGTAAGACCTACCGTGTAACGGAATAAGGATATCAAATATTAAGGATATCAAATCTATAATATTGGTAAAATAAGCTTGAGAATGAATAGAGTAAGACCTACCGTGTAACGGAATAAATAAATTCCTCTATCGATCAGCGATGGTATATTTCGGATTTGACAGTCATCTACCGTCATAATGGTATGTCTACCGTTGAGGATAATGGCGTCCAAACCTAGCGTAAGTTGACCAACCGTTGTAAAGGTATATGAGACCGTAACAACGGTAGGGCCAAATTACTTCCATATTATCAACTCTCTATAAATAGAAACATAGTTTAGATTTGGATCATCACTCTAGCCACCACAAACTTCAATATTTCAAATTCTCAGATCTAGAAAACACAGTTATAGCTTGTGCGCCTCAACTTCAATATTCTCAATCAATATAACAAACTCTTAGAGTGATCTTGCGTGATCAGCCTTTCTACATTCGAGCCTTAGTGCTCACCTTGTTTACTTGCAAAGCTGTAGCGCTCGCTGAGTTGTTTCCTTGCTCAAGGCTGTGTGATTCCCAGAAGGTGTAAGGGTTCACCGGTTCCAACTTGTACTACTTTTCTCATTAGGTTAAGAAAGGAGCGCCATCTTGAAAGTCGCAAGCCCCGGAGACGTAGGCGTTAGTGTCGAACTCTGCAACTATTGTGTCTAGTGTCTCTAAACTCTACTCTTTACTTTATTATTACATATTATAGCTTAGGAACAAGTTATTCTAATTTCCGCTAAGGTTAACTAGAAGACATGTTAGGGACTTGTAAGGGAAACAACACTAATGACAGCTAATTCTAGGTTTTAGTTATCAAGTTTGTTTATGTTGGTTGTTTGAGTTGGTTGTTTGGTTTGTTTAGTAAGGGAAACAAATAGAAATAGTAAATAAATGATTCATGTACAGAAGGTGAGCTTCTAGGGTCATGCTATCTCTTTCTTACTTGTTAAATCTAGTTTCTGGTCACATATGCATATACATACGGATGCTGTCACCAATTGCATACAAGTGCAATTACTTGTCAATTATGGTTTCTAACTCCAATCGGTTCCGCATGCGGTTTGATCAGAATGTATGTGTCGTGTACTAGTATCAGTTGCAATCTGAGGACTGTTAATCCTATTCTAGTGCTAATCATAGGTACGCTATAGCACCCTAACTAAAGAAGACTAGTAAGGGGATGTTACCCTTACCTCCCCTTAATCAACTGCTTAAAGGTCAATGATAAGTCTCAATTAGGTACTAGAAGGGTTTAAGTTCACAAGTACGTCCATCCTTTATACCTTCCATAGTTGAAATAACCAAGATTGCCCAACTTTGGGTTTATAGAACGCAATGTTCATCTGCAGATCTATATTCCAATAAGTCCCTAAATGACTTTCCGATCACAAAGAATCAACAAGTACGTCTATTTTCCTTATTGGACCAAAATTAAAATACTAACAGAGATATGTATAGAATAATTATACACCAGTTCGTTTGCCCCCAACCATTTGCACCTAATCAGATAGGTCTTGTCTGATCAGATCAGTTCATAGACATAACTGATAATTAACATTTCAATTGGAATAGAATAATGAAGTACTTGCCTCTAAAACCGATACTTCAACTCTAATTTTTAGGTTGATTAATATACAAAATGTTTCAGTACGTAAAGTACTTGCCTCTATTTGCATATATTTTTTTACATAAACACCGTCTTCAATGCATTCATAAAATTTAATTTAGGTCAAAAAATGGATTTTGACTACCTCCAATTTCCATATATATTATTAGAACTAATACATGGCGGCTTGAAGCATTATGTTTTACAGAAATCAAAACTTATGTTTAATTTTTAATCATATATATCATAATATAGCTTTTATTTCCGGGTCCATATAGCATAATAAATTTAATTAAGTTGCATGAGTTAAATAGACAAAAATGACTCGCACAAATTGAAAAGAAAAATAACAGTGAAGAAGGGAAATTTTGACATATATATTATATAGATACATCCTACTTGATCTAATGCAGAATTAAATACACCTAACAACTACTTGATAAAAATAAAGAAAATGAAAGTTATATAGAAAGAGAAAATACACCCACTATACATGCATGGGACAAAGAAAAGAAAAGAGACCCAAAACAGAACATAAACTTTTGATTAAATCTCCAGCTACAAAAATTAAATGCCACTAGAGTAGATACATAGTTGCTTATAATTAAAAAAAAAAAATTTAATTCATGAGAAGGTCACTACCAACTTTTTAAAACTAGCAACTAATAGAACCACTTTTAAGTTTGTCCATTGTTCATCGCCAAGTCTGTAAACCACAACTCTGTAAAGTATTTGTTTGAAGTCTATAAACCTGTATATTATTTGAATTTTTTTTTTCAGATTTAGAACTAGCTACTCCTTTCAATTATTTAAATCAAAGGTTTTTATGACCAGAAATCTTAGGACATAACTTTGTAAAACGTTGTTTTTATGACCAGAGTTTTACCAGAATCATGCCTTCTGTACAAACAAATTTTAACTGTTGCCTATAAAATTACCATTAGCCTAAGTAAATGTACAATATTTTAAAAATATAAAAAGGATGGACCTACTTATTACTCGTCCTTATTCTATAAATGACCGATGAAAATAAAACCCCAAACAGATCAAAGGCTCCGAAATTTTTATAAATATACAAAACACGAAATTAATTTAACAATTTATACAAATTTTGAATACAATTTCAAAACTATCTACACCAATGACAGAATAATCGGTTACAGAGTATCAAACCGATTACCTACTCATCGGTTTCAGGATTCCGAAAAGGATGACTATGTGAACCATCCCAGAACCGATGACATTGTCATCGGTTTCAGGCTCTAAAACCGATTATCTATTCATCGGTTCTGGATTCCTAAATAAATTATGTAAAAATATTTTTAATTTTTTATTTAATTAGAAAATGTTATAATTTTTTAAAATATTAAAAATATTTTTATATATTTTTTAAATTAGATAGAATACCATATAATTTGATTTATTAGAAAGACTTAAACAAATAACCCGGATTAATATTTTTCAGATCAGATTTTCATGGCTAGCTGTAAGAAATATTAAAATATTTCTTTGTGTGTTATTAAAAAAAAAAAAAAAAACCTTTGAATCTGAATTATTGATCCCGGTTCAAAAGTCACTTATAGGTAAATACATAAAATATTATTGTCTTTCTATTTTTGAAAAAATAAAATTTGCGCAACTCTGTAATCATTATAAACAGTATTTTAATCTGAGTCGTTCGTTGTTTCAAAAAGTGTGCAGAAAGCATAAAAAATCGTGCTTGGCTTAAACCGATGACACTGTCATCGGTTCTAGCTTCTGAAACCAATGACAATGTCATCGGTTCTGGGATGGTTCACATAGTCATCCTTTTCAGAATCGTGAAACTGATGAGCAGGTAAGCGGTTTGATACTCTGTAACCGATTATTCTGTCATCAGTTTAGATAGTTTTGAAATTCTGTTCAAAATTTGTATAGATTGTTAAATTAATTTCGTGTTTTGTATATTTATAAAAATTTCGGTCAAAGGCTAGTTGAATCCGATTTTCCTTTATCTGTCAAAATATACAAAATGTTTCAATCGTGAAGTACTTGCCTCTATTTGCATTTTTTTTACATAAACACTGTCTTTAATACATTCATAAAATTTAATTTAGGTCAAAAAATGGATTTTGGCTACCTCCAAATTCCATATTATTGAAACTACGTGGCGGCTTGAAGCATTATTTTTTACAGAAATCATAACTTATGTTTAATTTATAACCATATCATAATATAACTTTTATTTCTGGGTCCATATAGCATAATAAATTTAATTTAGTTGCATGAGTTAAATAGACAAAAATGACTCATACAAAATGAAAAGAAAAAAGAATTCAAGACAAGGGAAATTTTGCCTAAATAATTAGTTGTATTTTGAATACATACTGTAAATAATTAGATAAAATATAACAAAAAATCAATCCGACAAAAATTTATATTTGCATGAATAACCTACCTGCTAAATTCATTTGCAACTAGCAGCCTCACTTTGATATCAGCATAGAAATTACACTTATTTAATAAAATGAGTGTATTCAAATTAATTTTTAAACCTTAAATTTTGAACATTTTTTTACCACTTGAATCTATACTAAATCAATTCAAAAATTTAAAATTTTCACATGTAGGCACATCACTCGTAAGGTATATCGGTTTCAATGGTTTTGAATTCGTCGTTTGAAGCGGGGCACGGTGAACCCTAGTTCTTCTCTTCTCTTCTCTTCTTAATTGAGAATGTTTGGTTGCAATATTAGAATAGCTACAATAGCAAAATTGGCGTTTGTCTTAGTAGAATAACTTGTTTAAATTTTTTGTGAGAATAACTTGTTCTAATTAGACAAACAAGTTTGATTCTCTATTATAGCTATTCTAACTAACCAAACATCAAATAGCTTATTCCGAATAGTTTATTCTAAAAAATAACCTAATCTCATTGCAACCAAACATACCATAATTGGTGTCAAATCAATCAATCAATCAATATCTTGCTTTTACATGTCAGGCATGAATCAATTTCTTCCTTTCACCTTGCTTTGGTACATTTTTCTAGTTATTATCTAATTCTCTCATTACAATTTAATTTACTACTGAACATAACACACACGTGATTGTATTTTATTTTCCTAGCTATAACCATATTTCATTTTTTATGGTTCAAAAACAATGTACTGGAGCAATTCTAAAAGAAATAAAATTATTGTATATAAACAATAAGGAAATTGCAATTTCCTTTTTGTATCTTGATTTTTGTAAAACAAACTCTAATCTTAATCTCAATTATGTTAGTTTGGATGAGTTACCGATCCTTTATTTTCTCAAATGTACAATTATTAGTGACCCATGTATAATTATATCTTTGCAGGTGCATTATTGTTTGGACACATGTAGTGTTTCGTTGTGTTTCAATCTAATTATAAAACATTGTAGCAAAAATAAATATGAATATTGGAAAAAGGACGGTTTACAGAGTAAGATCCTCTCTCTCTTTATGAGTTATGACAGTCATAGGACAAAAGTAATTGAAGCAATAAGTGTTCCACCAAAAAAATGTTTCTCAGAAAATGCAATACAGCATTTACTAATAGTGTGGCGGGTCACTGACTAGTGCGTTCTATTCACCTGCCGGGATTGTAACACTGTGAATGCCACACAGAATCTGTTATTCTACAATAATGCAAAAGACTTAAGATGTTGTAGTCAAGCTCTAGACTAGTCCGTTCTATTCACCTTTTACACAAACTAAATTCAATCCCAGCTACTTCTGTTACTGCATTCAATCCTTATTCATCTCCCCTCTATTTCCGACTCTCTCTGATCTCTGATTTCTTGCTGTAGGGTACGCGTTTGTATTTAACGAATCAATCTCTGCCTTTTGCTATCTTATTCTCAATATTTTCTCTCAATCACTAATTTGATACGTGTTTACAAAATAAAATAAAAAAATAATACATTTTGCTACTTGTTATTTGTCATTCCCAAGCAACACTAGCAAGGAAAAAACAACAATCGAAAAAAAAAAAAAAAAAGAGGAAAAAAAGCGATCGTAGTAGAAGAAAGAACAAACTTCAATTAACCTAAAATTAGAACCAATCAAATTGATTCAATTATTTCGGAACAATCCAATTGATACGATTATTTATTAATTTCGATAATCCACAGGAAAATCGCCATATTAATTCATATAATTTAATCAGTTCAATTGATTCAATTCAGACTTTAATCTAATTATCAATCAATCATTCAGAATTAATTATATACATGTGGCTCTGATACCACTATTGAGATTTTAAATAGGTTATATATGCAACAATTTGATTCAGTTCATGATTTGTTCACTACATGAAAATCAAAATCCATATATAAACTAATTCCAAGATTAATATAGAGTTTACCTCTAGATGCGCAGCTTGGTGGGTCAGAATTAGAGCTAATAATATTTATAACACTAATTGTCTATTTTACAATCGATTCACAAGCGTATGAATCTATCATATAGTATAGATCGGGGTATCGGTCCACAGGGATAGTGTATTAAGAGATCTAATTATTAGATTGTATCATAATCTACTTGTCTGTTTGACTAGATTTGCAAAACATATATAAATTGAATTTTATAGTTTTCTTGTCTTGAGATAATATGTATGTTCATGACAATGGAAGGTCAAATATTTACACATCAAGGATGAAATATTAAACTGCAATCAATATGAAGGATTTGGTCATGAAGTGCAGGGCATTGGACATCAGAAGATCATCTAAAGATTAAGGATATCAAATCTGTAATATTGGTAAAATAAGCTTGAGAATGAATAGAGTAAGACCTACTGTGTAACGGAATAAATAAATTCCTCTATCGATCAGTGACGGTATATTTCGAATTTGACAGTCATCTAACAGTAAGATTTCCAGAGCGTACCATGATGGCTACCGTCATAATGGTACATCTACCGTTGACGATAACGACGTCCAAACCTAGCGTAAGTTGACCAACCGTTGTAAAGGTATATGAGACTGTAACAACGGTAGGGTCAAATTACTTCCATATTATCAACTCTCTATAAATAGAAGCATAGTTTAGATTTGGATCATCACTCTAGCCACCACAAACTTCAATATTTCAAATTCTCAGATCTAGAAAACATAGTTATAGCTTGTGCACCCCAACTTCAATATTCTCAATCAATCTCAAACTTATTCAATAAATACAACAAACTCTTAGAGTGATCTTGCATGATCAACCTTTCTACATTCGAGCCTTAGTGCTCACCTTGTTTACTTGCAAAGCTGTAGTGCTCACTGAGCTGTTATCGTGCTCAGGGCTGTGTGTTCCCAGAAGGTGTAAGGCTTCACCGGTTCCAATTTGTACTACCTTTTTCATTGGGTTAAGAAAGGCGCGCCATCTTGAAAGTCGCAAGCTCCGGAGACGTAGACGTTAGTGTCGAACTCTGCAACTATTGTGTCTAGTGTCTCTGAACTCTACTATTTACTTTATTATTACATATTATAGTTTAGAACCAAGTTATTTTAATTTCCGCTAAGGTTAACTATAAGACACGTTAGGGATTTGTAAGGGAAACAACACTAATGACAACTAATTCTAGGTTTTAGTTATCAAGTTTGTTTATGTTGGTTGTTTGAGTTGGTTGTTTGGTTTGTTTAGTAAGGGAAACAAATAGAAATAGTAAATAAGTGATTTATGTATAGAAGGTGAGCTTCTAGGGTCATGCTAACTCTTTCTTACTTGTTTAATCTAGTTTCTGGTCACATATGTAAATGCATACGAATGCTGTCACCAACTGCATACAAGTGCAATTACCTGTCAATTATGGTTTCTAACTCCAATTGGTTCCGCATGCAGTTTGATCAGAATGTATGTCTCTTGTACTGGTATCAGTTGCAATCTGAGGACTATTAATCCTATCTTAGTGCTAATTAAAGGTACGCTATAGTACCCTAACTGCAGAAGACTAGTAAGGGGATGGTACCCTTACCTCACCTTAATCAATTGCTTAAAAGTCAATGATAATTAAGTCTCAATTAGGAAGACTAGAAGGGTTTAAGGTCACAGGTACGTCCATCCTTTATACATTCCATAGTTGAAATAACAGAGATTGCCCAACTTTGGATTTATAGAACGCAATGTTTGTCTGCAGATCTCTATTCCAATAAGTCCCTAAATGACTTTCCTATCACAAAGAATCAACAAGTACATCTATTTCCCTTATTGGACCAAATATGAAATACTAACAGAGATATGTATAGAATAATTATACACTAGTTCGTTTGCACCCAACCATTTGCACCTAATCAGATAGGTCTTATCTGATCAGATCAGTTCATAGACATAACTGATAATTAACCTTCAATTGGAATGGAATAATGAAGTACTTGCCTCTAAAACCGATACTTCAACTCTAATTTTTAGGTTGATTAATATACAAAATGTTTCAGTCGTGAAGTACTTGCCTCTATTTGCATATATTTTTTACTTAAACACCGTCTTTAATACATTCATAAAATTTAATTTAGGTTAAAAATTGGATTTTGACTACCTCCAAATTCCATATTATTAGAACTAATACATGGCGGCTTGAAGCATTATTTTTTACAGAAATCAAAACTTATATTTAATTTTTAATCATATGTATCATAATATAGCTTTTATTTCCGGGTCCATATAGCATAATAAATTTAATTAAGTTGCATGAGTTAAATAGACAAAAATGACTCGCACAAAATGAAAAGAAAAATAAAAGAGAAGAAGGGAAATTTTGACATATATATTATATAGATACATCCTACTTGATCTAAGGCAGAATTAACAACTACTTGATAAAAATAAAGAAAATGAAAGTTATATAGAAAGAGAAAATACACCCACTATATATACATGCATGGGACAAAGAAAGAGACCCATAAACTTTTGATTAAATCTCCAGCTACCAAAATTAAATGCCACTAGAGTAGATACATAGTTGCTTATAATTAAAAAAAGTGTAAATTTCGTCAGAGGTCACTCAACTTTGTTTTTTGTCACAAATTAGTCACTCAGCTTTAATTTGTCCCCCGAAAGCCATCAAACTTTTAATTTGTTCTAATTAAGTCACTCTGTTAAGTTTTCCATCCAAAATTTAACAGAATTTGATGTGGAGGTCCAACTCATCATTTATAACCCATTCAAGTAAATTATTTGGAGACATGAATTATTTCCACGCACTAACCCCTTTTCTCTTCCTCTCTGACTACTTCCTTTCTACTTCTCTTCACACCTGGTTGTCGCCTTCTCCATCCCACTTCGAGCCCTCCTCTCTCCTGTCTATCTCCTCTCTTGTCCTCATTGAGATAAAAACCCTACAGTTCAATCTCCTTCGCACCTGCTCGACTACTTCCCCCCCTTCTGTCTCTCTCCTGAGTACCTCATCCCTCCTCCTCCATATCCTCTCTCCTCACTGAGGCGCTTCTTATTTTACCTTGCTGGTTAGGTTTGATTGAATCTTGAAACAAATTTAGTTTGAAATAAATTTACGAAGGAGAGAAAGGAAATTAAAGTTTGGGAGAGAAAGATGAAGAGGGAAAGAAAAAAGAAAGATAAATGATGGGAATAGAATAGTGTCTCCAATTTGTATCCAATTAAGTCAAAAGATTTAATAATTTTAAAAAATGATGAGTTGGACCTCGACATCAAATTCTGTTAAATTTTGGATGGAAAACTTAACAGAGTGACATAATCGGAACAGATTAAAAGTTCGGTGATTTTCGGAGGACAAATCAAAGTTGAGTGACCTCTGACAAAATTTATTCTTAAAAAAAATATTTTAATTCAGGAGAAGGTCACTACCAACATTTTAAAACTAGCAACTAATAGAAGCACTTTTAAGTTTGTCAATTGTTCATCACCAAGTCTGTAAACCACAACTATGTAAAGTATTTGTTTGAAGTCTGTAAACCTGCAAATTATTTGAATTTTTTTTTTTTCAGATTTAGAGCTAGCTACTCGATCCTTTCAATTATTTAAATCAAAGGTTTTTATGACTAGAAACCTTATGACATAACTTTGTAAAATTTTGAAGACTATAAACCTAACAAGTAAACTATGTTATCTTTTTAGATCTGTTGTATCCAAATAATAAAATCGAGTCTTTTATATACTTGTTATACAACTCGGTAACGTTCTAGTCTCAAGTTTGAAAACCTAACAACAAAACTCAAAACACAACTAAAAATGTGAAGAAAAGGGTAAATAAATAACAACATAAACAAACTGAATTGCAAATCTAACATTTAAGGATATTCAAAGAAATCAAAAGCACACTTGTTTTCCACCAAGCAAAACATATATAAGAAAATCACAACTAATATCAAAGAGTCTAAAATACTACTTATCACTATTCAGTTAAAATAATAAAATAAAATATCTCACCAACTCTCCAGACATATATTACAAACCATTGTTTATCATTCACAATTTCATGGTTTATAACCAACCCAGCAGACACATTCCTTTCATAAAAGACATAACTGTATTTTTCAAAGGCCAAAAAATAAGGCAATAGCCTCAACACATGAGTTTGAAATTCCGATCTAATTTTCAATTTTGCACTTCTTTATCATACTTTTTCTTAGACATTGTTAATGTAAATGTATAAAGTCTAAGATTTAGGTTTTTTGTTTATTGTATTTTCATTTTTGAATGTTGTTTATGTAACAATTTGTGTAATGTAATTATAAATGTTGTTTATATTGGTAAATTTAATATTTCTGATATGTGTTTTGTTTAAATTCATATTTGTTTTTTCTAAATTTAGTTTAGTATTTTTAGTATAATGGTAAATGTAGTGTTTAATTTGAATTTAGATCTTTGTTTTGATTGGTATTTTTTTAATATTATTTGTACATGATATTTTAATTAAACTGTGTATATATGATTGGTATTTTCATACACAGTTTTAACTTTAAAAACCTTGTATGAATTTTTTTGCGAAAAAAATTAGCATTAGTTTTGGAAAAACGTACAGAGCTCAACAACTGTGTACAATTTACCGACACTTTTATGTTACAAGCAATGAAATCCAAAATTGAACTCCGCCCCTCTTTGAATGTCAATTTGATCTCTAACCCTAGTACCAACCTGAATACTGATCAAGTAAATACCCCTTTGGAGCAAGTGAGCAAAAATCCCGAAGCCAAACAAGTGGAGCCTCTTCCATTGGTCAAGTCTAGTGCTGGCCCTGCCGGGTCAGTACTTGGCCAGAGCGAGGAAATAAAAGTGGAAAACCTGTCAGGTGTGGGACCCAAGAGCGCACGAAAGTGTGCTAGGAAGAAGGAAAAGATGCGGGAGGCTAAGAAGTTTAAAATGGAGTAATTATATTTTTCTATAGTGTTGGTAGAGTTGTAGGCAAATTACAGTGTTTTGGCAAAACATTTGTATGCAAATGCTGTTTTAAATCTCTACATCTTACTTTATTTGCTTGTGTCAGTGTTAAGACTGTTTAACTTGTGGATATGGTAATTAATTAAGGTTATGTGATAAATATGCTAAAATGGTTTAATTAAATTACTTATGCTTTCATTCTGAAAAAAGTTTGTGCTTATGTGGTGGTAAAAGGAATTAATTTGTGCAAAAATGTATCCACCAATAAATACGTGCATGACAGCAAAAACACCTGTAGGCTTGTCATTCCATTGGAAACATGAAAGTATTACCTACACTGATACTGGTACAATTACCAGAAGGAGAAGATTATGAACCCAACACCCCACTGTAAAAAGAGAAGAGAAAACAAAAAGAATGTATGACTAATTTTACATATGCTTGGGTTGTTTGTTTGGGGGACAAGCATTGTATTGTCAAACTTTAATTAAATTCCTGGTAGTTCTATATGCTGGTTTATATCTATAAATGCTTGAGTTCTTTGTTTGGGCACAAGAATTGAAAACATAAATGTTTTACAAGAACTGAACTGAGGTTGTAAACCAGTATATGAAGTTATGGAGAGGTGTCTTTCCTTTCTCTGTCCATTTAGTTGCGATAAATGTATTTAGAAATATAAAATAATAGATTAATCAGCAGTTCCCAATTTTATTTTTCTTGCACAAACCAGTTATAAAACTGCTGTAGGTCGCAGGATTGAGCTCAATTGCTTAGAATGGAAGCTCAACTCTACAACACCTAAATATTCCTTTTCTGATTTCTTCTCTCTTATAATCTAAATCAATTTTTCTATTGGTTTCATCTCCATTCCTTCCTAAAATGGATATCTCCGGTGGAATTTATAATGGGTTAAACGAATCCAGTGAAGATGATCCAATGCAACAACTATTCAAGCGGCTCTTTGCACTACAGCAGAAAGATCCATCAGCGACCGGTGAACCGTTAGCTATATGTCGCTGGTCTCGGATAGTCGATTTGGTCGGCGATGCCAAACACGAAAGGGGTGGTCGCCGATGCTTGCTATATGACATCACTGGTCGCTGCAATGACGTCATCCCGGTCACAGATACCTCAACAACAATTGTTTTTTTTTGTCGCTGTCGCCGTTGAATTTTGGTGACGTCATGTAAGGTTATTCGAGACCAAAAAATTGGTCGGCGATGATCAATACCCGGACAGGGTAATTTTTTTTAAAAAAATATTTAATTTTTTTTTTCTTTTCACCAATTGGTACGAAATGTACCAAACAAATTGATATACCCATTATGTTCATATATTTCTCCCCAACCCAATCGAAACGAATTGTACCAAAAAATTTGATGCAATATGGTCCTGCGCATGCCTCACGAAAAGGGGCGTAACTTTTGATCCGTCCGTCGGATCGGGCTGAAATTTCGACCGTCGGATATAGATTTTTCGAATTTTCAGAGTTTTTAGGGTGCATCATTTACTATTTTTGACTTTGCACGATTAAAGTATGACTTTTGCCCATGTTACGAGTTCAGATTTGCGATCTGAGTCTTCCTTCATGAACTTTTGGACTTTTTTTTTATAATTTTAGAGTTTTTAGGGTCTTTGATGTATTTTCTCAAAAAATCAAATCTCTTTTTTCCATTATTTTTCCAATTTCTCTATCGTTTTCGTGCATCAAGCACCCCCATTGTTCAAGCAAGCACACACAAGACAAGACAAGCAATTCAATTGAGTCGGAAAATAACATAAACCCGAACTCGCATTTAACAATTCAAGTTCTACGAATGGTACAATGGGGAGCTCAGCTCCTTGTCACACATCGAGAAATCACAGAAATTAAGTAAAGAGACAGGAAATAACATAAACCCGAGTTGTGACGCTCATCGGTACCAAGGTTGCCTTCTCGCGACAGCGCCGAGGTCCACGAGCACAGGCCAGCCAGCCACCCACCCACCGGAATCAACAGCTACTAGAAATTAGGACAAAAAACCAGCAACAAAAAAACAAAAAATAACGGAGAGAGAGAAAGAGACAGAGAGATACTTGCCTAGAGAGAGAGAGTAATAGAGAAGAGCGACGGGATGGATTTCGTCGTCGGCGGGATCGATTTCACCAGGCAGGATGGATTTCGTCGTCGTCGGCGGGAGCCATGTTTTTTTGTCTAAACCTAATTTCGAAAAACGCGCGTCAGGGAAGAAGAAAGGGTTTGGCGGGGGGTTTTCAGGAAAAACTTTCAGCGACCGGTACAATATGGTCGCTGATGGTCACGGCGCCGGTCGCTGAAAGGTTTTTTGTCATAATTTTTTTAATTTTTTTTTTAAAAATTAGCTTCAGCGACCGGTGTCATCGCCAGTCGCTGATAACCTGGTCGCCTGATTTTTATGTAATATTATTTTTTTTTTAAAAAAAATAGGCATTAGAGACCGGTGTATTCGCCGGTCGCTGATACTCAGTTTTGCTGTAGTGTTGGGTGACTGTGAAGATATGATCCATTGAGCTGTAGTTACTTTCTTGCTTCCATCTCAAATATCAGAAATACCAAAATTTATTTACTCACTTTTGGTCCCTAATTATTAATATATTTATTACTGTCACCTTTCTAATTGTACCATACATCTTTTTGTAACAAAGACTAGTTTTATAAATTCCAATATTTATTTGTTTTTTTTCATATTTACAACCAAAACATATAAAGTCACTATGTCTTAATTTTTCTTCTAAATTTTTCGACAACAATTTATTATAAAAAAATACTACAAGCAAAAAAAAAAAACCATCAATTAAAAAGAGAAAACAAAAGAAAATTCCTATTAAAATGACTTTGTTGAGTCCGTATTTATTTGGGACCCAACTTTTATTACGAAATTTGGAATTATTCCCAAGAAAAAAAAATAGGAATTTATGAGTGAAACTATGGTACTACGCATAGCGTATATTGGCATGCACATGAACTTATATCTTTGTTTTGAATGTCCTTATGGTTAATTGAAGCAATTCAATATGATCTCTATGTAAAAATGTAATTGCATATTAAAATTTATATATTTAAAAAAATACATTGTTTTTAAATAGATAAAAAAATCACTTGATTTAAAAATTGTAGACATTTTAAAAAGAATAATTTTGCATCTATCTAAAGATAATAAAAGGTTTCTAAAAAAATGTATTAAAATTTGAGTGCTAAATTAAGTGTAGCGTTGATCACTACATTTTGTTTTTTCTCAATCAGTAGCTAAATTTCCAAGCAGTTAAGGCCCATAAACATTGTTAATAATAAATTTTACTTGAAAGTTACAAATTTAGTCCCAGCTAGCCTATGCGAGTACAAGTTATGACCTAGGTTGTTATACTTTTCATATAGGCTAAGCTGTAAATATTCATAGACAGATAATTTCAATGGTTGTCTCCATGGATCATCAAACGCCTATAAGCAAATAATGGTAATGCACAATATTTTTTTTTAATAATTAATGACTTTTGTTTTACGAATAGAAAAATATATTTACAACAAGTTAAATAAATCTAATTTCTATACCTAAATTAATTTATTGTCATCTAATTCATTTAAACTGCTCTTATCATCTAATTCTTAATTATTTAGAGTCTTAAACATCATAATATCTCATTCTCTCTCTCCCGACAACCGCATGCAACGCGTTCTAACAGCTGAATCTACACACTGCAGCACTCCGACAATCTGATCCCGATCAAAATGTATAGACTCTACGCTTTGCTAATGTTAGAGCTGAAAAAGGAATTCAGAATTATCCCGACCGAGTCCACTTCGTATTTGGACTAGATCCATAATACCGATATATTCGAACATATCCAGAAACCCAAGTATGGCTCGCCGCAAGAACACTCCGAGCACAACAATTTTAATTGTTTTTGGATATATATACCATCCACTCAATAATACTACATATCTTGTGAGATTTAACCATTCTTTGATCCGGATACATCACTTCCGTCCTTATTATTGGTTCCATTAACCATGCAGTCCAGCCCAATTTGACTAGGCCCGCAAGGTGTAAATCAACCCAGTTCGGTTTATATACTTGTCAAGTTTTTTTTTTTTTTCTATTATACATGATGATACCATATGAACTCGATCTAATGCAATTTAATTACATCATTAGTTCCAGTATTTTTTTTCACAAATTACTTTAAAATTTCATATTTAATTATTGGTTCATTTTTATATTTGAATTTCGTTAATTAATATTTGTATCTTAAATTTCATATGACTCGATTATCCGATAATTATTCATTTCGTATTCGTATTCATATTCGTATCCATATTCGTGGATTATCCGTTTCATATCCGTATCCATTTAAGGCGGATTTTGTTTTAATTTTTAATATCCGTTTACTATCTGTATCTGTATTTGTATCCGCTCATTGAAAACCAAATACATATATGGTATCAGCATATTCCTCTAAATTGAACATCAAAACTATTGAGTTCCGGGCTTCCAGCTAATGATCAAATAAAGGAATCCTTTTTTGTGATCTTGGTACCTTCAGGTAACTAAGTGGTATGACAGTCGTTTAAAGCTTAATTTTATATCTCTATATATTATTCCTCTTTTAAACTTCCATTAATTAAAGTAGGGTACATTTGTATGAAGTTTCATTAGTACTTGAAAGATTTTAAAACTTCCCAACAACAAATTGTGGTCATATGACTTAATAATGGGCTATTGGGCCTCACTGGCTTACCACAAATCTTTACAATTGTTTTCAAACTAGAAAAGCTAAATAAAGCAATCAGTAGTCCATACCTTAGCCACAAATGCACAAACCCTCAACAAGATGCAATAAAATATATATCAAATTGGAGTTAAACTACAACTCTGAATCTAAACACATAAAAATATCAAATGAAGCCACAAATGCACAACACGTTAAAATTCACCCTTTATCACGTCAAACCTTAAAAAAGAATTACAAAGGATATGAATTCGTACATTAATGACAATTTCACTTTCAAATGGTAAACATCATTGCGGTACATGGGGAAACAAATATCCAGTGGACAAACCAAACCAAACGCAAACAAAAAAAAAAAAAAAAAAAAAAAAAAAGGAAAATTAACAATATTACGGGCTTATTATTATGAGAATAAGATTGCAAATTGTAAAGAAATCGAAAGTGGCAGCTAATTAGTTCCTTGGGAAGACAGTGTACGTAGTATGTCTGAACTGCTGCAAGAAACAGGAGGAGCACACCTGCGAACACCGAGATGCCCGCCCATGGGCTATTGAAGTAGTTATTCTGCAAGCTCGCCCAACTACGGTTCCAACTTGACTCATAGTATTTCTCAACATTCCAAAACATGTCGGAGAGAGGATTATCGTACTCCTTGATCATACAAAGGTTGCCAATATCATTGAAGAAAGTGGCCGCCATTGTGTGACTGCTCAGTGTGTTATAGATAAGGCCAAATTTTTGCAGTAACTCGACATCCTTATCTAAATCGATAAGATCATCCAAAAATTTTATGTAGGTGCTAATAATTCGAAGGGAGGTTTGCCTGGAGTTCTCAAAGGCGATGAGGTCTCCTTTAGGCAGGGCATCCGCATGATGCCCTTTGAAAATTCAACATTAATACCTTGATAATAATCACTTTGGAATTTTATACCTGCGATCTGGTGAAGTTCAGTTGCATTTGCTATCAACTTTGGCAATGAGCGGTGGGGGATATGCTCCCAGCCAGACTTGCGGTTGTGACTTTTCATTATTTCAATTAATTGTTCCGTTGGTGGCACGGAGCTTTTCCAACAAAAGTCGAGCAAATGGTCTGATTCGAAATCCAAGCAATTTGGACTCCATGCCCATGGCAAGTCGCGTGTTGTAAAATTAGTAAGGAAAGCTGTAAGGTAGTACGCATTTGGAAAAAGCCAGTAATACAGCACGTGGATAAAAAAGAGGGGAATTTGATTTTCCAAGAGAAGCAAGTCAGATCTTACCTCTTTCATGTTCACCTCTAGAGAACCCATACTCTCCGGTATTGCTCCATCGAAAGTGAGTAAAATTCGGATAACAAAGCAACTGTCTAGGATTAGCATCCGAACAAATTCATCAGCACTAATTTGGTCAAACTTCTCTTTATAGAAACTACGAGCACGACTTTCAAACTTCATAAACGGGTCGACAGGCACCCGATCCATATTAATTCCATCTCTATTATAAAACAAGTACCACTTTTCACCTTTATTTGGATCACCTGGCCGCATCGTTAGAAGGTTTGACATGCACGAGACTTTTGTCTCTTCCATTGGTTGGAGTTTTGGACGTCCATGGTGATAGGGGCCAATAGAAACCAACTTAGGCTCAAAATCAGATTCTCGACCGTATCTGATGTGCGCTGGGGCACGGAAAATAGAATCTGATGATGAAGTGGAATCATACTTCCAATAACGTTGAACCTCCGGGACCTCTGCGCTTGATGTCCCGCCAACCTCTGGGCCATCCGCGGCAGATGTCACTTCGATCTCCGGGCCCTCTGCGGCTGATGTCACTTCGATCTCCGAGCCCTCTGCGGCTGATGTCACTTTGATCTCTAGGGCCTGTGCGGCAGATATCTGTTCGATCTTGGGGTCCATTTGAAGTGAAAAGTGAGTATGGATTGAGGAATATCTTTGCTTGGTCAGTATGTTTTGTGTTTTTGTTTAATTGGGTGTATAAGAGTTATAGAAGAAAAGAATTGATTGGGTGTATGAGAGTTTATAGAAGATGAGGAAGATCGTGATGCTGGTGTACATGTTTATATATATTATGACCAATTTGTGTTTGAAATCTCAAGGTCATCACGGAGGCATGCCTTTTGTACAAACAAATTTTAAAAGTGATGAAAAATTAAAGTGAAACCAGAGTCTTACCAGAGTCATGACTTTTGTCGTACAAACAAATTTTAACAGTTTCCTATAAAAGTACCGTTAGCCTAAGAAAAGGTACAATATTTTAAAAATATAAAAAAGGATGGAGCTACTTATTACTCGTTCTTATTCTAAAAATGACCGATGAAAAATAAAACCCCTAACAGATAAAAGGATGGAGCTACTTATTACTCGTCTTTGGTACATTCTTCTAGTGATTATCTAATTCTCTCATTACAATTTAATTGAGTTCCGACTAAAAGTACATAACACACAAGTGATTATATTTTATTTTCCCATAATCATATTTAATTCATCTTTTATGGTTCAAAAACAATGTACTGGAGCAATTCTCAAAAAAATAAAATTATTGTGTATAAACAATAAGGAAATTGCAATTTCCTTTTTGTATCTTGATTTTTGTAAAACAAACTCTAATCTTAAACTCAATTATGTTAGTTTGGATGAGTAACCGATCCTCTGTTTTGTCTAATGTACAATTGTTCATGACCCCATGTACAATTTTAGCTTTGCATGTGCATTATTGTTTGGGCACATGTAGTGTTTCAATCTTATAAAACATTGTAATAAAAACAAATGTGAACATTAGAAAAAGGACGGATTGCAGAGTAGGGTCCTCTCTCTCTTTATGAGTTATGCCAGTCACAGGACAAAAGTAATTGAAGCAATAAGTGTTCCACCAAAAATGTGTTTCTCATAAATTCCAATACAATATTTACCGATAGTGTGGCGGGTCACTGACTAGTGCATTCTATTCACCTCATCACCTGCTGGGATTGTAACTCTGTGAATGCTACATAGCATCTGTTATTCTACAATAAAGCAAAAGACTTGAGATGTGGTAGTCAAGCTCTGGACTGGTGCGTTCTATTAACCTTTTACACAAACTAAGAGATGGAATTACAAGGAGCACACCTTCCCTACTTTTCTTTAGTTTTTCTGGATCAGTGTTTGTAACTGAATAGTGATAGAGTGCAGGTCTGATTGAATATTTCTGTAAAGACAATGTTTTGACGATATATGAAATGCCTACGGCACCTTTCTGCAAAAAAAATTCTTAATCACTAATTTGATAGAGTGCAGGTCTGATTGCACCTCTCTTGCCGTAGGGTATGCGTTTGTATTTTTCAAATTTCTTGTTCTCATCTCTCTTGCTTATTAACCAGCAAATCTCTGACTTTTGCTATCTTATTCTGGATCTGTTCTCTCAATCACTAATTTGATACGTATTTACAAAAAAAATAAAAAAAATAATACATTTTACTTCTTGTTATTTGTCATTCCCAAGCAACACTAGCAAGGAAAAAACAACAATCGAAAAAAAAAACAGACAAAAAAGAAGAAGCAATCACAGTAGAAGAAAGAAGAAACTTCAATTAACCTAAAATTTGAACCAATCCAATTGATTCAATTCTGTTGAAACAATCCAATTGATATGAATATTTATTAATTTCCATAACCCACAGAAAAAACGAAATATCAATTCGTATAATTTAATCAATTAATTGATTCAATTCAGACATTGCTCTAATTATCAATCAATATTTCAGAATTAATTATACACAAGTGGCTCTCACACTGCTCTTGGGATTTTGGATAGATTATAAATGCAACAATTGTATTAAGTTTATGATTTGTTCACTGCCCAAAAACCATAATCCATACATAAAATTAACTAATTCGAGGATTAATATAGAGTTTACTACTAGATGCATAACGGAAACTTCAAGCCCTAGCAGTAACCTTCTTCACTTCGTACACCTTGTAGTGGATCCACACAACAACAACCAGTCATGTCTCTACCGGTATCCACACGAACAAGTTGATAAACAATTGCAAGTCAGAGTGCTAGTGCCAACTGATCGTCCCCTAGTCTTGCTACCTTTTTCTCTATTTTTCTGAAGTGGTGCAAATTCAGACATATCAGTTTTTCAATCTAATCCAATATAACTCAAAATACTGTTCTTATGTTTTCTGTCTCTTTTTTTCTTTTTGTATGATTTTGGATAATTAACTGAACTATCGAAAATGAAATACTAACATATATAGACACACACACACACAAATAAACCAGTTCGTTCGCACCCAATCATTCGCACCTAATTCGATACGTCTTATTTGATCATATCAGATCATAGAGGTAACTGATATTTGGGGCCCATATTTTGATGCAGCCCAATAAAACTTAATCCATATTATAATTTCACCACTTATTGGTCATAATTACTACCATACATGTAAAATGAGGGGTTTAATTTGATTCAAATTCCAAATTCCGGGAATCCAAATTCCATTATTTATTGGGCCGAAGCCCTTTGCTTCGTCTGGGCCTAATTAAGGAGTACAATTCTTAGTCATAATTACTATCAGTATAAGAAAAAGCACACAGCAGTGAAGTACCAATATGATTGCTTTTAGTTAAAACATACTGGTTGATCAAAAGTAATCCATGGATTCACTCGATAATTTTAAATCTGATTTTTCTTGTCCCTAAATGAGGGTGATTTGTCAAATAACAAATTACTGAGTTCCGGGCTTCCGGCTAATGATGAAATAAAGGAAACCTTTTTTATGATCTTGGTTCCTTCAGCTAAATAAGTGGTATGACCGTCGTTTAAAGCTTAATTTTATATCTCTATATATATATTCTTCTTCTTTTAAAGTTCCATTAATTAAAGTAGGTTGTAGGAAGTTTCATTAGTACTCCAAAGATTTTGAATGGCTCATTAGGCCGGCAACAAATTACGGTCATAGGCCTTAATATTGGGCTATTGGGCCTCACTGGCTTAGCCCAAATCCGTTTCATATTCATATCCGTTTAAGACGGATTTGGTTTAATTTTTAATATCCGTTTACTATCTGTATCCGTATTCATATTCGCTCATTGAAAAACAAATACTTATATGGTATCAGCATATTTCTCTAAATTGAACATTCAAACTATTGAGTTGCCGCCTTCCAACTAATGAAGAAATAAATGAATCCTTTTTTGTGATCTTGGTACCTTCTGGTAACTAAGTGGTATGACAGTCATTTAAAGCTTAATTTTATATCTCTATATATTATTCCTCTTGTAAACTTCCATTAATTAAAGTAGGGTACATTTGTATGAAGTTTCATTAGTACTTGAAAGATTTTAAAACTTCCCAACAACAAATTGTGGTCATAGGACTTAATAATTGTGGTCATAGGCTATTGGGCCTCACTGGCTGACCGCAAATCTTTACAATTGTTTTCAAACAACACAAGCAAAAGAAAGCAATCAGTACTCTATACCTTAGCCACAAATGCACAAACCCTCAACAAGCTGCAATAAAATATATATCAAATTGGAGTTAAACTACAATTCTGAATCTGACACATAAAAATATCAAATGAAGCCACAAATGCACAAGTTAAAATTCACCCCTTATCACGTCCAGCCTTAAAAAAGAATTACGAAGGATACGAATTTCAACATTAATGACAATTTCACTTTCAAATGGTAAACATCATTGGGGTACATGGGGAAACAAATATCCAGTGGACAAACCAAACCAAACGCAAACAAAAAAAAAAAAAAAAAAAAGAAGAAAAGGAAAATTAACAATATTACAGGCTTATTATTATGAGAACAAGATTGCAAATTGTAAAGAAATCGAAAGGGACAGCTAATTAGTTCTTTGGAAAGACAGTGTAGTATGTCTGAACTGCTGCAAGAAACAGGAGGAGCACACCTGCGAACACCGAGATGCCCGCCCATGGGCTATTGAAGTAGTTATTCTGCAAGCTCGCCCAACTACGGTTCCAACTTGACTCATAGTATTTATCGACATTCCTAAACATGTCAGAGAGAGGATTATCGTACTCGTTGATCATACAAAGGTTGCCAATATCATTGAAGAAAGTGGCCGCCATTGTGTGACTGCTCAGTGTGTTATAGATAAGGCCAAATTTTTGCAGTAACTCGACATCCTTATCTAAATCGATAAGATCATCCAAAAAATTTTATGTAGGTGCTAATAATTCGAAGGGAGGTTTGCATGGAGTTCTCAAAGGCGATGAGATTTACTAATGAGGTCGCCAGACTTGAGTCAATCTTTAGGCAACGCATCCGCATGATGCCCTTTGAAAATTCAACTTTAATAGTTGATGGGTTACTCCCCCTTGATCTGAAATCCCGAATGACGACTTCGCATCGAGTTGGTCTGATTGCCACTTCTTTTGAGCTACTAGTCTTCTCATCGGAACATATTGCTCCCAATAGTTGATGGGTTCTTGTTTGAAGCATTTTTCCATCAACCTTGTTTTGTAGTTTTTTACTGCACTACCACGATTTAATTTTCTCTGGTAGATGCATTTATCACCAATGACTTCACAATATTTTGGTTGATTTACAAGCCTCTGAATATTGTTGTTCTCAATCATTTGTATTTTATCCTCCTTAATCCAATTTTCTTTCTTCTCAGCTCCTTTAAGACTTTGAGGTTCGACTATTGAAAAATTAGATGAATCATAAATTTCGGATAAAGATCTTACTTGCTTGGGAGATTGCTCTGATGTCGTAGACCCTTCTTTGGCTCTTCGACTAGCACTCGAGTTTGATCCTAAATTTGAAGTAGTTATTGATCTTGACCTATCTTGGCATTGTGTATCACCTTCTTCTCGTGACTCGATCACCTTATTTCTTAGAGCCAAATGCGGAGCGTAGCTTATGTGCAGTGGGAAGCTTCTAGACTTCTCCATTTCTATTCTTGCTATTAATTGATTTTTATTTCTTCGGTCGAAAATTTTGCAGCCTCCATTTTCAAAATAAACTGCGTATCTATTCTGTACTAGTTGCCCCACACTCAGTAGATTTTGTTTTAGGTCCGGAACCAATAGCACATCTCGGATAAATTTCGGACCCATCTTGGTCTGTACGGCAATACTGCCTTTACCTTTTGCTTGAACAATTGAGCCATTTCCCATACGTACCTTTGTCTCATACGAAGTATCAATGTGGTGAAATAATTCGCGGTTCCCAGTCATGTGATTTGTGCAACCACTGTCAAGGAACCAGATATCGCCTTTCTCTTCTTTGACTGAGTGGCACGCATAGAAAATGCCTTCATGACTTTCATTTTCTTCTACGTAGTTTGCTCGGTCGCTGATTTTTGTTCTGCACATTCTGGCTATGTGGCCGATCTTCTTGCATTTGTTGCATCTCTTTGTCGACCAGCATTCAGATGTACTATGGTTCGACTTTTTATGTATATCGCACCATAAATTTGAATAACTCGAACCTGGTGCTTTCTCTTTCAGCATCGATTGTTTTTCTGTATCTTGTCACGGACTACCGCCTTCTTGGATTTTTTTGACTCGTGGGGTTATATCGAGGTTTAAAGCTCAGCTTGGAGTGGAATGCATCTTCCACCAAATTTACTTCACGTTGGAGCTTCCTTTCTTCGTGTGACTCCAAGGAGCTCATCAATTGTTGAATCGAAAGCGTCGATAAGTCTTTCGATTCTTCTATCGCGGTAACGATATAGTCATATTTATCGGTGAGGCTAATTAAAATTTTCTCGACTACCTTCTGATCGGAGATGTCTTCTCCATATGTCCGCATTTGGTTGACGATTTCGAAGACTCGTGAGAAGTACTCCTTAATCTTCTCCGACTCCTTCATTTGGAGATTTTGAAATTGCCTCCTCAATGTTTGCAACTTCACCGCAATTACCTTTGCGGAGCCTTCAAACTCCTCTCTCAAAGTCTCCCACGCCTTCTTGGATGTAGTTGCTCCACTTATCTGTGGAAACAAGTTTTCTGCAACACCCTGTTGGATTAGAAACAGGGCCTTGGCATCGTTCATTTGTTGTTGTTTTTGCTCCTTCGTCAATGTTCCTGTCGGTGCCGTGAAGCCTTGTTCGACGACATCCCACAATCCCTGCGAGAGTAGCAACGTTCGCATCTTGATCTTCCACATAGCATAATTTTCTCCAATGAATACGGGAACCATCGGTTGTGCCATAGTTGCACCTCCTGAAGACATCGACTTCGGATGCTTCTTATATTGCACGAACGCCCTAGTCTACTTCTCTACCTTCTTACTCGAACCTGAAGCTCTGATACCAAATGTTGGAAATTGATATCGGATTGTGGATGGTATAGGAGAGGAGTTTATATAATAATTATTTTATTATCTCAAGAGGAGTACAAAGCTATATTTTTTACACTCACGCTTCTCTTTTTTTTTCTTTCACACACTAACGCCTCATGTATACTAGCTTATTTATACATATCAAAGTCGGTTTGGCATTTTCTAGATTAAGCTCTAGATTATATCAATAAATTTCTAGAAGTTTCTTATTCTACCGACATATTGACCCTAGAATACACAGAGCACTAATCTACAAAATTCTAGTATACATACTACCGACTTAATTTGGTTTATAACTTCTTGAACAATCTAGAAAAGTATTTGGGCCTTGGGCTTCGGTGCTGTGAATTCAACAGGTTATGAACCCAACACCACACTGTAAAAAGAGAAGAGGAAACAAAAATAAATGTATGACTAATTTTACATGTGCTTGAGTTGTTTGTTTGGGGGACAAGCATTGTATTGTCAAACTTTAATTAAATTCCTGGTAGTTCTATATGCTGGTTCATATTTATCAAATGCTTGAGTTGTTTGTTTTGGCGCAAGAATCAAGAACTGAACTGTGGTTGTAAACCAGTATATGAAGTTATGGAGAGGTGTCTTACCAGTGTTAAAGCTGGACTGCTACAATAATGAAATAGCAGTGTGAGATAATAGATTTATTTAGAAATAGAAAATAATAGATTTATTAGCAGTTTCCAATTTTATCTTTCTTGCACAAACCAGTTATAAAACTGCTGTAGGTCACAGGATTGGGTTCAATTTCTTAGAATGGAAGCTTAACTCTACAACACCTAAATATTCCTTTTTTATTATTTCTTCTTCTCTTATAATCTAGTAGTCTACGTCAATTTTTCTATTGGTTTCATCTCCATTCCGCCCGAAAATGGATATCTCCAGTGGAGCTTCTAGTCGGTCAAACGGATCCAGTACGTGAAGATGATCCAATGCAACAAATATTCAAGCGGCTCTTAATTTGTGTGAAGATGATCCATTGACCTGTAGTTACTTTCCTGCTTTCATCTCAAATATCAGGAAATACCAAAAATTATTCACTCACTTTTGGCCCCTAATTATTAATATATTTATTATTGTGACCTTTCTAATTGTGCCATCTTTTTACAGCAGAGACTATTTTATAACTCTTAAAACAGTTTTATAACTGGTTTCTGCAAGAAAGATAAAATTGGAAACTGCTAATAAATCTATTATTTTCTATTTCTAAATAAATCTATTATCTCACACTGCTATTTCATTATTGTAGCAGTCCAGCTTTAACATCAAAAATATTTGTAATCTTTTGATTTCTCCAAGTAATTTATGTTTTGTATTATCTTGATTGTTGATGGTTTTTTATTATGTTGAATTGTTGATTTTTTTCAAGTAATTTAGGATTTTTGTTATGTTGATTGTTATATGTTTTGTTATTATTGAATTCTATCCTATTAGCTAATGAGTTTGAACCCAATAAGATATTTGATCCGATTTCTGCTCCCCTAATAGAAATCCTGCGTCGTCCCTCGATGACATCCATCACAATATGTGCCTAGCTCCATGATTTTTTTTGTTCATAATTACAACCTAAACATATATACTATTGTCTTAATTTTCCTTCTCAATTTTTTGACTACAATTTATCATAAAAAAAATCCTACAAGCAAAAAAAAAGCATTAATTAAAAAGAGAAAACAAAATTCCTACTAGATTTTGTTGCACTACAAGAAAATTGTTTAAAAATGTGGATATAATGGATTTTTACCGTCGGTAATAACTATATCCATGAAAATACCTATTTTCGTGGACTTACTAACGGAAATAGTCATTTTTTTATCGATACCTTTAAACCAAATTCTTGTAGTGTTGAGTCCATATTTTATTTTGGACCCAACAAAGTCATTTTATTACGAATGTTGGACTTATTCCAAAGAAAAGATAGGAATATATGAGTGAAGCTATGGTAATATGCATAGTGTATATTGGCATGCGCATGAACTTATATCTTTGTTTTGAATGTCCTTACGGTTAATTCAAGCTGTTTAACATGATCTCCTTATAAAAATGTACTTGCGGATTAAATTTTATATATTTAAATTTTTTTTTAAATAGATAAAGAAATCACTCAATTTAAAAATACTATAGCATTTAAAAACAATAATTTTCTGTCTATCTATCTAAAGATAGTAAAATGTTTCTAAAAAAAATGTATTAACATTTGAAAGATTTTTGAACGGCTTATTAAGCCGCCAACAAAATACGGTCATAGGCCTTAATATTGGGCCATTGGGCCTCACTGGACTCATCTGAAGCTATTGTTTTTAAACAACTACCGGACTCATCTCAACCTATTATTTTCAAACTACAAAAGAAAAATAAAGCAATCTGTAGTCTATACCTTCGCACCCTCACCTAGTGTTCTAACACCCATGCAACCCGGACCTGTGGACCTGGTCCGGTCCGGTCCGTCCTTGATCCGCGTACCATCCGACCGATCTGCGCACGGGTTTGACCGGGTTCAAGGGTTGGGCGGACCGGGGTTGGCTTTTTTTGAAATTGAATCCACCCAAACCCGTGAACCCATCCCGGGTTGAACCCACCCAACCCGCATAAAACAGGAAAAAAAAAAAAAAAAAAAAAAAACAGAAAAAAAAAACAGGAAAAAAAAATTCGGTCCGCCCGACCCATCAACCCTTGCGGGCAAGGATAAAAGGGCGAGTAAGGGTCGACTTTTAAAATTTTTACCCTTCTGAACCCGCCCCATTTAACCCACTGAATCCGTCCCGGCCAACCCGTGAATCCGCACGGGTTGGACCCGGTCCACCCCGTGGGACCCGTTATAAGAACACTACCCTCACCACAAAGGCACATACCCTCAATTCTATCAAAAACAAAGTAAAACAAGCTGCAATAAAATATATATCAAATTGGAGTTAAACTACAACTCTGAATCTAAACACATAAAAAATATCAAATAAAGCAACAAATGCACAACAAGTTCAAATTCACCCTTTATCACGTCAAACTTTAAAAAAAGAATAATAAAGGATATGAATTCCTACATTAATGACAATTTCACTTTCAAATGGTAAACATCATTGCGGTACAAGGGGAAGCAAACCAAACCAAACAAAATAAACAAAAGGAAAAGGAAAATTCACAATATTACGTGCTTATTAAGAGAACAAGATTGAAAATTATAAAGAAATCGAATCTGACAGCTAATTAGTTCCTTGGATTGTAGTATCCATAGATAGTGTAGAATGTCTGAAGTACCGTAAGAATTAGCAGGATCACACCTGCGAACACTGAGATGCCCGCCCATGGGCTATTGAAGTAGTTATTCTGCAAGTTCGCCCATCGACGGTTCCAACTTGACTTATAGTATTTCTCAACATTCTCAAACAAGTTGGAGAAATGATTGTAGTGCTTCTTGATCATAGAAAGGTTACCAATATCATTGAAGAAAGTGGCCGCCTTTGTGTGACTGCTCAGTGTGTTATAGATAACGTCAAATTTTTGAAGTAACTCTACGTCCTTTTCTGAATCGATGAGATCATCCAAAAATTTTATGTAGGTGCTAATAATTAGAATGGGGTGTGCCATGGAGTTCTTTTTTTTTTTTTTTTTTTTTTTGCTTTAAAACAAGCCCGTAGGCAATACTCAATCTCCCAATCTATCTGTGCTCAGTAGCCTAGTTTGCAAAAAGAAAGGAAAAGTATAACCCGAGTAGTCCCACCCGTTCCCTCTTCCTAATTTTGCTAAACTATCAGCCAAAACATTCTTTTCTCTATTAATAAAAGAACAATTAAAATCTTGATAAGTCTTCATCAATTCCCATGCCTTGTAGAATTCATTGAAAGCCCTCCAGTCGGACTCCATGGGAGGTTTAAGTTGCTAACACGCTGTTGCTAGCCCCTGACAATCCGTGAAGAACATGCACGAGGTAATACCTAGCGATGCCACTTGATGCATTGCTTCTACTAAAGCTTTTGCTTCTGCTTGTGACGCACAACACACCATTACACCTGCTGACCGGTAGTGTATCAGAGAGGCACCTTTGAGGATGATGAACCCTATGCCACCCCTCCATTGATCAGACCATGATCCATCCACATAACAGGTATAAACCTGGCCATGTTCTAGTGTTGTTGAACAATTTAAAGGGTTAAGAGTAACAACAGTATTAAAGGACATTCCCACCTTGGTCTCTATATTAACCTCTTTTAATAATTTTTGAAAACGTTGAAAAGTAGGAAGACAACCTTCATAAGTACACTCATTTCTGCACCTCCAAAGTACCCACAAAACATTAACCCTTTGTGTCCATTCCTTATCAGTGGCATTGGAGCCCAAATGCATAATTCCTCTTATCGGATCCTCCCCCAAAACATCAGATCTTAATCCGCAATGACCATACCAGCATAGTCTTACAAAAGTGCAGAGGAACATTAGATGGCCAATATCTTCGTCTCCATCACGACAGACCTGACATTGAGCCTCACCCTTATTTAACCGTTGCACTAAGATTTGTTGGAGAGGTAGGCCACGGTTTAGTAATTTCCAAAGGAATAATCGTATTCGAGGTAATACATAGCCCTTTTTCCAAACTAACTTCCAGAGATCTTTAATATTGATACCTTGCCAACGTGACCCTTGTTGCGGCTGCACATTTGCTATCATATTATATGCAATTTTGACTGAAAAAGATCCACTTGAAGAAGGTATGAAGATCAAGCGGTCTGGACCTTCTTGTTGACATGGTGGTAAAGTAGAGGAGATGATTTGCATACAACCACTATAGCCAAACAAATTTGATAACTCTTCTACATTCCAACCGCTTCCTTCCTCATCCAGCAAATTTCTAACTGTCATATGGTGCATATAATTATTCATGATTGTCGGCCTATAATCAGTAGCACCTTCAAACCAAGGTTGTCCAAAAACTTGACATGCAACTCCATCCCCAATTTTCCATTTAATCATTGGAAGAAGAAGATTTCTAACCCCCATAATACTTTTCCAAAAAATAGAACATTGTGTTATTCTAGAACTGTTCCACAGATGACTCCTTGGCAAATATTTTGACATCACCAGTTTCACCCATTGTGCCTCCCCATTCTTTGCTAGTTTAAATAAAGCCTTCATTAACAATGCCTCATTCATCTTTTCTAAATCACGAACTGCTAAACCACCCATGTCATAAGGTAGCGAGATCTTTTCCCAAGCAACATAAGCAAGGTATCGATCTTTGTCTAGAGCTCCCCAAAAAAATCGCCGCATCAAATTGGTCAGAGCATTGAGCACTCTATCAGGGAATTTAGCTGTGGCCATGAAATACACCGGTAGTGATTGTAAAACAGATTTAATAAGAACAAGTCTGCCGGCAGGAGATAAAATACGGCACTTCCATGCATTTAATTTTGAAGAAAATTTATCAATTATAAAATCGTATGCATCTCTTCCTTCTTTTGTAGGTGCTCCTAGATATCTATTCTCCAGATTGCTTAGTCCCACCGAAAATAAAAGAGAAATATCATGACATAGCTGTTGTGGAGTTTTATCACTGAACCATATGGAGCTTTTCCCGGGTCCCACCATCTGACCCAAAACAGAAGAAAATTGTTGAATAGCAGTTTTAATTAAACCAGCCTCTCTAATTGTAGCCTCACCAAACAATAGCAAATCGTCTGCATAAATACAGTCAGTTAAAGGAACTGCCCCTCTAGCTATCCGTACCCCCTTGAGTGTGGAATTATCGACTTTACATTTTAGATCTCTTGACAATATATCCATACCCAAAATGAAAAGATAAGGTGAAAGCGAGCAACCTTGCCTTAGGCCACTTTGAGGCTTGAAAAAACCATCTCCAGACCCGTTTACCACAACGGAGAATTCCGCTGAACGAACACACTCCATAATCCATCCTCTAAACCGAACTGGGAAACCATAAAGTTGAAGAATAGAAGCTAGAAAATCCCAGTCCATGCGATCAAAAGCTTTCGATAAATCAACCTTCAAGCAAAATTCCTTATTCTTCAAGCTAGAAAATCCCAGTCCATGCGATCAAAATGCCATGGAGTTCTCAAAGGCGATGAGATTTACTAATAAGGTGGCCAAACTTGAGTCAATCTTTAGGCAATCCATCCGCATGATACCCTTTGAAAATTCAACTTGAAGACCTTCTGCATAAATACAATAATTTTCGAATTTTATACCTGCGATCTAGTGAAGTTCAGTTGCATTCGCTATCAACTTTGGCAATGAGCGGCGGATATTTCCCCAACTGGATGTTTGCTTGCGATTGTGACTTTTCATTATTTCAATTAATCGTTCGGTCGTTGGCACACAGCTTTTCCAATAAAAGTCGAGCAAATGGTCTGATTCGAAATCCCAGCAATTGGGACTGCCTTCCCATGGCAAATCGACTAGTATAAACCATAGAAGGACCATTCTAAGGGCGACAGAATTGTGAGCATTTGGAAAAAGCCAATAATACACCATGTTAATAAAAAAGAGGGGAATTTGATTTTCCAACAGAAGCAAGTCAGATCTTACCTCTTTTATGTTCACCTCTAGAGAACCCATACTCTCTGGTATTGCTCCACGGAGAGAGAGTAAAATTCGAATAACAAAGCAACTGTCTAGAAGTAGCATCCGAACAAATTCAACATCAGTAATTTGGTCGAACTTCTCTTTATAGAAACTACGAGCACGCCTTTCGAACTTCATAAACGGGTCGACAGGCACCCGGTCCATAGTACTTCCACCTCTATTATAAAACAATTCTCCGTTTTCACCTTTATTTTCATCACCTGGCCGCATCGTAAGAAGGTTTGACATGCACCAGACTTTTGTCTCCTCCATTGGTTGGAGGTTTTCATGTCCACGGTGATAGGGGCCAATAGAAGCCAACTTAGGCTCAAAATCAGATTCTCGACCGTATCTGATGTGTGCTGGGGCACGGAAAATAGAATCTGATGATGAAGTGGAATCATACTTCCAATAATGTCGAACCTCCGGGCCCTCTGCGCTTGATGTCCCGCCAACCTCTGGGCCCTCTGCAGCTGATGTCACTTCGATCTCCGGGTCCATCTGGAGTGAAAAGTGAATATGGATTGAGGAATCTCTTTGCTTCGTTGTGTTTCGCGTTTTGGTTTGTTTGGTAATTTCAAAAATATCATACGATTGGATGCAAGAGAGTGATAGTAGAAAAAAATTGATTGGGCGTATAAGAGTTAATTTGTAGAAGATGAGGTAGATCGGGATGCCATTGTGTTTATATTATTTCTGGTATATAATATAATATATTCATATTATTATAAGAGGGAATCATTTTGACAGCTCATTGACAAATTTTATATATAAAACTTAAATTTAAAATTTGACAGCTCATTGACAAATATAACACGGTAATTAATTATTCAAAATTAACAATACGTCATACATCATCTAACAATATTTTAATTATACGACATTAAATGGTTAGGCTGTCTATGTCCAACAATAGTTCTAAATTTATTTTTATTTTACCATTTTACTGAATATTTTCTTAATTAATTATTAAGGCTGTTAAAATAATCATGTATCGTAAAATATGATGAAATTTAATGTATCTAATGATTTAAATTTTAATTGATTCGAAATTAACAATACTTCATATATCATCTAACAATATTTAAATTATATGACATTAATTTTTTTTAAATAATTATCAAGATTGGTAAAATAATAATTTATCGAGTATCTCTATTCCTCCTTTAATAATGCATAAATTTCAGATATAATTAAAATTTTTAGAAATATGATCAAAATATATTGTGTCCCTCGTTGTTCTCCTTTCATATACAATTTAAGGGCTTCTATTAAACAAAATCAATTTTTAAAGAACAATTTTCAAAATGCACGGGCCGCACTGATCGAAATGGGTAGAGAGTAGAGACTCTATGCTTCAAGCTCCAATGATATCTATTCTCGCCTTCGGTCAGTTCCGCTCAACTCTCTTTCCTCTCTCTCATTCTTCTTTGCTCAAGAAAGTAGAGACGAGAGATCAAAGATTATTGTGTCGGATTGAGATCCAGAAAAAGTGAAAATGAAAATCGTAGAACATCTTTAAAGATGAACTTAATTATTAAGAGCTAATGTTCCATAATAATTGATAAGACCTATTAAATCCTTTCTTCGCATATTCCTCTAAATTGAACATCAAAACTATTGAGTTCCGGGCTTCCGGCTAATGATGAAATAAAGGAAACCTTTTTTATGATCTTGGTTCCTTCAGCTAACTAAGTGGTATGACCGTCGTTTAAAGCTTAATTTTATATCTCTATATATATATTCTTCTTCTTTTAAACTTCCATTAATTAAAGTAGGTTGTAGGAAGTTTCATTAGTACTCCAAAGATTTTGAATGGCTCATTAGGCCGGCAACAAATTACGGTCATAGGCCTTAATATTGGGCTATTGGGCCTCACTGGCTTAGCCCAAATCCGTTTCATATTCATATCCGTTTAAGACGGATTTGGTTTAATTTTTAATATCCGTTTACTATCTGTATCCGTATTCATATTCGCTCATTGAAAAACAAATACGTATATGGTATCAGCATATTTCTCTAAATTGAACATTCAAACTATTGAGTTCCGGCCTTCCAACTAATGAAGAAATAAATGAATCCTTTTTTGTGATCTTGGTACCTTCTGGTAACTAAGTGGTATGACAGTCATTTAAAGCTTAATTTTATATCTCTATATATTATTCCTCTTGTAAACTTCCATTAATTAAAGTAGGGTACATTTGTATGAAGTTTCATTAGTACTTGAAAGATTTTAAAACTTCCTAACAACAAATTATGGTCATAGACCTTAATATTGGGCTATTGGGCCTCACTGGCTTACCACAAATCTTTACAATTGTTTTCAAACTACAAAAGCAAAATAAAGCAATCAGTAGTCTATACCTTAGCCACAAATGCACAAAACCCTCAACAAGCTGCAATAAAATATATATCAAATTGGAGTTAAACTACAACTCTGAATCTAAACACATAAAAATATCAAATGAAGCTACAAATGCACAACACGTTAAAATTCACCCTTTATCACGTCAAACCTTAAAAAAGAATTACAAAGGATATGAATTCGTACATTAATGACAATTTCACTTTCAAATGGTAAACATCATTGCGGTACATGGGGAAACAAATATCCAGTGGACAAACCAAACCAAACGCAAACAAAAAAAAAACAAAAAAAAAAATCACTTGACAATTTCTCTCTCTCTCTCTCTCTATATATATATATATAGGACGTGACTTCGGTGCTACGCGTAGCATAGAGACCTCCGTGCAACGGCTCAAAATTTGAATTTCAAAATCCTAACGGTCGATCCAAACGTTAGATGTGTTCTCCATATTGAAATGTGCTTGGAGACAAAATTTTATATTTTTTGGAATTTTTTTACTATTTATTAAGCCACTTTGAAAATCGCTGATCCAACAGTGGCTTAACCAACAGTGAAACCGTTGGATCAACGATTTTCAAAGTGGTTTAATAAATAGTAAAAAAAAATCCAAAAATATATAATTTGGTCTCCAAGCACATTTCAATATGTAGAACACATCTAACGGTTTGGATCGACCGTTAGGAATTTAAAAATTCAAATTTTGAGCCGTTGCACGGAGTCCCTCTATGCTACGCGTAGCATATTAGCAATTTCCTATATATATATATATATATTTAATAGATAAAAAAATAACTTAGATTTAAAAATTATAGATCATTTAAAAAAATAATTTTCTATCTATCTAAAGATAGAAAAAAGTTTCTAAAAAGAATGCATTAAAATTTGAGTGCTAAATTAAGTGTAGTGCTGATCCGGATACATGAGCTCCGTCCTTATTAATATTGGTTCCATTAACCAGTCCAGCCCAATTTGACTAAGCCCGCAAGGTGTAAATCAAACCAGTTTGGTTCATATACTTGTCTACTTTTTTTTTATTATACATGATGATACCATATGAACTCCATCTAATGCAATTTAATTACATCGTTAGTTCCAGTATTTTTTTTTTTTTACAAATTACATTAAAATTTCATATTTAATTATTGGTTCATTTTTATATTTGAATTTTGATAATTAATATTTGTATCTTAAATTTCATATGACTCGATTATCCAATAATTATTCGTTTCATATTTGTATTCATATTCGTATCCATATTCGTGGATTATCCGTTTCATATCCGTATCCATTTAAGGCGGATTTGGTTTTAATTTTTAATATCCGTTTACTATCTGTATTCGTATTCGTATCCGCTCATTGAAAAACAAATACGTATGTGGTATCAGCATATTTCTCTAAATTGAACATCCAAACTATTGAGTTCCGGCCTTCCAGCTAATGAAGAAATAAAGGAATCCTTTTTTGTGATCTTGGTACCTTCAGGTAACTAAGTGGTATGACAGTCGTTTAAAGCTTAATTTTATATCTCTATATATTATTCCTCTTTTTAACTTCCATTAATTAAAGTAGGGTACGTTTGTTTGAAGTTTCATTAGTACTTGAAAGATTTTAAAACCTCCTAACAACAAATTATGATCATATGCCTTAATAATGGGCTAGGGCCTCACTGGCTTACCACAAATCTTAACAATTGTTTTCAAACTACAAAAGCAAAATAAAGCAATCAGTAGTCTATACCTTAGCCAGAAATGCACAAACCCTCAACAAGCTGCAATAAAATATATATCAAATTGGAGTTAAACTACAACTCTGAATCTAAACACATAAAAATATCAAATGAAGCCACAAATGCACAAGTTAAAATTCACCCCTTATCACGTCCAGCCTTAAAAAAGAATTACAAAGGATACGAATTTCAACATTAATGACAATTTCACTTTCAAATGGTAAACATCCACTACTACAAAAAAACAGTTTGTACACGGATTATAACTGGAGAGCTACACGGATTTGAAAACGTGTGCGATTCTGGGGTGTAGGAAAGTCCACATTTATACACGGATAATTTATACGTGTACGATTACACTAATCCTACACGGATTATTAATAAAGAGCCGTTTGGAAAAACAAGAGAGCTACACGGATTTTAACTAAATATCCGTGTAGGAATACTCTTCCTACATGGATATTTAGTTAAAATCCGTGTAGCTCTCCTCAACAGAATATTAAATAAATAAACCGGGTTCAGTAACATTCCTACACGGATTTTTAAGTAAAAATCCGTGTATAATTGTTTCCTACACGGATTTTTATTTAAAATCCGTGTAGGAAGGTTGCTAAACCGTTTTTTTTTTTTTTTTTTTTTTTTTTTTGTTAGCTAGCCTCCAGTTTTGCTAGTCAGTAATTATATATTTCAGATTGAATATACATAGTCTTTTGCAAAAAAAAATATAGAGCATTTTGTATATACATAGCATTTTGCAAAAATAAAATAAATACATAGCCTTTTGTAGATGCAATTCCATGTGATCTAACACATAACATACACTCCTTGATGCACGAAAACGATAGAGAAATTGGAGGAAGACTATAAAAACTCTAAAATTATAAAAAAAAAGTCCAAAAGTCCATGAAGGAAGGCTCGGATCGCGAATATGAGCCCGTAAAATGGGCAAAAATGGATTCCCATCTATTTTTGGATCCGGTTTTGGGCTGTGGAGTTTCTGTCAAAATTTCAGCCCGATCCGACGGACGGATCAAAAGTTACGCCCCTTTTCTTGAGGCACGCGCAGGACCATATTGCTTACGCCCCTTTTCGTAAGCAATAATAATTACACATGACCTAAATAAGCAATAATAAGTAACAGAAAATTAGATAAAGAAAAAAATATATATATATTCATGGCTAACCTTAGCAAGATAGAGATCAGAAAATAACAACTTCAAATATCTCAGATGCTATGAGCTGAAATCAAAACGGCGTTGGAGGGAAAATGCCTTCTTATATAACCAAAACTCTAAAACTACCTTTTTACACGGATTTTTCACTATAAATCCGTGTAGCTCTCTAGCAATTTTTTTTTTTTAATCTATCCTACACGGATTTTTATTTAAAAATCCGTGTAGAAAGGTTGCTGAACGGTTTTTTTTTTTTTTTTTTTTTTATCCTACACGGATTTTTTAGTAAAAATCCGTATAGCTCTCTAGTCTTTCTACACTGTTATTTAAACAATAATCCGTGTACAATAATCCCTTCCTACACGGATTTTTTAATAAAAATCCGTGTAGCTCTCTCACCATTCCTACACGGATATTTAATGAAATATCCGTGTATAAAAGCTTAATTTCCACACGGACACTAATTTTTAAGTTAATATTCGTGTAGGATTCCTAGAATACTGGAAAAATCTTATTTCATACACGTTTTTTTATAAAATTGAGAAAATCCGTGTATAAGGTACAGTGTAGGAAGACGTTTTTTGTAGTAGTGATCATTGCGGTACATGGGGAAACAAATATCCAGTGGACAAACCAAACCAAACGCAAACAAAAAAAAAAAAAAAAAAAAAAAAAGAAAAGGAAAATTAACAATATTACGGGCTTATTATTATGAGAACAAGATTGCAAATTGTAAAAAAATCGAAAGGGACAGCTAATTAGTTCCTTGGGAAGACAGTGTAGTATGTCTGAACTGCTGCAAGAAACAGGAGGAGCACACCTGCGAACACCGAGATGCCCGCCCATGGGCTATTGAAGTAGTTATTATGCAAGCTCGCCCAACTACGGTTCCAACTTGATTCATAGTATTTATCGACATTCCTAAACATGTCGGAGAGAGGATTATCGTACTTGTTGATCACACAAAGGTTGCCAATATCATTGAAGAAAGTGGCCGCCATTGTGTGACTGCTCAGTGTGTTATAGATAAGGCCAAATTTTTGCAGTAACTCGACATCCTTATCTAAATCGATAAGATCATCCAAAAATTTTATGTAGGTGCTAATAATTCGAAGGGAGGTTTGCATGGAGTTCTCAAAGGCGATGAGATTTACTAATGAGGTCGCCAGACTTGAGTCAATCTTTAGGCAACGCATCCGCATGATGCCCTTTGAAAATTCAACATTAATACCTCTATAATAATGAGAGCATTTGAATTTTATACCTGCGATCTGGTGAAGTTCAGTTGCATTTGCTATCAACTTTGGCAATGAGAGGTGGATATCTGCCCATCTGGCTGTTTGCTGGCGCTTGTGAGTACTTTTCATTATTTCAATTAATTCTTCCGTCTCTGGCACACAGCTTTTCCAATAAAAGTCGAGCAAATGGTCTGATTCGAAATACCTGACAATTAAACTGCGACTCCATGGCGAATCGAGGTCTATAAACCAAGCAGTCAAACTAAAAAAATCTGTGGACGCATTTGGAAAAAGCCAGTAAAACACCACGTGGATAAAAAAGAGGGGAATTTGATTTTCCAAGAGAAGCAAGTCAGATCTTACCTCTTTCATGTTCACCTCTAGAGAACCCATACTCTTCCGTATTGCTCCACGGAAAGTGAGTAAAATTCGGATAACAAAGCAACTGTCTAGGATTAGCATCCGAACAAATTCATCAGCACTAATTTGGTCAAACTTCTCTTTATAGAAACTACGAGCACGACTTTCAAACTTCATAAACGGGTCGACAGGCACCCGATCCATATTATAAAACAATTCTCTGTCTTCACCATTATTTTCATCACCTGGCCGCATCGTAAGAAGGTTTGACATGCACCAGACTTTTGTCTCTTCCATTGGTTGGAGTTTTGGACGTCCATGGTGATAGGGGCCAATAGAAACCAACTTAGGCTCAAAATCAGATTCTCGACCGTATCTGATGTGCGCTGGGGCACGGAAAATAGAATCTGATGATGAAGTGGAATCGTAATCCCAATAACATCGAACCACCGGGACCTCTGCGCTTGATGTCCCGCCAACCTCTGGGCCCTCTGCGGCTGATGTCACTTCGATCTCCGAGCCCTCTGCGGCTGATGTCACTTTGATCTCTAGGGCCTCTGCGGCAGATATCTGTTCGATCTTGGGGTCCATTTGAAGTGAAAAGTGAGTATGGATTGAGGAATATCTTTGCTTGGTCAGTATGTTTTGTGTTTTTGTTTAATTGGGTGTATAAGAGTTATAGAAGAAAAGAATTGATTGGGTGTATGAGAGTTTATAGAAGATGAGGAAGATCGTGATGCTGGTGTGTTTATATATATTATGACCAATTTGTGTGTGAAATCTCAAGGTCATCACGGAGGCATGCCTTTTGTACAAACAAATTTTAAAAGTGATGAAAAATTAAAGTGAAACCAGAGTCTTACCAGAGTCATGACTTTTGTACAAACAAATTTTAACAGTTTCCTATAAAATTACCGTTAGCCTAAGAAAAGGTACAATATTTTAAAAATATAAAAAAGGATGGAGATACTTATTACTCGTTCTTATTCTAAAAATGACCGATGAAAAATAAAACCCCTAACAGATAAAAGGATGGAGCTACTTATTACGCGTCTTTGGTACATTCTTCTAGTGATTATCTAATTCTCTCATTACAATTTAATTGAGTTCCGACTAAAAGTACATAACACACAAGTGATTATATTTTATTTTCCCATAATCATATTTAATTCATCTTTTATGGTTCAAAAACAATGTACTGGAGCAATTCTCAAAAAAATAAAATTACTGTGTATAAACAATAAGGAAATTGCAATTTCCTTTTTGTATCTTGATTTTTGTAAAACAAACTCTAATCTTAAACTCAATTATGTTAGTTTGGATGAGTAACCGATCCTCTGTTTTCTTAAATTAAATCCTCAATTAAGTGCATGCTATTGGAAATTTATGACCGGACCTGTATTAGCGTGATTTAATTTAAAATTCAATACATTTTAAGTGAGTTATAAAAGTCATATTTCTCAATATTTTTTTAGAATAAAGTACTGCCCGGTCCAATATATATAGAAGTAGTTACAATTTGGAGTGAAAGGTGAATATGGATTGAGGAATATCTTTGGTTCGTCGGTATGTTACGTGTTTTGTTTTGTTTCGTAATTTCATTAATATCATATGATTAAGTGTAGGAGAGTTATATAGAAGACAAAGTAGATCGGGATGCCGGTGTGTTTATATTATTTCTGGAATATAATATAATCTATTCATATTATAATAAGACTGAATCATATTGACAGCTCATTGACAAATTTTAAAAATAAAAATTTAATTTAAAATTTGGCATTATATACATGATATATATTTTCAGAACTTATGTATATTAAAATATGATGAAATTTTTAATTATTCAAAAAAATAATAATTATAATAATTATAAAATGTAGGATTACCTCAGGACAAAAGGAAAGAAATTAACCATAAAAAAAAAAACCGAAGAATACCCTTGCAAATTAAGAATATATTAATAAAAAAAACTTGAAAATTATTTCAGCACCAAACATGCATTCTACAGTTCTGTTATAAAAAAAAAAAAAAAAAACTATTGTATATTAAAAGTAAAAATGTATCTTAATAAACATAATTGAATCAAAACTTTCAAATGTCAAAAAATTAATGGAATGAGAATGCCCAGCATATAGGAGCTTAATTAAAGAATGCCAAAGAATCAGTAGCTTGTCATCAACTAACATTTTTCTTTCAATCCTTAAGATGGAAGATGCATATCTCATTTATGTAAAATTGTTTATAAATTAATATAAGTAAGAAAATATTCGCTCATAGTTTGGAAGCTACTAGGATGACATTTGTTTCATTAGATTTAAAGAAACTGAAGAAGCCAAGCAAATCACTAGCTTCTATGTTCATAGTCTAATTGTATGATGATGCCTTCTTTTCAACTATCTTAAAAGTATGTGATGTTTTGATATAAATTTTTGTCATAAATAATTGTTAAGCAGTCTCTTTAATTTCAAAATATAATGCAAAAATACAGCTGAAATAGTCAACTATTATTAGTGCCTTCATATTATTTTAACCTGAGAGAAATAATTGAATTCCAAAATATTTTGGCAAGTACATGGAAGATTTTATTGCAAGTTTGTGTGAAATATGTCGGTCTTAATATACTTTTTTTTGTTCATACAAGTGATTAAAGTATATTAATACCTCGAGTTCATTTTGTAAATTTCGACTACTTCCATATATATATATATAGAGAGAGAGAGGGGTTAACTAGGGTCGAGACGTGGAGTAAAACACGTTTGTTTTTCACGCTATATCTTTATTTTTAAAGTTCAAATAGCTGATCCGAACCGCTCAACATGTTCTCCACATTGAAATGTGCTTGGAGACCAAATTTTATATTTTTTGAAATTTTTATACTATTTATTAAGCCACTTTAAAAATTGTTGATCCGCTGTGAACAATAAAAAAATGTAAAAATTTAATTTCTGGACCACCGGATTAGTGATTTTCAAACTGGTTTAATTAATAGTAAAAAAAATCCAAACAAATGTAAAATTTGGTCTCCAACCACATTTCAATATGGAGATCATGTTGAGCTGTTCGGATCGGTTGTTGGATTTTCAAAATAGAAATATAATGTCATGAAGTAAAAACTTATTTTACTCCATGAAATACCGTAGTCATGCTACACACACACACACACACACAGAGGAGGGTTCAAATGCACTATGATTTTGTGCTCCAATTATGATCCACATCTTTATCTTTGTTTTTAAAATCTGAATAGTCGATCTGAATCGCTCAAAATAATTATTACAATAAAATATGCTTGGAGACCAAATTTTATAATTTTTAGAATTTGTTTACTATTTTTTGTAGTTACAAAATCGTTTTTTTGGATGGTCCAGGATATTGTGAAAACTGAGATTTTGTACCTACCAAAAAAATAGTAAACAAATTCTAAAAAATGTAAATTTGGTCTCCTAGCATATTTTATTGTAATAATTATTTTGGGATGTTCGGATTGACTGTTCGGAATTTAAAAATAGATATTAAGACGTGGAGCACAATTCGAGCACAAAACCATGGTGCATTTGAACCCTCATCATATTTATATATATAGAGAGAGAGACTAATATTCGAGCACAAAATCATGGTGCATTTAGTTTTGCCCTGATTTTTTCTTTTTTTTTTTGAGATATTCTAGCAGTGGCTAGTTGCTAGGTTGCCTGATATTCTCCAAATTAAGATTCAATTTGGTCCCAAAATCAAACTAATGCCATTTATGTTTGTATAATTTGATAACAGAAATGTATTTATACAAAGGCAAGCTAATCACCTATGCTAGTACCCATGGTTTTGACAAACCAGACTACCATTTTGAAACCCAAGGTTTGCCACATGAACTATGTTTCCATGCAACTGTTCATGTGGCGGGTCACAATGTGCACCAGAAACCTTCAATCACCGCAAAGAGACAGAGCATTTTATCTCCAAGTAGGCATTCCAGAGCCTTTCTAATCAGACCCCATCCAATGTGCCTTCCATCTCTTTTCTTTAGATACCTTAATTAATTACTTCTTGTAAATGTTCATTATATATATCGTACCCATGATTCTGAAACTTGGAATCGGGATCAGAATCGAATTCTTGACTGTGGAATCGGAATAGGATGAATCGGCCGAGTTGACTCGGAAACTCGGATTTTTTGGTAAAAAGTCTGTTTTGTAGCCAAAAGATCGACCTAAAACATAGGAAATAATTGGAAAATAGTTGGATGTATTTCGGTACTTGTGCTACCGAAAATATATTAGTCACTCTCTCTACACACACATGAAAAAGTTGAGGAGGATTCCGTACATAATGTTTTTCATACCTCATCATATGTCATATTTTATATTTTTATTTTCAAAATGCAAACTAACTATCTGAACTGCTCAACATGATATCCATACTAAATTATACTTTGAGATGAAATTTGATAATTTCTGAAAATTGTTTACTATTATTTTTAGTTAGGTAGAATTTTTTGTTTTTTTTTTATAGGTAGAATATCGTTGTATGTATTCTGCAATTTTCTAATTTCTATCTAATTCTTGATGTAGATGTTGTTAACTTTTTTTGGTTTCAAAAATTGCTGGCCAAGAGAGATGGATTATTGGCAAAAATGTGCAATGATAGTTTTACCAGTGCATGATAAGCACTATTTCTCTCTGATCCGCAGCATCAAGTCTGAAGAGCACGTGGTATAGAATATCACTTGCAATAACGCAAGCGCCTCATCGGTAATGCGTTTGCTTTAAATTTATTAGAATTAATTAATTATGTAATTGCACAAAGAAAGAGGAGGGGCCAGCACTATTTCCGTTGAGGCCACATGGTTTTAACTTTTGTTGTAGTGAAATTCAGTTTTGTTGTAGTAAAAATATCAAATGAAGCCACAAATGCACAACACATTAAAATTCACCCTTTATCACGTCAAACTTTAAAAAAGAATTACAAAGGATATGAATTCGTACATCGAATGACAATTTCACTTTCAAATGGTACATGGGGAAACAAATATCCAGTGGACAAACCAAACCAAACGCAAACAAAAAAAAAAAAAAAAAAAAAGAAAAGGAAAATTAACAATATTACGGGCTTATTATTATGAGAACAAGATTGCAAATTGTAAAGAAATCGAAAGTGACAGCTAATTTGTTCCTTGGGAAGACAGTGTAGTATGTCTAAACTGCTGCAAGAAACAGGAGGAACACACCTGCGGACACCGAGATGCCCGCCCATGGGCTATTGAAGTAGTTATTCTGCAAGCTCGCCCATCTACGATTCCAACTTGACTTATAGTATTTATCGACATTCGGATCCGGTTTTGGACTGTGGAGTTCCTGTCAAAAATTCAGCCCGATCCGACGGACGGATCAAAAGTTACGCCCCTTTTCGTGAGGCATGCGCAGGACCATGTTGCATCAATAGTAATCAACTAAGGCGAAGATGACAGTAACCAACGAAAACCATACAAAACTGAAAAGAAAAATAAAAGAGAAATAAGCAATAATAATTACACACGACCTAAATAAGCAATAATAAGTAACAGAAAATTAGATAAAGAAAAAAAATATATATATATTCATGGCTAACCTTAGTAAGATAGAGAGGAGAAAATAACAACTTCAAATATCTCAGATCCCAGTTGTGCTATGAGCTGAAATCAAAACGGCGTTGGAGGGAAAATGCCTTCTTATATAATCAAAACCCTAAAACTACATTTTTACACGGATTTTTCACTATAAATTCGTATAGCTCTCTAGTCTTTCTACACGGATTTTTAAATAAAAATCCGTGTAACTCTCTAGCCTTTCTAGACGGATTTTTATTTAAAAATCCGTGTAGGAAGCTTGTTGAATAGAGATAAATTTGAAGTAGCTAATATTGGTGGATTATTTACCTATTGAGCAACTCTGTAAATTAATCATTTACTATGGTTGTGTAGTGCGATCTGAACTCGATTAAATCAACCAAATTAAACAAATGGAGGAGACCTGGAGGTCTGCCATCGAGTTTGACTAATGAATTAATAAAGACAAATGGGTACTTGGAATCTGGCAATTGGTATTTATGGTTCGCAAGTCGCAACTAGCTAGCTGCTTTGTGCGTTTCAAGTTTTTCACACTTTTTGGTCATAATCACTACCATACATGTCAAATGAGGGGTTCAATTTGGTTCAAATGGATATAGTCCGGGAATCCAAATTCCATTATTTATTGGGCCGAAGCCCTTTGCTTCGTCTGGGCCTAATTAAGAAGTACAATTCTTAGTCATAATTACTATCAGTATAAGAAAAAGAACACAGCAGTGAAGTACCAATATGATTGCTTTTAGTTAAAACATACTGGTTGATCAAAAGTAATCCATGGATTCACTCGATAATTTTAAATCTGATTTTTCTTGTCCCTAAATGAGGGTGATTTGTCAAATAACAAATTACATTATGTTAAATAAGAATCACAGTTTAGGCCAAACCAGAAAACAAAAGCAAAAGAAAAAAACAATAAAAATATTTGATGGTTAGGAGAGACAAATTATGTCCAACTCTGCTATCTTTCTCGCAAGTTAATATAATAATTATATAACATGGGAATTTATTTGTTCGATTCAAAATATTCAATTATTCTTGTGTTTTGTTTTTCAGTAGATATAATTTGTTTGTTAAGGGTGTATTGTAAACTTTTTTGTTTCTTATTATGTTGTTTTCCAGTTCCTGAGCATTATATATTTAACTAATGCAATAATAATAAAGCATTTTCACTTTCCTATTTGTCATTAAATTATATAAACTTATTCTTTCAGTCATGACTTAAGTCATGCATTTTAACTTCAAGAGTTTCATTTCGAATTCGGTGCAAGAGACAGCGGTTCGATCATGGCAGGCATAAAGGAGGCGGGTTTCAAAACAAACCTGGAGTGTATTTTTCTTCTCTGCATGTTGGATACTTTGGAGGAAAAGAAACTGCAATATATTCGAAGGCTCTTTGTCGGATCCAACATGGGCAGCAGAGCATGCCAGGAAGGAGGCCATTTTGTGGCTTCAATACTGCTGATTTCTAATTTTGTAGTTGTAGTCTTATATCTGGTTGTTGGCGTTTGTTTTTGTGTTTAAATTCTGTACACACTGATAGCAACTATCAGTTTCTCAAAAAAAAAAAAATATATAGTTTCATTTCGAATTTATATCTTTCACACAAAAAATATTATTTGAAGAGTAACTATAATTGGCATAATTATCTAAATAAAATTGGATAAACATGTCATGACATCCATATATTGATTTTGATATTTAATCTTCTAGTTAATCTTCAAATAAACTAATGGCTCATAAAAATTAAGATTTGCTCTGCTTATACAACTAGTTTGGTTTATATTGATAAAAAGATAAATTTTGATAAGCGAATCTACCTCTTGACATCTCTAGAATACAAGACATGACTTTAAAGATAAGTACATGATAAAAATAGTCATAAATCAGTAAGACATGAGAAGGGACATATTATCTAAAGGCATCATGATCATGCATGATATGTGTTGATTATTATTTTTATATTTTTGCAATAGGCCGGGGGCAACGTCCTTATGGAGGTTACAAAGTCAATGGTTCAAACAAAACTTATGGAGTAAGGACGACGATTATATTTCCCCATCCAACAACACTGTTAGTTAATCATTTACAATTGTCGTTTATTACAGCTGGGTACAGTTATGTGATCTGAACTCGACTGAATCAACCAAATTAAACAAATGGAAGAGACATCGAGTTCTTCCATTGAGTTTGACTAATGACTTAAATGAGTAGTTGGAAGCAGTGCGTTTCTAGTTTTCACCACTTATGAAGTTTCTAATTTGTCATAATTACTACCATACTTGCAAAATGAGGGGTTAATTTGGTTAAAAAAAGATAATAGTCAGGAACCAAAAATTAAATTAATTGTTGGGCCGAAGCCCATTGCTTCCTGTGGGCCTAATTAATTAAGAAGTACAATTCTTAGTCATAATTTCTATGAGTATAAACAAAACAAAACAGTAGTGAAGTACCAATATGATATTAGCTATCAAGATTGATTTTAGTTAAACATACTGGTTGATTAAAACCAATTCATGGCTTCACTAGATTTTAAATCGGAATTAATTTGCTTGTCCCTATAATGAGGGTGATCTGTCATATAACAAATTACATTATGTTAAACAAGAATAACAATTTAGGCCAAACCAGAAAACAGAAGGAAAAAACAATAAAATTATTTGCATACTCACATTCTTCTGTAAAGGAAAAACAATAAAAACAGTTCAGGTTTGATACTCTTCTATTATAGATATATCATATATAATTTTTATGTTTTGTGAACTATTAACTCCCTCACACTTTGAAGGCTTGTTAGTAAAGACAGCAGAATTAAAGCATGTACCAATAAGTTTGTAACACATATGTTTCTCAGCCCTTGCCAGTATAACAAGGACCAAACCATACACCTTGTGTCGGATCCACACAACCGCAACCGCAAGTCGAAGTGCTAATGCAAACTAACAGTCCCCTCTTGTCTTTCTACCTTTTTCTCTCGGTTTCTGAAGTGGTGCGAATTAGACATATCAGATTTTCGGTAATCCAATATAACTGAAAATACTGTTCTTCAGTTTTCTGTCTGTTTTTTTTTCCTTTCTGCAAGATTTCGGATAATTAACTGAACTATCAAAAACGAAATACTAACAAAGATATGTATAGACTAATGCGCACCCAATCATTCACACCTAATTAGATAGGTCTTATTAGATCGAATCATAGAGATAACTGATATTTCGGACCATATTTTGATGTCACCCAATAAATTAATCCATATTAATTATAATTTCATTAATTAACTATTAATTAGGACTCAAAATATTTCGGCCTAGAATATGTCTAACCCTTTTCATGTAGGCTAAAAGCTGTAAATATTCATGGACAGATAATGTCAATGGTTGTCTCCATGGATCGACCAAACGCCTATATGCAAATAATGGTGATGCATAACATTTTTGTTAAAGTTAGTCGTTTTAAATATTAACTATCAATTTCATTGATAGAAAAAATGTATTTACAACTAAGTTAAATCAATCTAATTTCTATATCTAAACTCATTTACTGTCAATAATTCATATTAAACTATTCTCGCCTTCGGTCAGTTCCGCTCAACTCTCTTTCCTCTCTCATTCTTCTTCGCTCAAGAAAGTAGAGACGAGAGATCAAAGATTATTGTGTCGGATTGAGATCCAGAAAAAGTGAAAATGAAAATCGTAGAACATCTTTAAAGATGAACTTAATTATTAAGAGCTAATGTTCCATAATAATTGATAAGACCTATTAAATCCTTTCTTCGCATATTCCTCTAAATTGAACATCAAAACTATTGAGTTCCGGTCTTCCGGCTAATGATGAAATAAAGGAAACCTTTTTTATGATCTTGGTTCCTTCAGCTAACTAAGTGGTATGACCGTCGTTTAAAGCTTAATTTTATATCTCTATATATATATTCTTCTTCTTTTAAACTTCCATTAATTAAAGTAGATTGTAGGAAGTTTCATTAGTACTCCAAAGATGTTTGAATGGCTCATTAGGCCGGCAACAAATTACGGTCATAGGCCTTAATATTGGGCTATTGGGCCTCACTGGCTTAGCCCAAATCTTTACAGCTACCGGACTCATGTCAAGCTATTAATGTTTTGAAGCTACAAAACAAAAATTAAGCAATATGTAGTCTATACCTCAGCACCCTCACCACAAAAGTACAAACCCTCAATTCTATCAAAACAAAGTAAAACAAGCTACAATAGAATATATATCAAATTTGAGTTAAACTACAACTCTGAATCTAAACACATACATATATCAAATAAAGCGGAGAACTAGCATTTGATCTAGTGGCTAAGGCACATGGTCTCTATGTTAGAGGTCATGGGTTCGAAACCCATATGGAGAAAATCCTTTGTAATAACAAAGGTATTAAATAGTTGGGTGACTTGATCTCCAACCTTTACTCAAAAAAAAAAATATATATATATATATATATCAAATAAAGCCACAAATGCACAACAAGTTAAAATTCACCCATTATCATGACACGACAAACCTTAAAAAAAAAAAAAAAAAAAAAAAAAAAAAAAAACATTCCTGGTAATTCTATATGCTGGTCAAATATCAGGAAATACCAAATATTAATGACTATCTTTTGACCCCTAATTAATAATTATTAATATATTTATTACTGTCAGCTTTCTAATTGTACCATCTTTAAACAACAAAGACTACTTTTATAAATTCCCATATTTATTTGATTTTAAATGTCTCCCGTAAAAAATAAACATAAATCTCTCCACAGTGATGACATCCTTGATTTTTTTTTTCATAATTACAACCTAAACATACTAAAGTCACTATTGTCTTAATTTTCCTTCTAAATTTTTTTACCAACAATTTATTTTAAAAAAATACTACAAGCAAAAAAAAAAAAAGCATCAATTAAAAAGAGAAAACAAAACAAAAATTCCTATATATTAAAATGTCTTTGTTGAGTCCGTATTTTATTTCGACCCAACAAAGTTATTCCAAATGAAAGATAGGAATTTATGAGTTAGGTTATGGTACTATGCATAGCTTATATTGACATGCGCATGAACTTATATCTTTTCTTTGAATGACTTTACGGTTAATTCAAGCCGGTCAACATGATCTTTATAGAAAATGTACATGCATATTAAAATTTTATATATATATATATATATATATATATATATAGGAAATTGCTAATATGCTACGCGTAGCTAAGAGACCTCCGTGCTACGGCTCAAAATTTGAATTTTCAAAATCCTAACGGTTGATCCAAACCGTTAGATATGTTCTACATATTGAAATATACTTGGAGATAAAATTTTATATTTTTTGGATTTTTTTTACTATTTATTAAGCCACTTTGAAAATCGCTGATCCAACGGTGGCTTAACCAAACAGTGAAACCGTTGGATCAGCGATTTTCAAAGTGGCTTAATAAATAGTAAAAAAATTCCAAAAAATGTAAAATTTGGTCTCCAAGCACATTTCAATATGTAGAACACATCTAACGGTTCGGATCGACCATTAGAATTTTGAAAACACAAATTTTGAGCCGTAGCACGGAGGGGCTCTTAGCTACGCGTAGCACCGTAGCCCGGTCCTATATATATATATATATATATATATATATATATATATATATATATATATATATATATATATATATATTTAATAGATAAAAAAATCACTTGATTTAAAAATTATAGATCATTTAAAAAAATAATTTTCTATCTATCTAAGGATAGTAAAAAGTTTATAAAAAGAATGCATTAAAATTTGAGTGCTAAATTAAGTGTAGTGCTCATCGATCACTACATCTTTGTTTTCTCAATTAGTAGCTATATTCGATATGGCTCGCCAGGTGACATTGTTTCCAGATAATAAATTTTGCTTGGAAGTCACAAATTTACGACCTAGGTTGTTATAGCTAGGCTAAGCTGTAATTTCAATGTTTTTGTCTCCATGGATCATCAAATAATGATAATGCACAATATTGTTTTTAATAATCAGTGACTCTAAATATCAACTAACAATTTATGTTAGTTTCATAAATAGAAAAATTTATTATTGATGTATTGTCATTAATTCATTTAAATTAATGTATTGTCATTAATTCATTTAAACTATTCTCATTATCTAATTCTTATATAATTTATACTCTTAAATATTATAATATCTCATTCTCCATCTCTCTTCATAGTAGCCACGCCACGCATTCTAACGGCCATATGTACACACTGCCGCACTCCATTGATCAAATCGGATCTACTCACTGATCAAAATATATAGACTACGCTTTGCTAATGTTAGAGCTGAAAAAGAAATTAAGAATTATCCGGATCGAATCCACTTTGTATTCGCACTGGATCCCTAAAACCGATATATTCGATATGGCTCGCCATGTGGCATTGTTTCCTGATATATACCATCCATTCTATAATACTACATATCATGTGGGATTTAACCATTCTTTGATCCGGATACATGAGTTCCGTCCTTATTATTGGTTCCATTAACCAGTCCAGCCCAATTTGACTAAGCCCGCAAGGTGTAAATCAACCCAGTTTGGTTCATATACTTGTCTAGTTTTTTTTATTATACATGATGATACCATATGAACTCGATCTAATGCAATTTAATTACATCATTAGTTCCAGTATTTTTTTTTACAAATTACATTAAAATTTCATATTTAATTATTGGTTCATTTTTATATTTGAATTTCGTTAATTAATATTTGTATCTTAAATTTCATATGACTCGATTATCTGATAATTACTCGTTTTGTATTCGAATTCATATTTGTATCCATATTCGTGGATTATCCGTTTCATATCCATATCCATTTAAGACGGTTTTGATTTTAATTTTTAACATCCATTTACTATTCGTATCCGTATTCATATCCGCTTATTAAAAAGCAGATATGTATATGGTATCAGCATATTTCTTTGAACATCCAAACTATTGAGTTCCGGCCTTCCAGCTAATGAAGAAATAAAGGAATCCTTTTTTGTGATCTTGAAACCCTCAGCAGGTAACTAAGTGGTATGACAGTCGTTTAAAGCTTAATTTTATATCTCCATATATTATTCCTCTTTTTAACTTCCATTAATTAAAGTAGGGTACGTTTGTTTGAAGTTTCATTAGTACTTGAAAGATTTTAAAACTTCCCAACAACAAATTGTGGTCATAGGACTTAATAATGGGCTATTGGGCCTCACTGGCTTACCACAAATCTTTACAATTGTTTTCAAACTAGAAAAGCAAAAAAAAAGCAATCAGTAGTCTATACCTTAGCCACAAATGCACAAACCCTCAACAAGCTGCAATAAAATATATATCAAATTGGAGTTAAACTACAACTCTGAATCTAAACACATAAAAATATCAAATGAAGCCACAAATGCACAACACGTTAAAATTCACCCCTTACCACGTCAAGCCTTAAAAAAGAATTACAAAGGTTACGAATTTCAACATTAATGACAATTTCACTTTCAAATGGTAAACATCATGACGGTACATGGCGAAACAAATATGCAGTGGACAAACCAAACAAAACGCAAACAAAAAGTAAAAGAAAAAAAAAAGAAAAGAAAAATAAAATTAATAATATTACGGGCTTATTATTATGAGAACAAGATTGCAAATTGTAAAGAAATCGAAAGTGACAGCTAATTAGTTCCTTGGAAAGGCAGTGTAGTATGTCTGAACTACTGCAAGAAACAGGAGGAGCACACCTGCGAACACCGAGATGCCCGTCCATGGGCTATTGAAGTACTTATTATGCAAACTCGCCAAACTACGGTTACAACTTGACTTATAGTATTTATCGACATTCCTAAACATGTCGGAGAGAGGATTATTGTACTTGGTGATCACACAATTGCCAATATCATTGAAGAAAGTGGCTGCCTCTGTGTGACTGCTTAGTGTGTTATAGATAACGCCAAATTTTTGTAGTAACTCGACATCCTTATCTAAATCGATAAGATCATCCAAAAATTTTATGTAGGTGCTAATAATTCGAAGGGAGGTTTGCATGGAGTTCTCATAGGCGATGAGATTTACTAATGAGGTCGCCAGACTTGAGTCAATCTTTAGGCAATCCATCCGCATGATGCCCTTTGAAAATTCAACTTTAATACCTTTATAATGATTCATCCGCCTGACTTGGAATTTTATACCTGCGATCTGGTGAAGTTCAGTTGCATTTGCTATCAACTTTGGCCATAGGCGGGGGATACCTGCCCAGCTGGGTATTTGCTGGCGCTTGTGACTTTTCATTATTTCAATTAATTGTACCCTTTCTGGCACGGAGGTTTTCCAATAAAAGTCGAGCAAATGGTCTGATTCGAAAATCAAGAAATTACAACTGTAAGGCCATGGCAAATCGAGGTATATAAACCATGTAAGCAACCCAAAAAATTGTCTGGACGTATTTGGAAAAAGCCAGTAATACACCACGCGGATAAAAAGAGGGGAATTTGATTTTCCAACAGAAGCAAGTCGATATTACCTCTTTCATGTTCACCTCTAGAGAACCCATACTCTCCGGTATTGCTCCATCGAGAGTGAGTAAAATTCGGATAACAAAGCAACTGTCTAGGATTAGCATCCGAACAAATTCATCAGCACTAATTTGGTCAAACTTCTCTTTATAGAAACTACGAGCACGACTTTCAAACTTCATAAACGGGTCGACAGCCACCCGATCCATATTAATTCCATCTCTATTATAAAACAACCTTCTCTCTTCACCTTTATCTTCATCACCTGGTCGCATCGTAAGAAGGTTTGACATGCACGAGACTTTTGTCTCTTCCATTGGTTGGAGTTTTGGACGTCCATGGTGATAGGGGCCAATAGAAACCAACTTAGGCTCAAAATGAGATTCTCGACCGTATCTGATGTGCGCTGGGGCACGGAAAATAGAATCGGATGATGAAGTGGAATCGTAATTCCAATAACGATCAACCTTCCGGCCCTCTGCGGCAGATATCTGTTCGATCTCTGGGACCTCTGTGGCTGATGTCAGTTCGATCTCCGGTCCTTCTGCGGCAGATGTACTTTCGATCTCCGAGCCCTCTGAGGCAGATTTCTGTTCGATCTCGGGGTCCATCTGAAGTGAAAAGTGAGTATGGATTGAGGAATATCTTTGCTTGGTCAGTATATATGTTTTGTGTTTTTGTTTGATTGGGTGTATAAGAGTTATAGAAGAAAAGAATTGATTGGGTGTATGAGAGTTTATAGAAGATGAGGTAGATCGGGATGCTGGTGTGTTTATATATATTATGACCAATTTGTGTATGAAATCTCAAGGTCATCACGGAGGCATGCTTTTTGTACAAACAAATTTTAACAGTTTCCAATAAAATTACCGTTAGCCTAAGAAAAGGTACAATATTTTAAAAATATAAAAAGGATGGAGCTACTTATTACTCGTTTTTGGTACAAATTATTCTCTCATTACAATTTAATTGAGTTCCGACTAAAAGTACATAACACACAAGTGATTATATTTTATTTTCCCATAATCATATTTAATTCATCTTTTATGGTTCAAAAACAATGTACTGGAGCAATTTTTAAAAAAATATATATATATATTATTGTGTATAAACAATAAGGAAATTGCAATTTCCTTTTTGTATCTTGATTTTTGTAAAACAAACTCTAATCTTAAACTCAATTATGTTAGTTTGGATGAGTAACCGATCCTCTGTTTTCTCAAATTAAATCCTCAATTAAGTGCATACTATTGGAAATTTATTACCGGACCTGTATTAGCGTGATTTAATTTAAAATTCAATACATTTTAAGTGAGTTATAAAAGTCATATTTCTCAATATTTTTTTAGAATAAAGTACTGCCCGGTCCAATATATATAGAAGTAGTTACAATTTGGAGTGAAAGGTGAATATGGATTGAGGAATATCTTTGGTTCGTCGGTATGTTACGTGTTTTGTTTTGTTTCATAATTTCATTAATATGCTTGAGTTGTTTGTTTGGGGAACAAGCATTGAATTGTCAAACTTTAATTAAATTCCTGGTAGTTCTATATGCTGGTCTATATTTATCATATGCTTGAGTTGTTTGTTTGGGCGCAAGAATTGAAAACATAAATGTTTTTCAAGAACTGAACTGAGGTTATTGTAACTTGTAAACCAGTATATGAAGTTATAGTCTTATAGAGAGGTGTCTAATTACCAGTGTTAAAGCTAGAGTACTGCTACAATAATGAAATAGCAGTGCTACATGTATAATCACTTGAGCACTCTTTCCTTTCTCTGTCCATTTAGTTACGATAAATGTATTTAGATGTAGAAAATAATAGATTTATTAGCAGTTCCCAATTTTATCTTTCTTGCACAAATTATCCAGTTATATAATAAACTGCTGTAGGTCAAGGATTGGCCTCAATTTCTTAGAATGGAAGCTCCACTCTACAACACCTAAATATTCCTTTTCTGATTTAATTTCTTCTCTCTTATAATCTAAATCAGTTTTTCTATTGGTATCATCTCCATTCCGCCCTAAAATGGATATATCCAGTGGAGCTTCTAGTGGGTCAAACGGATCCAGTGAAGATGATCCAATGCAACAACTATTCAAGCGGCTCTTAATTTGTGTGAAGATGATCCATTCACCTGTAGTTACTTTCCTGCTTCCATCTCAAATATCAGGAAATACCAAAAATTATTGACTATCTTTGGACCCCTAATTAATAATTATTAATATATTTATTACTGTCAGCTTTCTAATTGTAGTATTGTACCATCTTTAAACAACAAAGACTACTTTTATAAATTCTCATATTTATTTGATTTAAAATGTCTCCTGTAAAAAATAAACATAAATCTCTCCACAGTGATGACCTCCTTGATTTTTTTTTTCATAATTACAACCTAAACATACTAAAGTCACTATTGTCTTAATTTTCCTTCTAAATTTTTTGACCAACAATTTATTATAAAAAAATACTACAAGCAAAAAAAAAAAAAAAAAAAGTATCAATTAAAAAGAGAAAACAAAACAAAATTCCTATATATTAAAATGTCTTTGTTGAGTCCGTATTTTATTTCGACCCAACAAAGTTATTCCAAATGAAAGATAGGAATTTATGAGTGAGGTTATGGTACGTACTTTGCATAGCTTATATTGACATGCGCATGAACTTATATCTTTGCTTTGATTGACTTTACGGTTAATTCAAGCCGTTCAACGTGATCTCTATATAAAATGTACATGCATATTAAAATTATATATATATATATATATATATATATAGAGGTTGGCTAATATACAAACGTTTGTTCCTGGGCTCAGGAACAAACGGTTCGGTTCTCCGATTTTCAAAGTCCAAACGGTCGATCCAAACCGACAGATGTTTAATCTATATTAAAATGTACTTGGAGACCAAATTTTACATTTTTTGGAATTTGTTTACTATTTATTAAGATGGTTTGAAAATCGCTGTTTTCAGTGTTGCAGAATTTTAATAAAAACAGCGATTTTCAAACCATCTTAATAAATAGTTAAAAAATTCCAAAAAATGTAAAATTTGGTCTCCAGGCACATTTTAATATATTTTAAACATCTGTCAGTTTGGATCGACCGTTTGGACTTTGAAAATCGGAGAACCGAACTGTTTGTTCCTGAGCCCAGGAACAAACGTTTGTATATTAGCCAACCTCTATATATATATATATATATATATATATATATATATATATATATATATATATTTAATAGATAAAAAATCACTTGATTTAAAAATTATAGATCACTTAAAAAAATAATTTTCTATTTTTCTTATATCTAAAAATAGTAAAAAGTTTCTAAAAAGAATGCATTAAAATTTGAGTGGAGCATGTCCAGTTGTCCACCAAATTTCATTGAGTAGGGGACTTTATTGAAGTGGAGCATGTCCACCAACTTTCATTGGAACCATATACATAGGTAGGATTATTACAAATTATTATACGGTTGTAATTAACATACATATTGTCATGTTGGGGAATAATTAACTAATTTACAGAGTAGGTGACGACTATAATTGACTGAACTGATAATTAAAAACTATACAAGCCATATTAATATGTTATCTACCTAGTCATATATGCACCAGCCGTATGAAATAGAATAATTAATTACATGTGCGGATTGGAAACTTGCACTACTACAGAATGGCGTTTCCTACACTGTAGTTGTACACGGATTTTCTCGGTTTTATGTAAAACCGTATATCAAATAGGATTTTTCCAATGATCAATGATATCTCTAAGAATCCCACACGGATATTTCATTGAAAAACAGTGTTTCAAAAAAGCGTTTGAAGTTTACATTTCCTACACGGATATTTAGTTAAATATCCGTGTAGGAATTGTGTGAGAGCTACACGGATATTTATTTAAATATCCATGTTAAGAGAGTTATTTATACATGTATTTTTATTTAAATAGCTGTGTATATATGTCGATAGAGTTACACGATTTAATATCTAAATATCCGTGTAGGAAAGGTCATCTAGGGTTCAGGTAATATAAAATACTTCTCTTCCAGTGCTGTTTTGAACCCTCTCTTTACGAGTATCATATTTGGGGGAGTTTAGGGACAATATGAGGCACATATGAGTTTAGGTCCTCGTGGCGCTTGCATCTGTGGGTATGAAATAGACTTGCGGCAACCTAAAGAGGCATTAGGGCAAGGGATATGTGCAACTTCCAGAACCTTCTCGAAGTTGCACGTGTCCCTTGCCCTAATGCCTCTTTAGGTTGGCGCAAGTCTACTTCCTACCCACAGATGCAAGCACTTCTGCACGAGGACCTACAAGGTATATCTTAGCCAGCCTCGTCACAAAGAAGGAACCGAGATCAACCAACTAAGAGAGATGTGGCCAAGATGGTTTATTTTGGAATTTTGTAAAGAACAATATGGATTTGTATAAATTAATTAGTGTCATTAACAATTTCAATTGTTATATTATGTTTTGGGGGATTTGCTTTTGGGAAAAAAAAATATTCTGATTTTATATATAATTTAATGGAGGCTACCCAAAAAAAAAAAAAAAAAACGGAACAATCCTACACGGATATTTAATTAAATATCCGTGTCGGAATGGTTTTTTGTGATTTTTTTATGGAGAGCATTATTTTTACATTTTATGTCATATTTTGACAAGTTCTTTTTAGGAATTATAAATATTTTGATAAGTTCTTTTTTATGGAAAGCAATAAATTCTACAAAATATAGATTAAACTCCCGCGCGACGTTTGGACTACCCTAAGTAAATCCTAAACCCTTCAGATTCATAAAGGATTTTGTGCAGAAATCTGTGTAGCTATCTATCATCCTACACGGATATTCAGTTAAATATCCGTGTAGGATAGCCCACGGATGTGAAATTTTATTAAATATGATTAATATAAATATTTTATTATATTATTCATATTCCTACACGGATATGTAGTTAAATATCCGTGTAGGATTCCCTTTTTTTTATTTTTTTAAATTTCATATTTTGATTATTTAAATATAAAAATGAACTTATCTAGATGTTTTCATTGCTGTGAAGCTCTTTAAATATTCATTCTTATAAATTAAGAAATGTATTCATTTAGATATGAACTTTGTAAATATTAATTTCTTTATAATTTATGTATTCATTCTTTCTTTATAATTTATGTATTCATTCTTGTACACTATTTTACAAATAAAAATATTCATCACTGTGTTAGAAATATTAAATATTAACAAATTAAAAATTGTACAACTAATACAAAAAATAAATACAAAAGAACAAAAATGTAAACAAGTAAACTTTCATATATTACTACTTGGTAAATATTACAAAAGTTTCCAAAAATTTGATATAATAAAACTAAAAAAAAAAAACTCTAAACAACAGATTTTTTCTTTGTCCGACGAATGTAGGGCTTCGGTGGCGGATGGCCCCTGGGGCTGCGACGTGGGCGTGTCGGCCATGGTGGCCATGGCCGACTTCTGGGATAACCTGGTGGTGGTCGTTCGTACCCGGGTGGGATCCAAGGCATTGGCATGAAATCCTCTGGAAGTGGTGGTAGTGCCTCAACAGGTGGTGGTGGTGCCTCAATAGGTTGTTCTTCTGTGACACACGACATTTTTTCACTTAGAGAAAGATAGGTTTAAGAGGAACCGATTCCGAGGATATATAGGATTTAAGGCGACTCTTCGTTTTTCTGTGTTTATTTTCTGTATATTCAATTTTAAATCTATTAATATTTAATATTTCTAATTCACAGTGATGAATATATGAAATAAATGGGGCGCGCATGCTTTGAAATAAATATCATCTTTTCCTACACGGATAGTTACGTAAATATCCGTGTTGAAAAAGTATTCCTCACGGATATTTAATAAAAAAGAGGAGAGCTACACGGATATGTACTTAAATATCCGTGTAGAATACCTATTGCACACGGATTTTTAATAAAAATCCGTGTAGGAAAAGAGGAGAGCTACACGGATATGTACTTAAATATCCGTGTAGGTATCTATTGCACACGAATTTGTAATAAAAATCCGTGTAGGAATCCTTGTAGCAGTTCAAAACCAGATTATGTCTTCAAAAATTTTCTAAGTCCCCCCCAGTTCACTTCTTTCTCCTCTGATTTTGAAATTCTTCCATGTCTGAAAATTTATCAAAGTACCCTAACTTCTCTGAATATATATGTTGATATTTTATTATATTAAATATGATTTGAACGTTAATATCTGTGTAGTTCAAAAATTTCAAATTATTTTTTTCAATTTCATATTTTGTTATTATTTTTATATTTAAAGAAAACATTAGCTAGTTAGATTATTCAAAAATATAAATATAAACAGAAATTTAAATATAAAACCATACGTCACAGAAATAGAAAACATTAAAATAACATATATCATACATCACTGAAATAAATAAAAAACTAGCTAGAAATCACAAAAAAAAAAAAAAAACTATCTAGATATATAACTAAAATGAAAATACAAAATATAAAACTAACAAAATACAAAACATTTCCAACTAATTGCCGCGCCTTTTTTTCTTAGGGAAGTAGTTGATTCTCTTGCCTCCATCCTTGTTTACATTGTCCCAAATTCTCTTGCTTCTTCTCAAAGATAACCAAACATCCTCATCATCCATAGGACCATCTGGACCGTAAGGCTCATCATCAGAGAACTGGTAGTGATCAGATTCATCGGGGGATGATGTTAATTCAATTACGGGAGGCGGGGCTAAATGACTCCACTCAACTATGTCTGGATGTGGATCAGAGAACTGGAAGGTTTCAGATGGACCAACGAGAGGAGGGTAACCAGCGGGAATAGGAAGCGGTGGAGGAATTATGGGAGCCCAGTTGGGATCATCTTGGGGGTCTTCGGCCGTAGGATTTTCTGCGGGATTTTCAGATGGAGTAGGATTTTCAGATGGAGGATTTTGCACTGTGGGAACCCTCTTAATATTTTGATTATGTAATATTTTTTAATCATGTAACAATGTTATTTTGCATTTTTCATTTCATTTTGTTTTTTTAATTTTGATTTTTATGTAATATTTTGTATTTAACTATTTATTAAGAGGGTTACAAAATCGCTGTTTTTCAAAGGTCCGAAAACACCGATTTTGTATTCTGTTAACAATGAGTTTATAGGTTCAGTAAATATTTTGAGGTTTATATAGGCCGGGTTTAAGGCGACTCTTCGTTTTTCTGTATTTATTTTGTAATTCACAGTGATGAATTAATGAAATTAGCTGGCGCGCATCTCCCACTAAAAATTTCGTCTTCGCCGACGGATATTTAAATAAAAACCCGTGGATGAAAATTTTTAGAGTTACACGGATATATTATATAATGTCCGTGTGCAAAGGATATCCTACACGGATATTTAACTAAAAATCCGTGTCACTCTTAACTTTCCTACTCGGATTTTTAATTAATTATCCGTGTATGATACCCTTTGTACACGGACATTTAATTAGATATCCGTGTGGAAAGGGTATCCTACACGGATATTTAATTAAAAATCCGTGTCACTCTTACCTTTACTACACGGATTTTTAATTAATTATCCGTGTATGATACCCTTTGTACACGGACATTTAATTAGATATCCGTGTGGAAAGTTCCCATCTTGCTATACTATAATTTTGGTAAATATTTCTAAGTATCCGACTCTAGCTTCCCTCAACTTCTCTGATTTTGAAAAACCTGGAGTGATCCGCCGCTGCTCTTCCCTCAACTTCCCTCTGCGCCGCCTGTCCCTCTACGCCGCCTCCCTCGTCGGCCTCTCTTGGTAATAAAAACAATCTCTATTCTCTCTCTATTTCCTCCTTATTTGGGAATTTCTGATTTAATTTGGTCGTCGTTAATTGTTGATTGTTTTGTCGAGTCCTCCCTGGTGCTCGTCGGCCTTCTTTGCTATTATTCTTTGTAGAATCATGTCACATTCGGGTGAGCATTACGTGAACCCCCAAGACGAAGAAGAGCAAGGTGTAGCCTAGTCGGAATCACAAAGAAGGACGAGAGGTCTGACGACATGCAAAACCATCACAGAAAAAAAGCTATTTAAAATCGAGTTCAAGAAGGACGGGTGTCCGACGGGGGAAAACAGGGCGCATTACTCAAATTGGTGCAGCCTTTTCGTGAAGAGGAAAGCCGATATCCGTGCAGCCTCTTGGAGGGCCTTCAGCAAGGAGACAAAACAAGAATGGTGGGAGATGGTGAAGGTAATGTCACCATTTCAGTATTTCTTTTGATTCCTGTACATGCATGAACTGAAATGACATTTGTTTTGTGTCAATCAGGCTCAATGGAACATCACAGATGATACCGGGAAAATGAACGATGGGTGGAAGCAATACAAGAGCACACTCGTGACCGAATGGATGAACAAAGGGAAGAATCCGGTCGGACACTTTGAAGGGTTGACCCAGGAGATCTGGGATGACTTCGTAGCGATGAAGCAAACTCCCGAGTTCCAGGTAACTAAATTTATAAAATTGTAACTATGTTTTTTGTGGATTGATCATTTTTCTGCCTTACACTAATTGATTGGCTTTGATTAATGAAGGCTGCAAGTGAAAGGGGCAGGAGTACTGTTGCCAAGAATAAGTACCCGCACCATTTAGGGTCAGGCGGGTACGAGGGTAAGTCATCCGAATTTAAGAAGATACTGGAGTCAAACATAGATTCTGACTCACCGGTTGTAAAGATAACTAACCCTAGGGGGAGCTGTTGGTTCATGGCAAGATCTGAGATAACAGCCGACGGAAGGATTCGACTGCCTGAAGAATTGCGGCCCTTGGCTCAGAAAATGGTACTTAATTCTTGTTATAACTTGCGTTATTTAAACTAAATTATAACTGCCTCCATTTAATTAGTCTTGTGTTTTATTCAATTTTTTAAACAGTTGGAGGTGGAGGAGGAGGTAAATTCGGGTGCCCGTACAGTCTCGAGGCAGTATGACGAATTGTCTCAAACGCTGGAGAATCCGGAGCACCCGGATCGGGTTAGGGGTGTGGGGGTCCACGTCAGCTTCAAGGATGTCTTCGGTGCATCAAAATCTCGAAGAAAGCGTGAAAAGCAGGATGCCAAGATGGAGCGGCTCCGTCAGCAAATGAAACAGGAGCATGCCGGAGAGATGGTGGAGATGGAATCAAGAATCTTCGAACGCTTATCCTCTCAGTTTAGGCAGGAATCCGAGCTCCCACCTCCCATTTCGCTGGGATTTCGGCGCAGCAGTTAAGCTTCCGGGACCTAGGGAGACGCGTTCGATAATCTAAAGGTAATCTAGTTCATAATCACAATTAATTAATTACTACTTTTTTATTTGTTGTTAGGTAACATTTCCTCTTAAAATGATTACATGATAATTGAAGAGCGCTAAGAAATGCGAGCTGGTTATTTGGGTCGGCACTGTGCCCGTTACTGTTGCTAAGGGCGTCGTAGAGTCAAGACCGACAGATGTGGACCCTGATCAGCTCAGTCCCGATAATACTTTGGTGCGTGTCGAGGTAGTCATGAAGGAATGGACGCACATACCTCTTCCTGTCCCGAACGAGCAAATGTACACTCTGGATGATGTCCGGATGGCCACTATCCCAAGGCCCAAGAATCAGATCATTTTGGATCAGTTAATATTTAAACAATCAATATCTTTTGTTACATTCAAATCCGCTCTTTTGAAATGCTGAAATTGATTTAAAATTTTATACAGGCTGATGAGGACAGTCATTTGTCACCGGTACACACGGAGATCAGAGAGATGGGCGTCGCGACTGATGCGCCAGGATAATCACACCCCTCTCTGATCACCGCACAAGAATACAGCCTTTTGCCCAGGGATTGTCGTCGCCTCCATGACAAATTGATCACGGCACCCGACAGAACCTGAGAAATCATGATCATCATCCCACCGGAGATGTTTTTGCATGATTCATCTACTGTGGTGATATCTTTTTCATGCCTCGAGTAGTGATAAATGGCTCGATGTGTCTCACATCACCATTTTCGCCATGTAAGTGAACAAAATTTATTTATATCAGATGTGTAGCACTGAAATATATGTTCTAATTTAATATGATGATTTTTCAGGAAGCTGAACCGAAGTGTTGAATCGTGGCCGCTTGAACAAAAGAAGAACTGGAGTATATATTTGGATCCCAGCAAACTCAATGCCACGATGGTGGAATTATATCCCAAGGATACCGTCGACTACCTGCGCCGAGCAATGCACCGTTGCTTCGAGGATCGAAAGAAATTCATTCTCGTGCCATACCACCAGAGGTTAATTAATTCTAACCTTCAATTTTCAAATTATTTATTATTTATATTTTAATTTAAATAATTACAAAAATGAATTAAATGTGATTATAATTGTGTTTATATTTCTCATGCCACAGCAAACACTGGTGTTTGTTCATCATCGTCCCGACTTCAAATAGGTGCTATTGCATGGATTCTGCAAGGACCGAATAAAAAATCCCACTACAAACGGCAAAAAAGCTCGTCAAACTTATTACACTACTAGAATTTCAACTTTTTCCAAGGGTAGCATACCCTATTTCCAAGGGGAGGAAGTTCCCTTGGAAATAAAATCGGGTTGGCTGACACATTTATCTATTTCCAACGATAGTCCCATGGAAATAGCAGCGCATGGAAATGCCCTACATGTGCCCTTGGAAATGGTTCTTATCCGCCCTTGGAAATAGTTTTGCATACGGAATACTATATTTTATTTAGATCCCATGGAAATAGATAACCCCCAGCCCTTGGAAATAATATGGAAGAAGTGAGACATATTATTTCCATTAGACTACCGTTGGAAATGTTTTGGTATGTCTTTTTATATTATTTTATATGGAAGCTCATGGAAATGCTGGAACAAAATGCCCTTGGAAATGTTTAATTGATTCAATTATATTATATTATATTTAGACATATTTTTTTCATGAGACTACCGTTGGAAAAGTTTAGTTCCTGGAAACAGAAGTGTTTATGTTTATTTGAGATGCCCCTTTGAATGTTCAACAAAGAAAATCACAGCAGCCAGCAAGCTGTTCCTTAATTCATGAGATATTTAAAATGAATCATAAAGTTGAAAACATAAAATTTTACGTCTTTGCCAATAACAAGTCATAGTTCTATTTAATTTAGATACAAAATTAAGGTGACAAATGCTAGCAATACATAATCTCTCCCTTTGAAAGCAAGCATACAAAATTAAGTTGACCCCTGTTACAAAAAAAGAGGGAACAAGGTTAATTATAAAATTAAGACATTTGACCAAAATAAAGAAAGCCGGATTAGTAAAATATATAGTAAATTGAAATGAAAAAACTAATGACTATGTATGTTGATTTACCAAATAACTAATACTCTTCATCGGGATCATCAGATTGTAAGTCATCTTCTTCATCATATTGGTCCATGTCATCCTCTTGCTCTATGTCATCCTCATTCTCACCCTCCATGTTGTTTTCATTCCTTGTCAAACTCGGTGGTTCATTTGATGTTGATGTTGATGGAAGGTTCATCGTATCGGTCACTAGCTCGAACTCGTCTTCTCGAATGAGCATACCATCCCAATCAATGTCTTCTCCAATTGTTGGTTCAATTGGATTATCCGGTCTTTCCTCTTGATAAAATTCGATGTTTGTATCATCTCTCTCGGAACAAAATCTCGACTTCGGGCTTGTTTTCATTGCCACCCACCATTGGCGTCTTTCGGCCTTTTGCGATGGATAAGGTAGGTAGCATACTTGTGTTGCTTGAGCCGCTAATACAAAAGGCTCATAATTTTTAAGGCGAGAAGTATGCTTAACCTCAACTATACCATGTTTGCGGTCCACCTTGACACTGTTTATTATATCAAACCAATCACACCTAAAGAGAAGTACCGTATGGGCATCATATTGTAGCTCAATGATTTCTTGGAGAATTCCATAGTAATCAATTTGTGTGTTGTTTGCGTCCCACTCTCCTTTAATGCAAACCCCACTACTTTTAGATGACATGGTTTGCCCATACTTTTGTGTGTGAAATCGATACCCATTGACTTCGCACCCCTCGTAGAAGTAAGGTTCTTTACTAGGCATGATTCCCACCATTCGTATGTAGTAATCGCCTTCATCACGAGAATTTATTACCTTTTTACGTAACCAAGTTGCGAAACCCTCTTGACGAATTCTTGGGAGATCTAACGGGCTTGTGGCTACTCCGTTGTTGAGCATGCATGTATCAAACTCTCTGCATATTATAATATGTCAACATCTATGAAAATGATAGTTTTTAGATTATAATTTTCAAATACAAAAGTAAAATTTATAAGATTGTACCCCATGTACTTCTCACAGATCTCCGGACAATTGAGGATGACATAATCGTGTGCAGCACGAAAATCTGTTTCAGAGAGAGTCATTCGTCTTTTACTTCCAATGAGACGGTTTGGAGTATCAAAAATTGAAAGTTTTCCCACCGAACGATTACTTGTTTGCACTCCTTGGCCAATGTTTTGTTTTTCGGCAAAGTAATCTTTGGCAAATGTACCAATTTCTTTGGCAATTGTGGCCTCTACAATCGAACCCTCAACACGTGCCTTGTTTGTGACTCTCATCCTTTGTTCTTTGTTACGCCTATAAATGCAACAAACGGTTAATTGACTTGGGCATTCATAAACTATTATGATTTGGAAATATAAGTTATATATTGAGCTTAGTGATTGTTTATGTAAATTAAGAAGAAACTTCAAACGTCAACAAACCTTTCACATGGAAACATCCATCGGGATGCTACCGGCCCACCCATTATAGCCTCATGTGCTACATGCAACGCAAGATGCTCCATTGAATTGAAGAAACCCGGCGGGAATATCTTTTCTTCCTTGCACATTGTGACAACAAAATCAGCTTCTAATGTCGCAAGCCAGTTTGGATCAATTTCTTTTGCACAAATCTCTCTAAAGAACGCTGAAATCTCACATAAAACATCCCATACCGCATCGGGGACGAAGTCTCGAAAAGCGACGGGTAGGAGGCGCTCCATGAACACATGTAAATCATGACTTTTTAGTCTAGTGAAGGTGGAAGTCGTAAGGTTAACCAACCTTGACCAATTGGATGCGTAGCCATCTGGAAACCTTACTACATCCTTGAGCCATGTTAAAACAATCATCTTATCTTCAGGAGAGAGTGTGAAAGGGGCCTTTGGCTTTTTCATTTTTCCCGAGTTGTCCACCGGGATTAGGTGCTGGGTGGGACGGTCACAATAAAGAGCCAAATCTTTCCTTGCCTTTTCATTATCCTTGGTTTTGTCACCTATGCTTAAAAGCGTGTATAGCACATTTTCTGTGAAATTCTTTTCCAAATGCATCATATCTAAATTGTGTTGCAACAAATTGTCTTTCCAATACGGTAAACTCCAGAAAATACTCTTCTTCTGCCAATGGTGAGTAACACCATAAACCGGAATTTGTTTCAATTTTCCACCTTTACCCCATTTAATATCCAGATCAAACTCACTATGTCGAGCAGCTGCTCTCCGCTCAATCTCGGTGGTGGTGGATCATTCTCGACTTTACCTTTGATGAAATTCTTCCTATCTCGACGGAATGAGTGATTTGGAGGTAACATGCACCTTTAAGCATCGAACCAAGTAGCTTTTCCACCATATTGAAGTTGAAATGCCTTTGTCTTATCAATGCAATAAAAGCACCCCAACCGGCCATGTGTACCCCAACCGCATAGCATCTCATAGGCTGGGTAATCACTAACCGTCCAAAGTAGTTGCGCGTGCATCTCGAAGTTCTCTTTTTTATATCCATCTCATGTCATTGCTCCATCTAACCACAAACGCTTTAATTCGTCGATTAAAGGTTCAAGACATACATCAATGTCCCGACCCGGATGCTTCGGTCCCGGGATGAGTAGTGCGAGGAACATGCTCTCTTCTTTCATAATCATGCCAGGCGGAAGGTTATACGGGAAAACAAATACCGGCCAACACGAATCTGGAGCTGCACTCGAGTTGAACGGCATGAACCCATCCGTTGTGATCCCCAACCAAACATTTCTAATCTCATCTGCGAAGGTGGGATGTTTTTCAGCAAAATGCTTCCAAGCCTCGGCATCTGCCGGGTGCACCATCACGGGGGCTTTATGACGCACACCTTCCTTGTACCATCGCATATTCTTTGCAGATGATGCGGTCATGTACATCCTTTGCAATCGGGGCGTGATAGGTAGATAACGGACTTGTTTTTTTGGGATGGGTTTAGCCTTCTTATTAGGTCCGGGTGGGTTATATCTCGACTCGCCACATACATCACACCGCGTCTTATTCTTGTTCATCTCACTATAATACAGCATGCAAAAGTTGGGACATACGTCAATTTTCTGAGCCTCCATGCCCAATCCATCAACCAATTACCTCGCTTGGTACCAATTTTGGGGCATTTCTTCACCCGGCAAAAGCGTGCTTTTCATGAGTTGCAACACATCATTAAAACATTTTTGGCTCAACTGGTGTTTAGACTTTACGGCTATGGCATGTGTCACAGCCGACAATACGGTGGGTGCTTCGCATTTCATTTCACCTGTCGAGTTAAATTTCCACAGGGGTTTTTTGGATGCTTCCATCATTTCGAAGAATTTCTTAGCCACTCCAGCCGGTTCCTCCTCGTTCCAATTGAATTGTTGACCAGCGGCATCCCTCACCATATCACCCATTCGATCAACGGCATCATTCGTTGGGCTTAGAGCTTAGTTGTTAGCTGAATTCGGATGTGGCTTTCCATGTTTGTACCAAACGTCATATAGAGTTGTAAATCCATGTTGATAAAGATGTAGTTCGACGGTTTCTAAAACCTTGTTGTATAGGTTGTCACACCTTTCACACGGACACGGGATGCATTGATTTCCATCAGTATCAATGCTCACAACCGAAGGCTTAGATAAGCCGAAGCGATGAATTCGGTAACACCCGCCATGAAGTTCGGTTGAAGAGTTCCTCCCGCATTTAGTCGACTATTGTACATCCATCCCCTATCGGTGGCCATTTGTTGAGCAATCTATACAAATTGAAGTTAAGTTCTTTAAATAAATGACCTAAACATAGATGAGAGCTTAAGGTTCAATTATACATACATATACATAGCTTGGTCCCTGAATTTATAAGTCTGTATTTCACAAGTGAGGGTGGAGATAGAGTGAAATCTATCAATGAACTTTTGGGCCAGATTATAAAGTTTTAGAAAAACAGATTTGTCTTATCTCCTCTTTTTAGCACTTGAAATTAGTGAGAGTGGAGATAGATGAGAGTAACCTGTGAGATAGAGTGAGAGTTACTGCAGTAGAACGTAGGATGGTGGGAGAGGGTGGCCGAGTTTCCACATAAAGAGCTCAAATGGCGACGGGGTTTTCAGATCTCTGAGAAGGGCGACAAGGGTTTCACATATAAACTTTGAAATGGCGATGTGTTTTTCAGCTATCTGAGAACGGCGACAAGGTTTTCAGAAAATGGGGCGAAACATGACAACAGATGGAGGGTTAACTCCAGATGGAGGGTATTTCCAACGGTATTCCAATGGAAAACGGTTATGTAAAATTTTGAGTTAAAAAACGTTGTTGTTTGCGTACCCAGTGTACGCATAATAGATTTTTTAACACTGACAAGTTCAGTGATGTCAAGTTAAACCCATGTCAAGTACATTTGTTCTTATTCACAATGACAAGTTCACAACTGAAAATAAGATTTAAGTTAAAACCCATGTCAAGTTCAACCTACTAATTTTAACACTTCCTAATTAATCATATCCAACTTTAAACACTACTAAGTTAAAACGTACTTAATTATCCAACCTACTAATTTCAGTCCCTAAGTTAAAACCTCCTTCAACCACTACTTAATTAAACCAGTACCATAAATATTGCAATCATACACATCCTACTTAGTTTATTACAATTGAGGACAAATATTGCAATCGAACACCACACATTAATTAAGGAGCATTGCCCTCTGTTGGTCCCGCATCATCTACTCTTCCACCATTGTGGCCTACACGAGCATTGCCCTCTGTTGACGTACCCTGCCAAATCAGAAACCAAATAAAGGCCCCAAGAAAGTAGGCAATTTGGAAGTTGGAGGTGGAGATGGACAGTTAAGGAGCTAATTGTGTGGTTTAGTAAAATTTCTAATTGTGTGGTGTTTAAGGAGCTTACTTCGTAAGGTGGAGATGGAGGTTGACAGTTATATTTTTGGAAGAGCGTTTGAAAACAGCGAGAATTGTACTCGTCCTTTCTTTTAATGCGATCCAATTCACTTTTGTGCCGCTCATCCAACGCAACAATGTCAGCAGCAAGCAGAGCACGTTCAGTGGCAAACCGAGCACGTTCATTAGCTAGTAAATCTTCCACCTCCTTCCTTGAGAATTGCCTGTTTGCATCTTCGGCAGAAGTGGCGGTGCTCTTGGTTGGAGTGGAGATGTCTACCTGCAATGTCTCCAAGACGTGGGTGGATTTGATGTTCCTCAATTTCTTGCCAAATCCAAATAACCTCCCTCTGCTGTCCTCTCCCTCGACAGCCTGCTCCCATAATTGGAAATCAGACTTGGTCCCTGCGCTCTTCAACTTAAGCTCGGAATAGGATTTCTGTAGTTAGAAAATATGTCAGTGACCCATAAAACAGCAACCAGCAATATCCATAAAATTGGAATCTGTCCTCTATACATTTCATTGCATTTCATTGATTATCTTTTTAGTACAGTGTTTAACAGATGTAATTATAGGAGGTATGGAAGCTTTCATTACATTTCCAGCAGAAGTGAATTGACAGATATAATCCAATTGCATTTTCTGAATTGACCTAACTAAACTATCAAGGACTACAACTAGTATTGAACAGCAAAAATAAATCATATTTGAAGTTGACAGAGGTACTCACCGCTGCCTTTTCAGCCCTCACATTTACGTATTTCTTGTGCCCATCCTCTGACCTTATCATGTGAGTTCGGTCAAAAACCTCCTTCAATTCCACCGGCTGACCCTTCTCCTTGCTCTGCAATTTGCACATATGAAGTTGAATAATTTTTGCAAAAATAAATAAGTAAGATGCAACAATTCAAGCTAAGGGAAGAAATCAATACCATGGCTTGTTCGTGTCGATACATACTTCTAGAGCCAGTTACATGGTGCAGTTTATTTTTTGCACTTTTTACATTCGTTGCGTTGGTCACTGATTGATGGTCCCATTTGGCAGTGGACCAAATGTCACACAGCCCCTTCCAGGCTTCTACATTTTTGCACCATTTAGGAGGGATGTCCTTCCATTTTGCCTTGTCCGGCCCGTGCTTCTTTATGTAAGAAGCTCTGTCCTCTGCCAAATGGGAACTGTAAGCAACTGCCGCTATGTTCTCGAAAACATCGAGACATCGCATAATTTTTTCCCCTTCTCCCCATCGATACCTCTACAGGAACTGATGTAGGATAATAAACCTCGCCTTAATTGGAAACATGTTCCATGACCTAAAAGGTCCCGGCAGGTTCTCCAAGGTCAGGATTCGGATGGTTGATATGATCTTTGTGCATACGGGGGGCTTGGTTGTGAACTCACAGTCACTAACCACTATGAGTTCTGGTCTGTCTTCCGGACGAGCTGGAGCACGAGGCTTCGCAAGACCCCTCTTAGCCCTCACGAATTTTTTCTCCTTCTTCCTTCTCCTCTTTCGCTGGCCAGCTGTCCCTCCATCTGCTGACTCTTCAAGCTCGTGCCCGCATGCTGCAAATGCTTCGGGATAACATTTGAGGGGCAAACGGTTGTGGCTCCTCTGACCACCATCATCACCCAAAAAAGAAGGGTTGGCCGCGCTCGACTGGCCTTCCTCAAACTCAACTTCTGAGGGTTCCTGGTTCTGTTCCACATTTGGTGTACGTGCTTGGTTCCCAGCCTCCCACGGGTCACTAGCACAAGAATCATGGTTTGCGTCATGTGTGGTTGACTGGCCCGCCGCCTCCCACGGATCCCAATCATGTGAGGCCTCAACATAATCGTCCCCACAAGGCCTACTACCAATACTCTACTCAGATTGGTTTGTTCAATAGTAAGACAGGGAGCCAGACCCACTGGCTGAGGGAGCCAGACCCGCTGAGGGAGTCGGCCCCGCTGAGGGACTAGAGGGAGTCGACCTGCTGACTGACACGGTCCCGCTGACTGAGACTGACCCGCTGCCTGAGTAGGTGATTGAGACAGACCTAGTGACGGGGCCGCACCCGCTGACTGGGTTAGGCCCGCTGAGGGAGTCGGACCTGCTGAGGGACTAGAGGGAGTCAGACCTGCTGACTGAGACTGACCCGCTGCCTGAGCCGGACCCACTGCCTGAGTAGGTCCCGCTGCACGAGTCAGTCCTGCTGACTGGGCCGCACCAGGTGACTAAGACGGACCTGGTGACGGGGCCGCACCCGCTGACTGGGCAGCGCATGATGACTCTGCACCTCCCATGTCATCTGTGACAGTTAACACCAATTCAGTAAGATTTAACCGTATGGACATTTAATAATATTTTGGAAAACCTGGTGTCTAGACATCAAGGATGATTTAACCTGGTGTCTAGACAATCAACATGAACTAACAGTGTGAAGATTACAAAAAAAAGTGTCTAGACATCAAGGATGATAAAAGAAAAACCTGGTTTTTTTTGCTGCGACTTATCAGGGGGTGTATGTCCCTGATTTGTCCGGAGTTTTCTAGTTCAAAATTCGCCTAAGTCCGGAGTCTTACAGTGAGAATATGCATTTACAGTGGAACACGTATCCTCTGCATTAACTCAGAAGAGAGTCTTTTGAGTTAGTAAATCCCAACCATCAAATATACTTTAAGATCCGTGCAAGCTAGATCTGCACTAATATTAAAAGGCTACTGTGTTACAATCAGACGGTCGGATTGACTCCATTTCAAATCAGACGGTTGAGATTCATTAACTCAAAAAATTCCCTTTTGAGTTAATGTAGAGGATACGTGTTCTTTACAGTGCACCTACCTATACTTCGTATTCTCTGAGGTAAGGTAATAAGTCCACTTAGATCGGATCCGTAAGATTGATGAAAGCGCGAATATTAATGGATGGCACGTAATTTCATATAGTACGATATAACCTTAAATATAATGTTACCTCAGATATACTCTCCAGACATTTCAAACAATCTAATGGTCATGTCCAGTGAAAATCCTAACTCTTCATCACAAATTGGACAGTCCCCATCAGAGAATGATGAAATTGGAAAATTTTGAACAGCAAATAATAGAAATAAAATTCGAAATATATATTTTATAAAATTTACATACAGTCTTACCAAAAAATGTTTGAAATAATCAATTTCATATAATCTCAACTCTAATTATTTTATAAAAAATGATCAAATAATTGTGGACCGTTCATTTTGACGTGCTCGACCAACGGTTGATCCGCAGTGAAATTCGATCAAATTAGTTGTTACATGATCAAGGGCGAACATTGAACATAACCAACTAAAAAAAAATTAGGAATGTCGTATGTCGAAGCATCGATCCAACGCGAATAATTAGTGACCGTACGATGAATGTATGTTACGAGAGCTTGATCGATGAGTAAATAAACGCAAATTGTCTTGAAATTTCAACATAATGATTGTAATGTGATATTCTTTACTTTTAACGGTACCGATCGACCCGCGGACTTTGTACACTTGTAATGTTTCATTGCGTCGAACTTCAAGAGTTCATGTGCTATGTTCATCATTGGTCACATATGTCTTTTGTTGCAACATAATGTTATGATATATAATTATAGTTTTCTAAACCATCTAATATTTCATTAACATGTTATTGAAATCATTATTGTGTTAATTACATATAGTATCATAAAATTAAAAAACATTAGACTACAATAATTGTCCTTATTAATTAATGGATTAACAACAATTTAGGCAACTATTCTACTGTTTGTAAAAAAATGCATCTGCTCATCGTGGTGTGTAAATATATCCAATTTTATATAATTTCAGAATATTTACAAAAATTAAAACTGTACAATTTCCATTTGCTTATCTGCATTTAATCATAAAATTGAATTCAATTTTTATTCACTGTCTACATTTCAAATATGCTTTCTGTATGTATATGTTTGAAAAACAATCTATTAACAGAGCCTATCTGGATACAAGCAGTGCTCAACCTAAACAAAACCCCTCCTTATATGCAATTCACTGACTGCATGAAGAGTAAACCGCTCTGTCACACTAACCCTAACAATTTCGCAGGCGGCACTATTTCATTGCATCGTACCTCCTGCAACGAAGGTTTATGTGTTAAGGATCTTCTACCGTTTGATTGTCATCAACACGACTCTTAAAGTAATTAGTGCGTTTTTTGGCGGAGAAAAAATAACTCCTATTTCGATCAGAGGGCTGATCTGCACAAATTGTATCTAGGTATATTACCTTCAGCGTAGAAGATGTCGTCTGTGAATTTTATCCCCAATTTGACCCGCATTTCCCCCTCTTTCCTCCTCATCCCAAAATTCGGTCTTTCCCCCTTCTTCCCTCCTCATCCCAAAATTCGGTCTTCCCCCCTCTTTCCTCCGAATTTTTAGAATTTCGATGGCCGCCAAATTTTCCCCCTCGTTCTTCAGAGAAATTTTGGCCTGCTATAATACCACCCTCTCTCTAAAAAAATCACACTGGAAGGAAAAAAAACTCCCGCTGTACCTGGCAGCACATCTCAGAGACAGAGTTAAAGAAACTTGGAGGAAATCCTTCACACCTTCATCAAATTCGAACTAAACAAGGTAGCCCCCCTAAAATCCTTCCAATTTGACTGATTTTTCGTGTATTTTAGAAGGAAATCAAATTTGAGTCTAGGGTTTTTCTTACTTTGAGAAGGGAACTTATCATCTGAGTCTAGGGTTAGGACCATACGAGTCTAGGGTCTTACAAAGTTTCGGATTTTGTTTGTGTCCCATTTGATTTTCCTTCAGCTTACTTGGAATCTTAATTAATTTTTGGTGAGGCATTTAGTGAAGTGTTCAACTCAGAAATGAGTTAGATTACGACTTTCATTCAATGTAGTTCGTTTTATGATTTTTTTTTAAAAGGCAAAGAGCATGTTTCATTAAATGAAACTTCAGGAGTTCAGTACACATATAACCAACTAGCAAAGCAAAAACAGCAGTAATTAAGTATCTGCAACAGGAGGAAAACACAAGCATACTATATAACAAAAATAGCATTGCTGTCTAGAATTGTCCAAACTGAAATAAACTGAGCATCAAGTAGTCTTCTGAATCAAGTCTCATTGAATAATGATAAAAGTTTTTATTGGTCTAATTTTCATCGTGTACCTTCATTTGCATTACTAGATAGATTCTTTGCATCAGGTGATTGGGATAGACATTTCTCCGATGTCGTGGTTATGTCTACACCTCATGTAGGATGGAATCTTGGATTTTTTAATTTCTATTTCCAACCGTGTTTTTTCCGTCCTATCTTTTCTCAGTTTTTGTACCCTTTCATTGGTTATTGTTTTAACTGATACTTATTGGCTTTTAACACAGCACAAATGGCACCCAGAAAATCTGGTCTACGAAGAGTGACTTCGAGAAAATTTGCAAAGAGAAAGCATGGATCACAGCCAGCACCTAATGTGGATGAGGGATCAAATGCTAGCCCAGAAGGTGAGCTTGCACCACGGGAACCCCCAAAGAAGAAGGGACGAGGTCCTTCAATTATGAGGAAATCGACAGATATAGCAGAAGACCGCCCAGTAATCTGGCCCATTGGACCTCGCGAGTTCACGTGCAATGACAATCCAAATCAAATAAAGACAGCAATCACTAGGTAACATAATCTGTTTCTGCTCACTGTAATAAGCCCGCAACGTATCTGTTTGGCTTTAGTAAATAAAAATATCCTATCTAGAGGGGGCTGTACAGATGTTGAGTACTCAATTATGTACATTTTAGTTCAGACATTGAACTAGTTGCTCCTTTCAATATTGCCCTTATGGTACGCAATTTTAACTCATTTTGTTATCAATAGGCTTGCTCTGCAGAACATGCCAGCACCATTGAGAAGCTTCCTTGCCTATGATGATACCACAAAGAATAATATCGAGTTTCTCTTTTTGGTACCCTTTTTTTAATTATGATACATCTGGAACTAACAAGTAGAAACCTTGTTTGTATAAGTTAGGGACCAGATAATCAGTTAATCCTTTAGTGTTACCATGTAAGTGAACAATAGTCCTAATGTGTAACTACTCCCAAAACAAATTGGTTGGATAATTGCTGAAAAGTTGATTGCATAATTAGGGTTAATCTGCACAGTGATATAACTGAACTGCAGCAAAGACATTTCAATGTTCTATGGGAATTTTAAAAAATTTAGGGTCAACGACCACTATTAATACAATGCATTTATATTTATACAGAAAAAATTCAGGTACAAGGAAGGGGAAGACCTGGACCATTGTCGGGATGTTTTTGAGGCAATAGCAACCAAAAGGGTGACTGAGGAGCTTCACGAGGCGAGGGATAAATGAATCACCAAATTTGGCACAAACAAACAATTGTGGAAGACTTCAGTTCCGCATTGGTGTCTTAACCACGCCAACTGGCATGGTTTGTGTGATTTGTTTTTCTCACAAGATTGGCAAGCAATCAGTGGATAAAACCAGGATAACCGATTAAAACGCGGACGCACAGCACACCACGGGGGGTCAGCAAGCTCACACCAGCACCATCAAATGCTGGTAAATTCATTTTGCATGGATAAATGATTACTGTTAGTTACTCTTCGGATATGAATAATTACAAAAGAGCAAAAAAATTCTTATGATCTGTTGTTTATAGGGAAATAAATCTGCTGCGATTCCAAACAATCACACAGATCTTGCTATTTTATCACAAACCCTAAATTTTTGGAAATAAACAAATCTTAAAGTAAGTCTTTATGCATGAATCTCAGAATCGCAGCAGATTTATTTCCTGTTTATAGCTTTCAAATTATATAGTTTCTAGACCCCCCCTTATTTATTGGGTCTAGTTTGATTTATCCTTTTTTTTGTGTAAATATGGTATGACCAAGTTTGCCTTTTGAAATTGATATTTAGTTTAATCGTTTGGACAAAGTCTCTGATTTTTCACAGGGGATGATAGTTAGAATCAATAGAAGCATTTAGGCAGTTAGTTAGTGCCAATAATATTGTTAGGAAGTTGTTACAATTATGTTAGATACAACAGTCTCTTATCTTACCCTTTACTGGATAATGTTTATTACTAACATTTACCCCTCTTTGTTTATTATTTTTATTGTGGAGACAAAATTGCACAATGGAACAGAGCCATAAAAAATACAACTCTATGCCCATATTCATTGTTGTAAGGTCGATGGCAAATCACCGGTTGTGGCCCAAATCGAAGCTGCCATGCAGGCTGTGTCTGGAACGGAGAGAGGCAACGAAAACAGTGATGAGAACGGGCTAGGGGATTCAATTACCGAGGAGAGATGCATAGAGATTCCAGAGTTGGATGTTAGCACTTTACATTTTACCAACACAGATGCAGAGGGTGTTTATGTAAGTTGCTTTATATACATGCAGTGCAGCCAAATTATTTATTTGCTCAGCTTGGGCAGTAGCTACCAAGTGTACAAAAATTATATTTACTTACAACTCCAATTGTTGGCTTTGTACCCTATTTTGTAAGTACACTATGTACTCTATTTATAACTCAGAGCTGATCAAGTATTAATCTTTTTTTTTTTTCTGTCGTATTTCAAATTTGGAACGTCTCATAGCAAAAGGTAAGGGACATGATGGCTAACCAGGACAGGTCTGACATGGACGAGAGCTCCATGTTTCTCGAGGCTGTTGGTGGATCGAGACACGGTAGGGTCCGAGGATTGGGAAGCATGCTTCCAAACAAGGGGCAGCCAGCAACCAGCCGAGCTAGACAGAACCACACCGGATCTTCTGTTTCCGGTGTGATAGACAATGGAGAGCAGGCAACGTTCTCTCGTGCAGAAGTAGGAATGCTCTTATCTCAGTGTGAACGCCGTAAAGATGAGGAGAAGGCCGAGAGGGAAAGACAATCAGCAACTTATGACTTGTACTTCGACAAACTATTCTCAATTTATGGTCTCTCAAAACCTACTTTGCAGATATGTAATTCCAATATATTCTCAATGTTAAGACTTCATATTTGATATTACACTAGATATTTAACTTTGTCATATAGGATTCAGATCAGATATAGAAATTGTACTTCCAAAATTAATTGGCAAAATGTAGATGATTTTAATCAATTATAAGTCTGTATTTCATAAGTCATACATCTGTATGTTGACATACATATATGCCTATAAAGTGAAATTGTTCAAGGCTATTTTGGTAACAATTAATATTCCTAAGACCATCTTTATTACCAGTTCTGTTTCACCCCAGTCAGTGCTTCCTCTTTATCTATTTAGGCATGCTTATCAAAATAGGCAACCATTCTGAATAATAATTCAGCTCCTGTTTGTGCATGTAACATTTACAAGTAATATGAATCAGAGTTGCAAGCTGAATATGGCTTATTTGCGCCTTTGGTGGATGTATACTAACATTAAAGCTTGTGAATTGTTGAACTTAGGCACAAGCTAACAATTCTGGAACTGAGCCATGGGTCCTTGGGATTTTGCCTACTATTCAGGTACTACCATCAACATATGTTCTCATTTTTCATTTCAGCACTTATCATATAGATTACTTGATACGGCTGTGCTTGTCTCACAAGCTTTGGTAATAAATGTATACTAACATTAGACACTGTGCAATGTTAAACTTAGGCTCAACCAAACAATTCTGGAGCTGAGCAAGGTGTAATTGGGAATTTGACTAATTTTCAGGTAAAAATTATGATTCCCATGCTTAAATTGTAAAGTTTTTGAATTTTGAGGGTGTACATGCAAAAAAACTCATAAATATAACATGCTATCTCTATATATGTGGTGTAACATAGGGTCTTCCTTTTCCTATGCAACTTAATCATGGAGGGTCTTTCCAAGCACTCTTGAATCAAGCTCCACTTGGAAATGATGCAATTGCAAGGGGGTTGAATGGTGGGGCAATCTACCTCCAAATTAAATCATACATTCTGGTGTCAGAAAGTGCACTTTTTGGTATATTTACAAGTCCTAGCACACAAGCAAACTAGGTCAATGGGTGTTGTGTATATTTTGGGTAACTTATTAAGTATAATTTTCTTAACTCATAGCACAGGGAGTATATTTTGGGTATATTAGCAGTGTGCAAGTAAACATTGTTGTGTTGTAAATGGTTTACACATTTTTGTAATACAATCTGCTAATTATGTTATGTTAATGATTTATGGTTATTAAATGCTTTGCAATCTCTATTCTCAGTGTCTTGTGTGTTTCTATCAATTTGTAAGATGTGTTCTCAGCTATAATGTGAATTTGGAATTATAAAGTACTAGGTCGGTACTGGGAGGATTGTCAAATGAATGCATTCTGGTATCCAAAAAAAAAATGCACGCTACTATCCAAATAATAGCGCCAATATCTGATAGGTGGGGTCCACTTTCGCTGGCCAGGGGTGGGTCCCACGTAAACTCCCCTTAGAAATACTCAAGCGGGACCCTCCTTTGATACCCTTGGAAATACTCAGGTGGGTCCCAGGGGCGTCACCCTTGGAAATGTTAAGGTGGGTCCCATGCTTCCTCCCCTTGGAAATACTCTGGTGGGTCCCTCCTGTGAACCCCTTGGAAATACTAAAATGGGCTCCAGAATGCTCCCCTTGGAAATACTACAGACAGTGGCAAAGTTTCAAAGTATTTCCATGCGCCCTTTTTCCAAGGGTAGTCTCATGGAAAAAGTCAGAAAATGACATTTCCAACGGCGTCCTTGGAAATACTGACTATTTCCAAGGAGGGTATTAGCAATGGTAGCTTTTCGAACGGTAGCCCTTGGAAAAAGCTATTTTAGGACTTTTTCCAAGGGTATTCCCATGGAAAAAGCTATTTTCTAGCTCATGGAAAAAGTTGGAATTCTAGTAGTGTTAGACAGTAAGGAATAATTTTCCCACTTTGATTTTTTTTCAATTCTAATTAAATTGTGTATCAAAATTGCTAATTACAATCACTTAATTTTGTAAGGGCTTTTAACAAATATGTTAAAGAGGAGGGACAACAAAGCAAAGATCCAAAGGAAAAGAATAAGATGACTTGCGGGTGGTTAACGGTGAGCCCTCTATAATTATTTTATTTTATGTCATGTTCAAAAAATTATTGTCATTCTAACATATATAGGCCCATCAATGTAAATTTTCAGTGCCCGCGACAGCAGGACTCATGGGAGTGCGGTTATTACACGATGCTTTGCATGTTAAACTGGATCGAAAGAATACAGTTCACATTTCCAAAAGATGTATGTAATTCATATTAATTTTTCATTTTTTAATATCAATAATAAATCTTGCATCTACATTTTCTAGTTACTAATTAATCACCAATTTATAATTGTAGTTTCGATGGACAAAGGACCCTTACTCCATGGAGAAAATCGATGAAGTTAGAGATATGTGGGCAAGGATTTTTCAGGCAGAATTTTGTAATGAACAATATGGATTTGTATAAATTAATTAGTGCAATTTATTAATTACATTTTTGGAATCTGGTTTTTTTTGTAAGAAAAGCTGCATATTTTAATGGCTAGCAAAAGTGGAGGCTAGCCAAAAACCAATAAAATTAAAAAATAATAATAATAAAATCCTACACGAATTTTTAATTAGAAATCCGTGTAGGTCTCCTGAAGAAATTTTTAAATAAATAAACGTACATTCCTACACGGTTTGTTAATAAAAATTCTTTGAATTTGTACACGGATAAAATAGAATAGCCATGTACAAATCTAACTGGAGCTACACGGATTTCTAATTAGAAAACCGTGTAGGAATGTTGATTCCTTCACGGTTTTCTTATTTAGAAATCTGTATAGGAATGGATATACCTACACGGTTTGTTAATTAAAAATCCGTTTAGCTCCAATCGGATTTGTACACGGATAAACCAAGAACGGCCGTGTACAAATCCTACGGAGCTACACGGATTTATAATGAAAACACCGTGTAGGAATGTTGATTCCTTCACGGTTTTTTTATTTCGAAATCCGTATAGGAATGGATATTCCTACATGGTTTATTAAGTAAAAATCCGTGTAGCTCGAGTTAGATTTGTACACGGCTATTATAGTTTATCCGTGTCGGTTTTATGATAATTGCACACGGATAAATATCCGTTTGCAAAAGATGGCTCTTTCCTACACCCTAACATCCTACACTATTGGAAATACGTGTAGCTCTAGGTAATTTATCCGTGTACAATCATGATATTCTGTAGTAGTGTTGTATGGATCGATGTAACTCGAGGCGGCTATCAAAATAATAATAATAAACAAGTGTCCAGTAAAAGGTATATAAAATAAGTGAAAGATATTAGTAAAGGTAGTGTTTAGCTGTGGACCAAAGCTAACGAGCTCTAATTTGTACCTTGACTTTAAGTTATTTTTGTTTGGTAAGGATTTGATATTGGCTTAAGATAGGATTTGATATTTTAAATTATTTTGTCTTACAAAATAAGTAATATCAGTAATAAAACTATTCTTCGATGCACTCAAATTAATTATTTATCTAGAGATTGATGCACACAAATTAATTATATATCTTAGAGATGCACACAAATTAATTCTATAATTGATAAAGTTATAAGTTCCTTTATGTTTAAATGGAAACAAAATTAATTACTTATTTTATATCTTTAAAAAGTGATTGAAACTAATAAAAATAATGAAAAGTTAAAACTTTATGTTTAAGTTGACTTTGTACTAAATAAATTTTAAAATTGAATAATTATTTCCATCTCCGCGCTACAGTACCCACACTGTATATTAAAGGCATGATGTACTATGGTTCCCACTAATTACTTAGTTCCCCTCTTTTCAGTCTCCACACTCGTCCAGCGCCAGCCTTTATAAATATAAATACTTGCAAGATAAGAAATTGATACTTACAAAATAAGATATTAATACTTGTGGCGTCACTTGATATGATCACTCTCTATTTCAGTCCCAAATGGTCCCTGCGTCAACCTTCCTCAAATGAAGTAATGAGGATCCCGCATTCCTGCATCAACCTTCCCTAATCATCCCTGCATCAATCTTCTTCTAACAAACATAGTTGACCACATAGATATAAATACTTCAGTACATAAATATAAATCCTTGTATTACTTGATATTAATACTTTCAGATGTTATATAGTGTAATATATTCATATGTAAAAAGCACTTGCAACATTTCTCTAACAAAATTAGTTGACCACATAGGTATAAATACTACAATATATAGGTATAAATACTTGGAGTACTTGATATTAATACTTTCAGATATCATCCAGTGTCATGTATAAAAAATACTGCAAGTGTATGTATAAATACTTGTTTGACGACGAGCTCAAAAGTACGTCATCATGGATCTCATTTGAAAGAGAAAATTGTGTAGAAGACGTTAGTGGTTTTAGATTTGTAAAATTCCTCACAGATCGTCAGAAATATGGATGAAAATGAACGGAGAAAAAAAAACCCACCTCTAAAAACGTGTATGGTTCCTCATCTAGTTTGAGTGGTCCCCACCATGCATTTATGGCACGGGTACGTTTGAGAAATATAGATGGAAAAATAATTATTTATGTAAAAGTTGTTCATTTCATAGATATAAATACTTCAGTTCATAGGTATAAATACTTCCGTGTACAGATATTAATACTTTGGGAAAAAATTCAATCCTGCAGATGTTGCGGTCCCCCCAATTATTATGGCAGTTATGGTGCGGGTACAGTGCGGGTACTGTAGCGCGGGTACTGATATTAGCTTCCTTTAAAATTTTACAAGTACATGCCTCACTAGTGAAATTAAGTAGATCATCTTCAACGATTTAGCTTTGTCATTTAAAGTCAATCTGATAAAGTTTTAAAGTTGTACTCATTAGACTCTATTGGTAAGCACAACACACGCTAACTTATTCAAAGAGTTATGTCGAACTCATGTGACATGTGCAATTTAGAGACAAAATTTTATATTTTCTACCTTTTTTTATTATTTTTCTAGACAAGTAAAAAAATCGATGTTTATGGATGGTCCAAAATTTTCAAATAAAGTAATTTTTCACTTATCTAAACAAATAGAAAAATAAATTAATGATTTTAAATGCGGCCCCATAGACCACATAGGCGTATGCTGGCAGCTGGCCAACACATATGCGGTTTCTCTAAAATCTGAAATAAGTCCAAAAAAATAATTGCTTTGGAAGAGATCAACTTGAACCCATGACTTATAGGAGTGTGATAAAGAGCACAAACCACTAAGTTAGAACACCCAGTGTTGTAAAAATTATCTGTTTAAGCCGATTAATCGGCGGAGTCATTGATGGTGACCAAATGAATAATCGGCCGATTATTTCCAATTTGGACCTATTATTCCTGATTATTTCTGATTAATTACTTGGCAGTATCATATCCGTCTGACGAACACATACCGTTATTTACAATACTGAAAATACCATTATATTATAAATTAGTTTTATTTACATATATTATTTTTGTAACTCATAACACTACAACAAAACGGAGTATCAGCGACCGGTAATTTTGGTCGCTAATACTACTTTTGGTCGCTGATGATATTTTTTGGTCGCTGATGTCCCGGTCGCTGAAAACTTGGTCGCTGATTCTTGTCTGCTGACGTCACCGGTCGCTGAATGACGTCACCCCGGTCGCTGATAACTTATCAGCGACCAATATCATCTCGGTCGCTGAAATTCTTTTTTTTATAAAAAAAAATTTGTTTCTGGTGCTTTTTTTATTTCTTCTGAAAATAAAAAATGTAAAAATATAAAACAAAACAGAAAATAGAAAAATAAAAACAATAAAATAAAAAATATAACAACAAAAAATAGAAAATAAAAACAGTTAAATAAGAAAATATGAGAAAAATACAAAATAAAAACAGTAAAAATATAAAATCAAAACTGTAAAATCAAAAAAAGAAAAAAAAAACAGTAAAAACAACAACAAAATAGAAAAATTATAACAAAAACAGTAAATAAAAACAGTAAAAACGAGAAAAAAGAAAAAAAACTGAAAAAATAGAGAAATAAGTGGTTAGAGGTCAGAAATTACCGAGAGAGAGGCGGCACGACGTCGGGAATGGCATAGCTCAGGAGTATCAGCGACGTCGCGTCTGCTTGATCCGGACAGAGGCTCACAGAGGGGGCTAGGGTTTAAATCGCGCGGCTGGGAAAATGAAAGAAAGGTCCGCGCGCGGGGCTTTTCAATCGAAAACTTTCAGAGACCGGTATTTTTGGTCGCTGAAAGTTTTTTATCGGTCTCTGATGCTTTTTACCTTTTTTTTTTATTCTTTTCAAATGGTTTTCAGCGACCGGTGGAAGCGCCGGTCGCTGATGATACTGGTCGCCGTTTCTTTTACCGGTCGCTGATAACGGTCGCTGAAAACCAAATCTGCTGTAGTGTAAACTCATAGTAAAACCGTATACTTGCGTTTTAAAATTGGTATTTAAAAACACTGCTAAAAACTAATACATTTGTAACTTTCCCAATATTCGAATATTTGAAGTTAGATTATATAACATAAATTGTCTTAAAACTTGAACCCGTTTTTTGACGCAGAATACGGAGCGTTACAAATTAATACAAAATACAAAGCACAAGTATACAATTTCTCTTTTTCTCCTTTGATCTGTAATCTCCACCCCACTTTAGTTTATGATGCCTAGTTGTAGTTGGGATTCTCTTTTAGTTTTCATCAAACGCTCCCTCGACTTGAATTTCACCTTATTCATCTCCTTTGCCTAACGACGACATAGGCATATATAGCTTCGTTAAAGAGTATTATCTACTTTTTTTTTACTTAATTAATATCTCATTTTCTCCTTTTCTATCATTTCAATTAAATAAAAACAATTTGGTCCCAATATGTGTTGACCTAATGTAGTAACATGCAATTCTTGTTTTTTTTTTTCTCTACTTGTGCTGGATAACTTAAATTAATACGATTATTTTTAAACCTAAAGTGATTTTTAAAAAAAAAAAAATACTATTATGATGAGCAGAAAAGGTGAAGGCACAACATCTAGATTCTGATTTTTTTATTAATCGAAAATAAAAATAAAAAATATCCTAATATGGTGACATTTCTGTTGAAAATCGAAATATAGGTAAAACGGAATCATCTATTCCATCCCACTAATTCAAATTCGTAACCTCGTTAACCTAATAAAATAAAAAAGAAAAAGAAATTGTGGGACGGGATAGATTATCCCATCCCACAATTTTTTTTCCTCTATTTAACCTATTAACTTAGAAGGAAGACAAAGAAAAAAAGTTTTGTTGGACGGGAAAGATTATCTCATCCCACAAATTATTTTTTTCCTCAGCTTAGTTAGTTAAGTTAGTGGAGTTACGGATTTGAATTAGTGGGATGAGATAAATTAAGTACTAGACAGTTGGTAGGAAGTTTCATTACCACTAGAAAGATTTTTGAACGGCTCATTAGGCCGGCAACAAATTAATTACGGTCATAGGCCTTAATATTGGGCTATTGGGCCTCACTGGCTTACCACAAATCTTTACAACTACCGGACTCATCTCAAACTACAAAAGAAAAATAAAACAATCTGTAGTCTATACCTTAAAAAAGAAAAAAAGAAAACATTTGACCCGCAGCTTCTCAAACGGCTACAAAATATTTATAATTAATTCATTCCGTAGTTACTTCCAACGGCTCTACGAAATAACTTTGTAAAACGTTGTTTTGAAGACTATAAACCTAACAAGTAAACTATGAATCTTATCTCTTTACATCTGTTGTATCCACATATTAAAATTGAGTCTTTCAAATCTGTAATTGTTATACAAATCGGTAAGGTTCTATTCTCAAGTTTGAAAACCTAACAACGAAACTCAAAACACAACTAAAAATGTGAAGAAACGAGTAAATAAATAACAACATAAACAAACTAAATTGCAAATTTAACATTTAAGGATATTCAAACAAATAAAAAACATACTTGTTTTCCACCAAGCATAACATATATAACAAAATCACAACTAATATCAAAGAGTCTAACATATATACTTATCACTATTTAACTAAAATAACAAAATAAAAATGTTTCTCACCAACTCTCCAGACATATATTACAGACCATTGTTTATCATTCACAAATTCATTGTTTATAACCAACCCAGCAGACACATTCCTTTCATAAAAGACATAACTGTATTTTTCCGTGCCAAAAAATAAGGGAATAGTCTCAACACATGAGTTTGAATTTTCCAATTAAGTTTTTTATTTTCTAATTTTTAATTTTGCACTTCTTTACCATACTTTTTCTTAGTCATTGTTAATGTAAATGTATAAAGTCTAAGATTTAGATTTTTTTATTGTATTTTTTATTTTTGAATGTCGTTAATTTAATTATAAATGTTGTTTATATTGGTAAATTTAATATTTTTGATATGTGTTGTGTTTAAATTCATAGTTTTTTTTTTTAATTTAGTTTAGTATTTTTAGTATATCGGTAAATGTAGTGTTTAATTTGAATTTAGATCTTGGTTTTGATTGGTATTTTTTTAAATATGATTTTTACATGATATTTTAATTAAACTGTGATGATTGGTATTTTCGTACATAGTTTTAACTGTAAAAACTGTGTATGAATGTTTTTGCGAAAAAAATTGACATTTCTTTTGGAAAAAACGTACACAGCTCAACAACTGTGTGCAATTTACCGACACTTTTATACACGACATCCAGAGGAGCTGTTGCAAAATCGTATACAAGCTCATCTTCTAACCATGTACAGTCAATAATTTTTAGTAGTGACAGCGTACTTAAGAACATACATGAGTATAAAAGACAGTTGAAATGGTCAGTCTTCTCCTGTCAATATCTGGAAACTACCATCGCATTAAATTTTCCAACAACATTGAAAAGAGCATTCATATGTCACATTAACTTCATATTGTTTTAACTATTCAAAAAATGAGAAAATGTGTTAGTTTGTTTTGGAGAGTTTGTAGCTAGTAGTGTTGCATTGTTTCAGTAGTGTATAAAATGTGCTAGTATGGGTTTGAACAACCTTGAATCATTTTTAAGCATTTGCTCGAATATAATTCCTCTCTTCCCATATTCCTCTAAATTGAACATCAAAACTATTGAGTTCCGGGCTTCCAGAAATAAAGGAATCCTTTTTTGTGATCTTGGTACCTTCATGTAACTAAGTGGTATGACAGTCGTTTAAAACATAATTTTATATCTCTATATATTATTCTTCTTTTAAGCTTCCATTAATTAAAATAGGGTACGTTTGTAGGAAGTTTCATTAGTACTTCAAATATTTTTGAATACGGCTCATTAGGCCGACAACAAATTACGGTTATAGGCCTTAATATTGGGCTATTGGGCTATTGGGCCTTAGCACGTGCCCTTACCACAAAGGCACGAACCCTCAATTCTATCAAAACAAAGTAAAACAAGCTGCAATAAAATATATATTAAATTGGAGTTAAACTTCAACTCTGAATCTAAACAAATAGAAATATCAAATGAAGCCACAAAGGCATAACAAGTTAAAATTCACCCATTATCACGACAAACCTTACAAAAGAAAACAACATTCGACCCGCATTTTACTTGAGTCGGATCCTTACCAGATTGTGATAAACTGGTAATCATTTGACGAAATTTTTGGGTCATTCCTCAAGAAGTTTCAACAATTATGATGATTCTTGCGATAATTATCTTCTCCCGCAGCTTCTCAAACGGCTACAAAATCTTTATAATTAATTCATTTCCTATATACTTCCAACGGCTCTATGGCCTCAATTTTATAACTAATGTTGTGTTTTATATTTATTGTAAAGAATTGAATCAACAACCAATAAATTACAGAAATTCACTTTAACAGAAATTTTCATACTATTAGTTTTTTCCTGATTTTTTTTTTGAGATATTCTAGCAATGCATGGCTGCTAGGTTACCTGATTTTATTATTTTAATAGGTTATATATATATATATATATATATATATATATATATCTTCGTTCATATTGTCAAACCCCAATCTGAATAAAAGAAGATGTACTTCATTTTCTTTTGTCAAAGAAGAGGTACTATCGTGTGGAAAACAAATTGTATATCTTGATGTCATGAAATTTAGTTCATATACAGTGTGGTACCTATCGTGTGGAATGAGATCAGCATCATTCTTTTTAACTTGGTACAAATCTTAAAGCAAGCCCTCTTATAATCTAACTAGTTGCGGAAATGAGATCAGCATCATTCTTTTTAACTTGGCTCATTCTACGGAGTGCAGTACCTCGAGGATATGCAATCGATATAAGCCATCTATTTTTTTTTTTTGAATAAAGTTAGAAGTTAAGCTACAAAACTATTTAATGCTTTTGTTATTACAGTAAAAAATTTCTCTTATGTTGATTTTGAACTTATGATTTCTCACATAGAGACCAACTATCCTAAATTTTTAAAACAAGAATAACCAAAGTTTATACAGAATGACAAACCATTCCTACTAATTTGAGATCATGTATCATCATGAAATGTTAACGACATATATGTCAACCACATTATTCCAATACTTATTTGCTACAAACAAAAGTTTAATAACCTTAAAAAAAGTTTAATTTTTAACGGTGGTTGTATACTGTATATGGCCAAGTCTAAATTGTTGGGGCCAGAACCAGGTGAAATTTAATTACAGACCTATGTTCTGCAAATTTGATTTGAGTGCTAATTAAGCACCGCCACATTTTTTTTTTTAAAGATTATTGATACTATTTTTTGTAAAGTAAAACCACTACCATATGTACCGTGCTGTAAGCTTATATAAACGATACCACAAGAATAACAAAGGATATGAATTCGTACATCAATGACAATTTCACTTTCAAATATCAGGAGGACAAACCAAACCAAACCAAAAGAAAAAAAAAAAAAAAAAACAAGAAAATTAACAATATTACAGGCTTATTAAGACAACAATTGCAAATTTAATTAAAGAAACCAAACCAACGCAAACCAAAGAAAACGAAAATAAAATGAAAATGAAAAATTAACAATATTACGTGCTTATTAAGAGAACATGATTGCAAATTGTAAAGAAATCGAAAGTGACAGCATGTAACTAAGTGGTACGACAAATAGGAGATACTCTACGCTTCAAGCTCCAACGATATAATTGTATTTTCGGCTCTGGACGTTTCCGCTTGATTCTCTTCCCTGTCTCTAATTCTTCTTCGCTCAAGAAAGTGAGAGATGAAAGAATATCGAATATCGTGTTAGATTGAGATCTAGAAAAAGTGACAGGAATGAAAATCATAAAACATCTTTAAAGATGAAGTTAATTATTAAGAGCTAATGTTCCATAATAATTGATAAGACCTATTAATTCCTCTCTTCGCATATTCCTCTAAATTGAACATCAAAACTATTGAGTTCCGGGCTTCCAGCTAATGATGAAATAAAGGAATCTTTATTTGTGATCTTGGCACCCTCAGCAGGTAACTAAGTGGCATGAAAGATTTTTGAATGGGCCTTAATATTGGGTACGTTTGTAGGAAGTTTCATTAGTACTTGAAAGATTTTTGAATGGGCCTTAATATTGGGCTATTGGGCCCCACTGGCTTACCACAAATCTGTACAACTACCGGACTCATCTTAATCTATTGTTTTCAAACCACAAAAGACAAATAAAGCAATAAAATATATATCAAATTGGAGTTAAACTACAACTCTGAATCTAAACACATAAAAATATCAAATAAAGTCACATATGCACAACAAGTTAAAATTCACCCTTTATTATCACGTCAAACCTTAAAAAAGAATAACAAAGGATACGAATTCGTACATTAATGACAATTTCACATTCAACTGGTAAACATCATTGCGGTACATTAGGGAAACAAATATCCAGAGAACAAACCAAACCAAACAAAAAAGACAAAAGGAAAATGAAAATTAACAATATTACAGGCTTATTAAGAGAACAACATTGCAAATTGTGAAGAAATCGAAAGTGACAGCTAATTATTTCCTTGGGTTGTAGTATCCATAGATAGTGTAGTATGTTTGAACTGCTGTACGTAGAGAAGGAAATACGTGACACGCCGTGACGTGACGTGACAAACACGCTGTGAATTGGTCACGTGACGTGACGTGACGTGATCAACTTTTTTTTTCACGTGACGTGACGTGACGTGACTAAAATAGTGGCGGATGGTCACGTCACGCGTAGTCACGTCATGACTATACGTGACGTGATCACACGTGACGTGACGTGTCGTGACATAAATTAGTTGTGTCAATTTTTTTTATATTTTAATTTAAATTGTTGAAAACTTAGAAGAAAAAAAGGATAAAAAAATTATAAAATAAGTAAATAATATTGTAAAGATTATTTTTTTAGGAAATATTACATCTGATATTACTTTAAAAATTCAAATTGCAAACATTCATTAGACTAAACTAAAGAAAATAAAAATCAGTACTACATGAGTACCAATATCACTGAACTTACACTAAAATAATAATCTGAATACTCTATACATATAAAAAAAGTTGAATACTCTATGTTTCATACCTTGACGTGACGTAACGTGATCACGTGACGTGACGTGACGTATATTTTTACTAGAATGTGGTCACGTCACGCGAATGATCGCGTCAAGCGAGTCACGTCACGTAATTGACACACGTGACGTGACGTGACTAGTCACGCTGTGACAAATTTTCTTCTCTAGCTGCAAGAAACAGGAGGAGCACACCTGCAAACACCGAGATGCCTGACCATGGGCTATTGAAGTAGTTATTCTGGAAGCTCGGCCATCTACGGTTCCAACTTGAATTGTAGTATTTATTGACATTGCTAAACATGCTCCGGAAAGGATTATCGAAGTTGTCGATCACAGAAAGGTTACCAATACCATTGAAGAAAGTGGCCGCCATTGTGTGATTGCTTAGTGTGTTATGGATAACACCAAATTTCTGAAGTAACTCTACATTCTTTTCTGAATCGATGAGATCATCCAAAAATTTTATGTAGGAGCTAATAATTCTAAAGGAGGGTGCCATGAAGTTCTCGTAGGCCATGAGATTTACTAATGAGGTCGGCAGACTTGAGTCAATTTTAGGCAACGCATCCGCATGATGCCCTTTGAAAATTCAACGTGAAGACCTGGATTATATCTATAATCAAATTCGAATTTTATACCTGCGATCTGGTGAAGTTTAGTTTCATTCGCTATCAACTTTGGCAATGAGCGGGGGATATGCTCCCAGCTGGGTGTTTTCTGTCGCTTGTGACTTCTCATTATTTCAATTAATTGTTCCGTATTTTCAACTTTGGTTTCCCAATAAATACCTCCCCAATAAAAGTCGAGCAAATGGTTTGATTTCAAATCCAAGCAATTGAAACTGAGTTCCCATGGCAAATCGCGTTCTATAAACCATCCAAGGACAATTATAAGTTCGAAGTACTGTTTCGGATTTGGAGAAAACCATTCATACACCTCTTGGATAAGAAAGAGGGGAATTTGATTTTCCAACAGAAGCAAGTCAGATCTTACCTCTCTTATGTTTACCTCTAGATAACCCATACTCTCCGATATTGCTCCATAGAGAGAGAGTAACATTCGGATAACAAAGCAAATGTCTAGAAGTAGCATCTGAACAAATTCAACTTTACTAATTTGGTCGAACTTGTCTATATAGAAACTACGAGCACGACTTTCAAACTTCATAAATGGGCCGACAGACACACAATCCATATTACTTCCACCTCTATTATAAAACAAGAATTCGCTTTCACCTTTATTTTCATCACCTGGCCGCATCGTAAGAAGGTTTGACATGCACCAGACTTTTGTTTCCTCCATTAGTTGGAGGTTTTTACGTCCACGGTGATAGGGGCCAATAGAAACCAACTTATGCTCAAAATCTGATTCTCGACCGTATCTGATGTGCGCTGGGGCACGGAAAATAGAATCTGAAGTGGAATTGAACGACCAATAATGTCCAACCTTGGTCTTCCAAATAGGATGAAGTACACTTGATGTCATGCCAACCTCCGGGCCCTCTGCAGCTGATGTCACTACGATCTCTGGGGCCTCTCCGGTTGATGTCACTTCGATATCTGAGGCCTCTGCGACTGATGTTACTTCGATCTCTTGGACCTCTGCAGCTGATGTTACTTCGATCTCCAGGGGCTCTGCGGCTGATGTCAGTTCGATCTCTGGGTCCATTTGGAGTGAAAAGTGAATATGGATTGAGGAATATCTTTGCTTGGTCGGTATGTTTTGTGTTTTGGTTTGTTTCGTAATTGCATAAATATCAAAGAAAATTGATTGGGTGTATAAGAGTTTATAGAAGATGAGGTTGATATATATTATGACCAATTTGTGTATCAAATCTCAAATAATTAGAGGTCATCACGGAGGCATTGTATCTAAGTCGTCCAGCTAGCTAAGGGTGATGCAAACGGATTGGATACGGATCGGACAATGCTAAAATCATATTCGTATCCGTTATTATTTTTCGGATACGGATAGATATGGATCGAATATTAGACAGATACTGATCCGATATCTGTTTCTTTTAGACGGATACAATTTTTTTTTTCTTTCTTTTGGTTTTGCATATCCATTGTATGGAGGAAATTATTTTAAATTATGGAGGGGAGAATAGGGATCACCTCCAAAAATTTAATGGACAAGTAATATACTATTTAAACCGAGAATGATCTTTGTTGAATTCTCCAAACCTAGAATGATATTCGATTTTAATTCAAAACGGAACTTGGTCTCCGGTTTGAAACCCCCTCTAAATTTTCTGTGGGATCGCTACAGAGAGAAAAGTTAACCTGAGTTTAAATATTCAACCGAGCATCATATATATTCGGTTTCCATAATTCAATATTAGGGATCATCTTCGGGGATGATATTTTTTGCAAATAAAAATTGTAATTATATGGGTTTCAGAATTTTCGATTATTTTGTAATTGTTTTAAATAAAAAATCTAAATGCTGTGTGGTTCTAATTGGTGCTAACATTTTTGTGGCATTCGTACAATCTTTGACATTTCCCGTGAACAAATTAAGGCCATCGACATTGTTGTCATATTTCCGAACGACAATATCGCTCAGAACCCTACGATAGAGAGATCTGACCAAAACCCTTACAAAAGCCCTGCAATTTCTTCCCAATCTAAACCCGGAGAATCAAATTAGAAAAAAAAGGATAAATTTCGTTGAATGTTACTTATCATGAATTGGAAATTAAAGTTTGGTTTATTCCAATCAAGTTACTCAATTTTTTATTTGTTCCAATCAAATCACTATAAATTTTTCATCTAAAATACTAACGGAATATGCCCATTCCATCCTAAATGCTAACGGAATATGCTAATATTATTCAAAATACTAACGGAATAAGCATACTTTGTTAAAAATAGTATCGGAATGTAATATTCTATTATTATTTTTGATGTAAAAATTATAGAATAACTTTATTGAAACAAATAATAAATAGTTTAATAATTTAATTGACACATAATCAAACTTTAATGACTAATTTATAATAAAAAACGAAATTTTGTGACATCCGAAAAAATATACACGAAAAAAATTAAGCCTTAGAACCAACGTGCAGGCAATAGTTTCGATTCCCCTCGCAAAATTAAAATCTAAAGAAATAACTGAAAATGAATCAAGTTTCTAGAAGGAATCATTAGATGCATCGGATAGAATAAATAGAAAAGTCCAATCCATTGCGGTCCAGAAGCTCATCGATGTATATCGAGTGAGATATGTGGATAAAATTTCGAGCGTATATATCGAATGAGATATGTGGATAGAGTGGGGTTAAAATATTGCACCATAGATTTTGTGTTCTAACTATACTTCATGCTTTTATCTTTGTTTTTAAAGTTTAAACAGTCGATCTGAACCGCTCAACATGATATTCATATTAAAATGTGTTTAGAGATCAAATTTCATATTTTTTGAAATTTTTTTACTATTTTTTTAGATAAGTACAAAATTACTGTTTTTGGATGGTCCATAAGCAGTGATTTTATAATTATCTAAAAAAATAGTAAAAAATTAAAAAAATATAAAATTTGGTCTCTAAGTACATTTTAATATGGAGATCATGTTGAGCATTTCGGATCAACTGTTTGAACTTCGAGAACAAAGATAAAGATATGAGGTATGGTTGGGGCACAAAACCAACGGTGGATTTTAATTCCACTCATGTGGATAATATCGGGTAACAATATATTGTTTCTTACGATGGCAGTCATCTTATAATTTTTATTGATATGAGAAAATATTTACATTAAAATTTAAACACCTATTTACATCACAGTAAAATTTAATAAAGATAACACTCGATTCTTAATTGCACTTTAATTAAAATTGCTATTTTGTATGATATATACAAATTATTATTTTTTAGAAGATTTTGGACCATTCAAATAAAGTGATTTGTATCTATTTAGAAAATTAGTAAAAAAATTATAAAAATATATAAAGATGTCTGAAATGATTGGTATATGAAAACAATTCGACATTTTTAACACTAGTGCATTTTATATCCTCAAGTGAAAGTAATTTAATACTGTAGACCAAAAAAATTAAACCAAGATGCAAATTAAATCCTTTTGTTTAGTGTCATCAGCTAGTAATTAACTCTATAAAAATACTATTGTTCAATGACATTAAACTTAGTTTGAGTTCAAATTCATGGGTATATATTAAGCAGTTTTAAGTTTAAATCTGACGGCTGCAGTGTCCCTTTTTTATAATTAGTAGTCAGCTGCGTCAAATTCATGGAATTTCCTGTGATGCCCTGATATTGTTTAATAACTGTTCACTGTACAAAACGAGAGACTGCGTTTGAGTCCAAAATGTCATTCTTTGAGTCCAAAGTTTGATTTGGACATTTCATCAAACATCTTGAGAGCATGCAATTGTTCAGTGACATCAAATCCAGTATTAACCTTTCAAGTTTCAAGATTTAAATGCTAACAAAAAACATAAATTCACTAATTTAATAGCTCTATTTTCTATGTTTATCAGTTGGCAAGATTAAATCAGAAACAAATAATTAGAAATGATAAATATTATTTTCTCTTAGTACTTGTAAAATTTTATGAAATTTTAACTTTATTTTGATTGTTATCAAGAATCTGCAAAAAAAGAATTATATGAATAAATTTTTTTTAACATTGATTTTCAACTTATTAATATATATGAAAAATATTTAAAAATGTATTAAAATTTGAGTGCTAAATTAAGTGTGATCACTACATCCTTTTTTTTTTTCTCAATCAGTAGCTAAATTTGCAACCAGTTAAGGGCCCATAAACATCGTTAATAATAAATTTTGCTTTGAAGTTATGACATAGGTTGTTATAATTTTCATATAGGCTAAGCTGTAAATATTCATAGACAGATAATGTCAATGGTTTTGTCACCATAGATCATCAAACGCCTGTACGCAAATAATGGTAATTAATGCAGAACATTTTTTTCATAGTTTAGTGGCTTTAGATATCAACTAATAATTTATGTTAACTTCATAGATAACTAAAAATTTATGTTAGTTTCATAGATAGAAAAATATATTTACAACAAGTTAAATGAATCTAATTTATATATTTAAATTCATTTATTGTCATTAATTCATTTAAACTACTAATCTTATCATCTAAACCTATTTATTTACACTCTTAAACATCATAATATCTCATTTCCCATCTCTCTCCACAACCAGATCTGCTTTCAACTGATATATAGCCGCCGCGCTCTGATGACCGGATCTACTCACCGCCACACTTCAACACTCAGTGTTTCCATGGTCGGATTTACACACTTTCAACACTCACCACTATGTTTTGATGATTGGATCTACACACTTCCGATGGTCGGATCTACTCACTGCAATGCTTCGACGACCGGAATTAGTCACCGCCTCTCATCGATCGAAATGGGTAGAGACTCTACGTTTTGAGCTCCAACAATATCGTATTCTCGGTTCCGGTCAGCTAGCTCTACTTGACTCTCTCCCCTCTCTGTAAATATCATGTCGGATTGAGATATAGAAGAAATAAGTGAGAGTAAGTAAAATCGTAGAACATCTTTAAAGATGAACTTAATTATTGAATAATAGGTTAAAACCTTCAACGCTCCAGATGCTAAAATTATTGAATAAGAATTTTTGAACAATGGAATAAGAACATCTCTTGGACTATTGACTATTTTACCCTTGTTACCTACCTAGGGTCCAAGACAGTAGTACAGTAGGTCCGATGGACATATATAAGACTTACTTTAGGTATGATGGACTCCAGGACCGTCCGACTGATCCGTTTAAAATCTGTGAACTCCATTTTAATATTCTTCTACGCTCACCTAAATTTTCATGTGCATGCATCTTACAAGAGATCAAACGACCTACTTGTTTAAAACCATTTTCCAATTTTCCACACCCCTTTTTTTATCTGCAATATACAAGAATAATGATATCCAATTTAGTTTCTTTTTATGGGAAAAAAAAAACTTAAATAGACAAGAATAATGATATCTAATTTAGTTTTTTTTTATGGAAAAAAAAAACTTAAATTGTATATCTGGTGTCAAATTTAGTTCATATACAGTGTGGTACGTACCTATTGTGTAGAATGAGATTTGCATCATTCTTTTTAACCGGTACAAATCTTAAAGCAGGCCCTCTTATAATCTAAATAGATACGGAAATTATTTTGGCTCGGATGGAGGCTCATTCTACGAAATGCAGTACCAAGAGGATATGCACTCGATATTCACTACCCTAAATATATATATATATTTTTTTAGTAAAGTTGAGGTTAAGTCACCAAACTATTTAAAATCTAGGATTTCAAACTCATGACTTCCAACATAGAGACTGTAACATTCTTATATAAAATCAATTATATTAAAAGGTTATATGCATTAAAAATATATATAAGGTTATATGTGCCTAATTTAAGTCCTTGTGTAATAATAAAAACTTAGAGGGACTTATTAGCAAAAATCCAAAAATAACCTAGAAAATTCCTTTCCTTCTCCCTTTCAATTTCATTCTTTTTTTCTTTTGTCTCTTGGCCGTGAGTTGTGGGGTGGGTGCCGAGCCAAAGGGAAAAAGAGAGAGAGAGAGAAATTGAGCGCGGAAAATGATCGAACTTGTCGGAAAATTGAGATTCGAGCTGAATTGACGATCCTTGATCGATTCTAAAGCTTCAAATTGGTATATTCTCCTTTTCAATTAGCAAAACCCTAATAGTCGATTTGTTGTGATTTTCGTTTGAATTTCGAATTCGGGTGTGAATCGAACGATTATAACTTGATTAGTATATTGAATTGGGTTGAATTGAATAGATATTCTTTTTAAAGTGGAAATCATGATTTAAGGTTTGGTATGGAATTTGGGATGATTATTTGTGAAATTCAAATTTGATTAGAATTGATCGAGTTATAATTCGTTAAAACCGTTCGATTCGTAGTATTTAATTAAACTACCCTTTTGGACTTTGAATTTGGAATTAGGGTTTTGGTATTAAAACTTGAATTATGAATTATGTCGAATACTCGTATAGCTTCATATACCTTGAAATATGATACAGTACGTAACCCCAATTAACCGGAATCGAGCGTCGACCGATTGGAATCGAAACCAAAGGAATTAGGGTTTTCAGTTACTTGTTGCAGGCCGCAATAGGACCCATTACGGGCTGCAACCTGGTAATCCGAAATGGTAAGTTGAGTATTGTTAAGCCAAATCGAATGAGTACCGAACCGTAATCGCACTAGCCTTAGTTATACACCATTTATACAGTGTTAAATAACGATTATGCGTATCTTTTAAATAGACTTGGTAAGGTGTCCGGGCCGTGCGGCCTCGTAGGGGGTCGAGTAGGGTATGACACGGTCCGTGTGGATTGTGACTCGGCCCGAGTAGGGTATGACACGGTCCGTGTGGATTATGACTCGGCCCGTGTAGGAAGTCCAGATTTTAGAATCTATTAACGATCATCATACTCAGGTGCGGGATTTCTGGACTTGTTTGATATTTTATATTCAGAATTAAACTGTGTTTCGATTGACATGTTGATTATTGATTGAATTGCAACATCGGATTGTGTTGCATGTGCATTGCATTGCCCAAATAAAGTGAAACTCGAATTGTTTTATCTGATTGACTTGCATGCTGGTATGGTTATAAATTGTGTTGATCTGAATGATCTGATTTTGGAATTAAAGTCACCGTGCTTTATATCACCATCGGTTGGTGGATAGGGTATTATTGTCATCCACCGTGATGACGTCACCCAGGGGGTGAAACCGGATTTGTCAGAGTCTCTGCAGGGACTTTGACGCCCAGTGTTCTAAAGCTTTAGATCGTCTGGCCCTCGGCAGTTTCCAGTACCGGTTGGGACGAGGGGTAAGTGACTTGTATTATGATTGTGGTTATATGTGACTTGTGTATCGGAGGCATTACCCAGGGGGTAATGCATTTGGATGGTCAATTGGCTTTATATGGATTTTCTGGATGTGAATTGAAACCAGAATTTTAATTAAATGGTTAGGCCTGTAACTACAGATGGGTGTCATGAGAAAAAGATTTTACCTGGCGCAGCCGTCTGTAGGTGTCTGTAACCCTACAGATGAGAGGGAACGAATTAAGGTCCAGATCGGTGGAACATCTGTAGTTACTACCCGATATTCTGAACCGAGTGAACCAGATATTGTGTGATTGAATTTCATCTTGACAATTCCTGAATTGTGATTTCATTTGGATATATATATGTTGTCGGATTTATGCATTCATTCATTTTTACAAATGGTTATAAATTGATATGAATTTTATTTGTGTTTCATTTTGAATATAATCTGTGATTGCAAGTCCAGGGATTATTTTGTGGCAATTATCGCACTGAGAATTCAATTCTCATCCCCTTTTTGGGTAAAATTTTCAGGTTCCGGTTTGGCGGATCCGAGAGAGGCACGAGGTCGGTAGGCCCCCGGTTTCACCGCTGTAGCTCGAATGCAGTATGGTGACATTAGAGATTATGTATATAGTTATGTTTTGGTTGTATATATATATATTCTCTATGTCATTTTGTGATGCGTATCCATCGAGATACGGGTTTTGTATACTGTGACCTGACCAGTTGGGATTTGAGATCTGTATATGTTATTTGTTTGTTTTGTTTGCTTGTCATGTTTTACTTTTTATCATATCGTAATTGCCTAGTGGGTATACGGGCAACCGTATGCCTACGGCAGGAGCACCTGTCGCACCTCGTGGGGCACCGGGGTGTGACAGAGACCCACTATTATAAATTTTAAAACTAGAATAACCAAAGCTTATACTAAATGACAGACCATTCCAATAGAATAACGAAAGCTTATAGAGAACTCATGTACCATCATGAAATGTTAACGACATGTACCCACATTATTTCAATACTAATTTGCTAGAAACAAAAGTTTCATAACCTTAAAAAAAAAAAAAATTAATTTTTAACGGTGGTGGTATACTGTATATGGCAAAGTCTAAATTGTTGGGGGCCAGAACCAGGTGAAATTTACAGACCTTTGTTCTGCAACCAGTTTGGTTTGAGTGCTAAGCCCCGCCACAATTTTTTTTTAAGATTCTTGATATTATTTTTTGTAAAATAAAACCACCACTATATGTACAGTGCTGTAAGCTTATATATACAATACCACAAGAATAACAAAGGATATGAATTCGTACATTAATGACAATTTCACTTTCAAATATCAGGACAAACCAAACCAAATGAAAAAAAAAAAATTAACAATATTACAGGCTTATTAAGAGAACAAGATTGCTAATTTAATTAAAGAAACCAAACCAAACCAAACCAAACCTTAAAAAAAAAAAAAAAAAAAAATTAACAATATTACGTGCTTATTAAGAATATAAGATTGCAAATTGTAAAGAAGTCGAAAGTGACAGCTAATTAGTTCCTTGGGTTGTAGTATCCATAGATAGTGTAGAATGTCTGAAGTACCGTAAGAATTAGTAGGATCACACCTGCCGAGATGCCCGCCCATGGGCTATTGAAGTACTTATTCTGCAAGTTCACCCATCTACGGTTCCAACTTGACTTATAGTATTTATCGACATTCCTAAACAAGTCGGAGAAAGGATTATTGTACTTGTCAATCAAACAAAGGTTGCCAATATCATTGAAGAAAGTGGCCGCCATTGTGTGACTGCTCAGTGTGTTATTGATAACGCTAAATTTTTGAAGTAACTCTACATCCTTTTCTGAATTGATAAGATCATCCAAAAATTTTATGTAGGTGCTAATAATCTTAAGGGAGGTTTCCATGGAGTTCTCAAAGGCGATGAGATTTACTAATGAGGTCGTGAAACTTGAGTCAATCTTTAGGCAATGCATCCGCATGATGCCCTTTGAAAATTCAACTTGAACACCATCACCATCTGGATAATAATCACTTTTAAATTTTATACCTGCGATCTGGTGAAGTTCAGTTGCATTTGTTATCAACTTTTTCAATGAACGGGAGATATCTGCCCCGCTGGGTGCTTGCTGCATCGTGTGACTTTTCATTATTTCAATTAATTGTTCCATCTTTGGCACGGAGGTTTTCCAATAAAAGTCGAGCAAATGGTCTGATTCGAAATCCCAGCAATTAAAACTCAAAATCCATGGCAAGTCGCGTGTTGTAAAATAGATAAGGAAAATTTTAAGGTACGTGAGCGCATTTGGAAAAAGCCAGTAATACACCTCCTGGATAAAAAAAGAGGGGAATTTGATTTTCCAACAGAAGCAAGTCGATCGATCTTACCTCTTTTATGTCCACCTCTAGAGAACCCAAACTCTCCGGTACTACTCCATAGAGAGTGAGTAAAATTCGGATAACAAAGCAACTGTCCAGAAGTAGCATCCCAACAAATTCAATAGCACTAAATTTGTCGAACTTCTCTTTATAGAAACTACGAGCACGCCTTTCAAACTTCATAAATGGATCGACAGGCACACGATCCATAATAATTCCACCTCTATTATAAAACAATAATTTGTCTTCACCTTTATTTTCATCACCTGGCCGCATCATAAGAAGGTTCGACATGCACCAAACCGTTCAACATGATCTCTATAGAAAATGTACATGCATATTAAATTTATATATATATATATATATATTTAATAGATAAAAAAATCACTTGATTTAAAAATTATAGATCACTTAAAAAAATAATTTTCTATCTATCTAAAAATATTAAAAAGTTTCTAAAAAGAATGCATTAAAATTTGAGTGCTAAATTAAGTGTAGTGCTGATCGATCACTGCATCTTTGTTTTCTCAATCAGTAGCTATATTCGATATGGCTCGCCACGTGACATTGTTTCCGGATAATAAATTTTGCTTGGAAGTCACAAATTTACGACCTAGGTTGTTATACTTTTCATATAGCTAGGCTAAGCTGTAATTTCAATGTTTTTGTCTCCATGGATCACCAAATAATGATAATGCACAATATTGTTTTTAATAACAACTAACAATTTATGTTAGTTTCATAAATAGAAAATTTTATTATTGATATATTGTCATTAATTCATTTAAATTAATGTATTGTTATTAATTCATTTAAACTATTCTCATTATCTAATTCTTATATAATTTATACTCTTAAATATTATAATATCTCATTCTCCATCTCTCTTTATAGCCACGCCACGCATTCTAACAGCCATATCTACACACTGCCGCACTCCATTGATCAAATCGGATCTACTCACTGATCAAAATATATAGACTACGCTTTGCTAATGTTAGAGCTGAAAAAGAAATTAAGAATTATCCGGATCGAATCCACTTCGTATTCGCACTGGATCCCTAAAACCGATATATTCGATATGGCTCGCCACGTGGCATTGTTTCCTGATATATACCATCCATTCTATAATACTACATATCATGTGTGATTTAACCATTCTTTGATCCGGATACATGAGTTCCGTCCTTATTATTGGTTCCATTAACCAGTCCAGCCCAATTTGACTAAGCCCGCAAGGTGTAAATCAACCCAGTTTGGTTCATATACTTGTCTAGTTTTTTTTTATTATACATGATGATACCATATGAACTCGATCTAATGCAATTTAATTACATCGTTAGTTCCAGTATTTTTTTTTACAAATTACATTAAAATTTCATATTTAATTATTGGTTCATTTTTATATTTGAATTTCGTTAATTAATATTTGTATCTTAAATTTCATATGACTCGATTATCTGATAATTACTCGTTTTGTATTCGAATTCGTATTTGTATCCATATTCGTGGATTATCCGTTTCATATCCATATCCATTTAAAACGGATTTGATTTTAATTTTTAACATCCATTTACTATTCGTATCCGTATTCATATCCGCTTATTAAAAAGCAAATATGTATATGGTATCTGCATATTTCTTTGAACATCCAAACTATTGAGTTCCGGCCTTCCAGCTAATGATGAAATAAAGGAATCCTTTTTTGTGATCTTGAAACCCTCAGCAGGTAACTAAGTGGTATGACAGTCGTTTAAAGCTTAATTTTATATCTCTATATATTCTTCCTCTTGTAAACTTCCATTAATTAAAGTAGGGTACATTTGTATGAAGTTTCATTAGTACTTGAAAGATTTTAAATCTTCCTAACAACAAATTATGGTCATAAGCCTTAGTATTTGGCTATTGGGCCTCACTGGCTTACCACAAATCTTTACAATTGTTTTCAAACTAGAAAAGCTAAATAAAGCAATCAGTAGTCTATACCTTAGCCACAAATGCACAAACCCTCAACAAGCTGCAATAAAATATATATCAAATTGGAGTTAAACTATAACTCTGAATCTAAACACATAAAAATATCAAATAAAACCACAAATGCACAAGAAGTTAACATTTACCCTTTATCACGTCAAACCTTAAAAAAGAATAACAATGGATATGAATTCCTACATTAATGAAAATTTCACTTTCAAATGGTAAACATCATTGCGGTACATGGGGAAACAAATATCCAGTGGACAAACCAAACCAAACGCAAACAAAAAAAATAAATAAAAAAATAAAAAAAGGAAAATTAACAATATTACGGGCTTATTATTATGAGAATAAGATTGCAAATTGTAAAGAAATCGAAAGTGACAGCTAATTAGTTCTTTGGGAAGACAGTGTAGTATGTCTGAACTGCTGCAAGAAACAGGAGGAGCACACCTGCGAACACCGAGATGCCCGCCCATGGGCTATTGAAGTAGTTATTCTGCAAGCTTGCCCAACTACGGTTCCAACTTGACTTATAGTATTTCTCAACATTCTCAAAAAGGTCGGAGAAAGAAATATCGAACCTGTCGATCAAACAAAGGTTGCCAATATCATTGAAGAAAGTGGCCGCCATTGTGTGACTGCTCAGTGTGTTATAGATAGCGCCAAATTTTTGCAGTAACTCGACATCCTTATCTAAATCGATAAGATCATCCAAAACTTTTATGTAGGTGCTAATAATTCGAAGGGAGTTTTGCATGGAGTTCTCAAAGGCGATGAGATTTACTAATGAGGTCGCCAGACTTGAGTCAATCTTTAGGCAACGCATCCGCATGATGCCCTTTGAAAATTCAACTTTAATACCGCTATAATCATCATCACTTTGGAATTTTATACCTGCGATCTGGTGAAGTTCAGTTGCATTTGCTATCAACTTTGGCAATGAGCGGTGGATAGCTGCCCAGCTGGGTGTTTGCTGGCGCTTGTGACTTTTCATTATTTCAATTAATTGTTCCGTTTCTGGCACGGAGCTTTTCCAATAAAAGTCGAGCAAATGGTCTGATTCGAAATTCAAGCAATTATCACTCAATTCCCATGGCAAGTCGCATATTGTAAAATAGGTAAGGAAACTTCTAAAGTTGTACGTATTTGTTGGAAAAAGCCAGTAATACACCACGTGGATAAAAAAGAGGGGAATTTGATTTTCCAACAGAAACAAGTCAGATCTTATCTCTTTCATGTTTACCTCTAGAGAACCCATACTCTCCCGTATTGATCCATCGAAAGTGAGTAAACTTCGGATAACAAAGCAACTGTCTAGGATTAGCATCCGAACAAATTCATCAGCACTAATTTGGTCAAACTTCTCTTTATAGAAACTACGAGCACGACTTTCAAACTTCAAAAACGGGTCGACAGGCACCCGATCCATATTAATTCCATCTCTATTATAAAACAAGTACGGCATTTCACCTTTATCTCCATCACCTGGCCGCATCGTAAGAAGGTTTGACATGCACCACACTTTTGTCTCTTCCATTGGTTGGAGTTTTGGACGTCCATGGTGATAGGGGCCAATAGAAACCAACTTAGGCTCAAAATGAGATTCTCGACCGTATCTGATCTGTGCTTCCAATAACGTCGTACTTCCAATAACGTCGAGCCTCCGGGACCTCTTCGCTTGATGTCCCGCCAACCTCTGGGCCCTCTGCGGCAGATGTCACTTCGATCTCTGGACCCTCTGCGGCTGATGTAATTTCGACCTCCGAGCCATCTGCAGCTGATGTCACTTCGACCTCCGGGGCCTCTGCGGCTGATGTCACTCCGATCTCCGGGTCCATTTGGAGTGAAAAGTGAGTATGGATTGAGGAATATCTTTGCTTCGTCGGTATGTTTTGTGTTTTTGTTTGATTGGGTGTACGAGAGTTATAGTAAAAAAAAATGGATTGGGTGTATGACAGTTTATAGAAGAAGAGATAGATTGGGATGCCGGTGTGTTTATATCACGGAGGCATGCCTTTTATACAAACAAATTTTTAAAGTGATGAAAAATAAAAGTGAAACCAGAGTGTTACCAGAGTAATGCCTTTTGTACAAACAAATTTTAACAGTTGCCTATAAATTTACCGTTTGCCTAAGCTAAGCTAGTAAAGGTACAATACTACTCGTCGCTATTCTAAAAATACAAAAAGGATGGAGCTACTTATTACTTGTCGTTATTCTAAAAGTGTCGACCCATGAAAAATAAAACCCCTAACAGATAAAAGGATGGAGCTACTTATTACTCGTCTTTGGTACATTTTTGTAGTGATTATCTAATTCTCTGATTACAATTTAATTGAGTTACTACTAAACATAACACACAAGTGATTATATTTTATTTTCCCATAATCATATTTCATCTTTTATATATGGTTCAAAAACAATGTACTTGAGCAATTCTAAAAAAAAAAAATTATTGTGTACACACAATAAGGAAATTGCAATTTCCTTGTTGTATCTTGATTTTTCTAAAACAATCACTAATCTTAAACTCAATTTTGTTAGTTTGGATAAGTAAAGGATCCTCTGTTTTATCTAATGTACAATTATTCATGACCCCATGTACAATTTTACCTTTGCAGGTGCATTTTGTTTGGGCACATGTAGTGTTTCAATCTAATAAACATTGTAATAAAAACAAATGTGAATATTAGAAAAAGGACGGAAAAATAAAAACACTTTATTCTATTTTACAATGAAGAATGGAATAAAGTGCTTCTCACATGACAAAAGTAATTAATGTAAAAAGAAAAACAAAGGTGAGTTAAAGGAAACAGCAAATTATTATTAGAATTCCCTTATTGTTATTATTAGAAAGGAAAAAGGGTGAATCAAAGGAATGTTTTTTGTCTCACTCTTCCCAACAAAATGTCATTAATTGCCATATCACATTTCTATTGTCGCCTGACAACTTGCAAAAACCTTTCTAATATCATCAAGCAGCAAATTTAATTATAAGCTATAAAATAAAAGACATCTGCATTTCCTTGTTTTTTTTTTAGTTGAAATCCTTTGGATGTAATTTTGCCAAAAATTAAGATTCCCGATGAACTAAAGAGAGTCATAAAAAAGTAACCACACACAAAAAAAAATGGAGAGAGAAAAAGCTCGCATTAATTATTCTCTCTGTTGCGTGGGGACAGCGGAAAAGCATCGAATTTGTATCTGATATATATTTCATATTTATTTTTGCAAACATATGTCACCAAGATATCTCATATATAGAAACTTAATAGTAACTACTCTTTTTTTCATCAAAAGAATGTTTTAAATTTTGGTCCCATCAAATTGGTTGAATTAAGACTTAATTTACAATTATTTTATACAAATCTATAGACATAGTTATCTTCTCAAATTAAATCCTCAATTAAGTGCATGCTATTGGAAATTTATTACCAGACCTGCATGCATTAGCGTGATTTAATTTACAATTCAATACATTTTAAGTGAGTTATAAACGTCATATTTCTCAATATATTTTTAGAATAAAGCACTGCGTGCCTGGTCCAATATAGAAGTAGTTACAATTTTTAGAATAATGCACCATGATTTTCGTTAACCAAATGGGTATGGGTATGGGTGATGACTATTTCTACCCGTTACCCTATAGGGTAATTATAAAATCTAAAATTATATATATTCAAATTCAATATTTATTTACCCTTCTATAATTTCATTTCGGTGACTCTATAATAAAGTTTGAGTAATAATTAGTGAGTGTTTTTGTTATTTAGTAGTGTATGTCTTTTGTTATTAGAAAAATGTTAAACATATTATTTTATTTGCATGGTTTGTTATTTTGTTAAATAATTGAATTTTTCGAATAGATATTCATGCTATTGAATTTTCTTGTTTTATACAAAATAATTTAGTTGGAATTGATTGCATACATATTTATTTTTATTTTTATTAGTAATGCAATTATATATGTGTGAAATGGATTAGTTTTTATGTTTTTTTTTTTGTAAAATATAATAAAATTAATTATTATATTAGTATTATTCGTTATTCACCCACTACCGTTTCGTTACCCAATAATATTAACGGGTATGGGTATGGGTATGAAAATGCCTCCACCCGACCCGTACCGTACCCATTGACACCCCTACTCAAAGAGGGAAAAAGAAAAAAGAAGAAGAAGAGGAATATTGTGTATGCTAAAATGAAAAAGAAAAGAAAAGTATTGTGTGTGCTTGAGACTTCTTGACACTTGATCTTGACTCATGGTACTCTTTATTTCTTTTGTTCTTTTTCCTTGTTAGAATTGAAACTTGATTACCATTAATGGTGCTTCACTATTATGTTGTGAGTTACACACTTCAATTTGTGGAGTTAATATGACGATTATCGTGAAGAAATTTAAAAGAGTCATTGAGTTTGAACTTAATCTAGTTTTTGGGCAAATTGGTAAAAATAATAAAAGCAAGTTCACAAATTACTTCTTGTCAACTCCTCAAAGTTCAAGTAATTTATTTAAGAAATTGAAGAACTCTTTAGGGTACATGAGAAATTAATCCTAAAAGCAAACACTCCGTATTTTGCATCTACAAATTTTCTTTTATTGATAATATATAACTATTTTTATGTACGTATGATGGCTTTATTTGAAATGCATACTAGAATAGTTTACCTATAAATTCCACCATTTGTCTCTACACTTTCCATTAATTGTGCTGAATTCATAACAAATTAGGGTTCTTCTTCCTAGCACCTCCAGAGATCAGCTCCTCTTCTTCCAGAGCAAAGCTTGCGGTGGTGGTGAAGGTTATGGGTCGTACCGGTTCTCATGGTCAGGTTACTCAGGTCAGAGTGAAGTTTTTGGATGATGAGAACCGTCTAATCATGAGAAATATATGTGAAGGGACCAGTCAGAGAGGGAGACATCCTTACCCTTCTCGAGTCTGAGAGAGAGGCAAGGAGACTTCACTGAAGTTTGTTTTCTCTTGTTATTTTAAGTATTGAATGTGCCTCAGAACCTTTATGTTGGTTGAGTTTCATGTTACTTCTAAGCTTAGGTGTTTTTTTTGTGTTGAAATGAGAACCTTCTAGTTTTTGTTTTAAAAAAAAAAATCATAACAAAAGAGAAATAACAGATCGAGTGAGAAGGAAGTAGCTAGGCGTGATGGAATATTGAAGTTGATGTTGTTTTTAAGATATGGATGATGTTCTGGATGAGAACAATGGATGTTATTTTATATTTTATTTAATAAAAATTGTTTATATTTTATTTAATAAAAATTGTAACTCATAGTCACTGCTAAGATTATTTTTTTATTTTATTTAAAAAAAATGCATGGATGTGATCAATTCGCATGACCAATGAGAAAGTATGCCTTGAGAACAAAGTAAATGGTTTATCGAAACTTATCTCTCCTCTTATATTAAGCATGTAGATATTCTCCTCTTATTTTTAAATCTCTAAATTTTAAATGGTTAAGATTAAAACAATTATTTTGGTTTTTTGATGAAAATTTTCAATATTTTGGTTTTTTTTCTTTAATTTGTTTTACTGATGGTTCACTATTTTGGCTAATTTGAAGGATTTCCACTACAAATTCTTAGTTTGAACTTACTAATTCCCAAAATTGATTTTAGATGGGGACAGCTGATGCTATTGTAGATCTTGTTAGTAGCGGTACAACCTTGTGTGAAGAAAGAAGTTGAAGGCGACACTGTTTTGCAAAGCCAAGTAATTTTTTTCAACTATGATGATCTTTTAGAATCCATTTAACAACTTCTACTTTGTAAGGTTTTGCAAAGCCAAGTTGAAGGCTACACTGATTCATATATTATTTCATATCCTCTTCATATTGTAAGGCAAAATTGTATGTATACCATCAGTTCTATCTACTTTGTATATTTTCCCATCAAAATTTTCATATTGGCTATTTACTAATAAAAAAAATGTGTGCCATTTGATATCTCCCCAAAACATTAGTCAAATTACCAAACATGTGATTAGTCTTAGAATTAAAATGACAAATTTATCCTTCATTGGTAATGGTGGTAGCACAAACAACTCCGTCAAGAGTCATTTTTCTTTTCTTTTGTACCTTCAAGGTTTGACGCTCTTCAACTCTCTTGTTGTGTGAATAGAGGAAGTAGTGAAAGAGTTCAAAAGTAAATCACATATTCATGCAATTAACTAAGTTTATGAGGAAATATTAAAAGGATTGAAGTTTTGATGCATAATAATGAATATGGTTGCTATTGGATAAATATCTAATTTTCCAGTTAGGGTTGGGAAATATCTAGTAAGAGATGAATTAAGTGGTATACGTCCAATTTTCTCTTGATATTATATTCTTGCTCTTTTAGTATTTTTAAAATGGATATTTTTACTTGGTATAGGTAACAGCAAACATGAGGGGCAATACTGCTGAAGAAGTGGCACAGAGAGTTATTAGTCAAACATCCTTGTCTGGCTTGCAGGTAAGATTTTTCTCAAAAGACTATTTTACCCCCAGAATTTTTTCTCATGAGTTTCTATGTACTTTTATGGTTACAGTGAGGTACAATTTTTTTTAATTGGCTATGTCTTGATGTTTTCCTCAATAAGCAAGTATAATAAGTATATGTTAATAGCCTTAGTTAATATGGCATGATGTGGCAATGACAACAGGGCCCCACTGTCTAGAGAAAAGGCAATGAAAAATAACAAGTGAACACAAAAAAATTTCATTTCATACACACACTATCTCATGAAGCTAGTTCATGCAAAATAAACAATCAAATATACAACAAGAATAACTCATTAATTAGTCGTGAGTATAATTTGTACAATATATATATATTTAGTTTGGACCTATAGATTTAGTTTTTTAACGAATAATAATTAAGAAGAAAATATAAGAACATATATACTATATAGTCATATTTATACAATTTCACTAAAATATCAATAAAATAAGATGTTAGAGAAAAATCAATAATAATTAAGTAATTTCATAAACCAATTATTTTACTTTTGAATTCTAACTCAAAAATTGTGCAAAAATTTATAAAACACTAAATACTAATAAAATTATATTTTACTAACAATTCGATCCTTGTTGCAAGCTGTAAAAAAAGGATTTATAATAAACATATATCAAGAAATTAAAGAAACAAGATATATAATAAGAAATTTAACATATTCTACAGTTGAAATTCATAGGATGAAGCGTTCGTTCAGATGCCCATGACATGTAGTAGCATGCGATCATGATGTTCACGAGAACCAAATTGAAGGCTGTATTCTGAGGGTTATAAACCCATTTCGTCGGACAACAACGAGTATAAAATCTATTATATTATTTATCATATTAATTAGTTTTGTCTAAGATTAAAAAAATCAAATAAATATCAATTATGTTTATGGCAGATCAATTAAATATCAATTAGTATTAATTAGCAGATATAATAGATTTTGTAATAAAAAAAAATATTTGAATTGAATTTTAAATTTTGTAGCCTATAAATACGCACAGTGTAAGAGATTAAAATCATATCAGAAATCAATAAATGTTGATTTTTTCTTTCAAATTTTCATCAAGTTCATTCATGACTTAATTATGATATGATTAATTTGTATGAGTTACCATGTCAACACTGTTCATCCATGATTTAATTATGATTAATATATCCGTGTATGAGATGTATTTGTACACAGCTATTTATAATATATCCGTGTAGGATTTGTTATAATTAATTGCACACGGATAATATATCCGTGTGTAAAAAGTTGCTCTTTTCTACACTCTAACATTGCACATGGAAGAAAATCCGTGTAGTTCTTTGTTTTTTGTCCATGTGCAATTTATTATTCTATAGTAGTGATTAAGTAGGACGACGAAGACGGTAAATTTTGTTTCAATGATCAGTGGTCAAATGTGTTCAAAATTTAATAGTTTTATACGTATTGTTGTTGACAGAAGAGTTCGGGTGAACCAAACGTAAATAAAATTATGGGTTAAACGTATAAGCTATTCGGCATTAGTTAAACGTAAATAAAATGTATCGAAGAGCCTATTCAATACTTATGATTTATGTAAAAAAAAAAAAATCAAGTTGCTTCTCCATTTACTTTTAATAATTATGGGTTTTTAAATATAAAAAAAATTCAAAGATGGAGAAGTTTATCCCAAGGGGATTGGCTCAATAACCAATGAACTCGTGTCCCATGCCATAATAAAAGTAGAAAAAAACGTGGTTCATTTAGTATCATTAAATAATAGAGATAAATAATCAAACAATTGGGGTCCAAGGACTGTACCTAAACGATAGTACGTACGGTATAGACCAAGTTTATCTACAGATATGATACAAATTAGCTTGCAAGGAACAGCCAGCATCAGTGTTTTAAAATTCGGTCTATTCGCCCGAATATTCTTATTCGGTTGCAATCCGAATAGAAAATCTATATTCAGTCCGAATATGAATTTTAGAGCATATTACTAGTTTAGAGTATATTAATAGTGATAAAATACTGGTTTAAAATATATTAAAAGTGATTTATACCACATATTATCGGTTTAGAGTATATTAAAAGTGATAAAAATACCGATTTAGAGTATATTAACAGTGTGTCATACCACATATTACCGTATGCTTGTTTAAATATATGAATTCTCATTTAAAATCCGCATATATAAATCCGAATAAAAATCCGCATATGCGGCCGCATACCGTATATTCGGTATTCGGTGGCCTTCCGAATACCGAATAAGAACCGGATTTCAAATCACTGGCCAGCATTGACGATAACTAATCTTTTACATTCTTTTTATAATATAAAATTTAAAAATTTAATGACGTTAGATATTTTTCTCACAACATGTTTAAAACTACCTTCCTGATAAAAAAATAAAAAATAAAGTGAAGATATTTTTCCCATGTACAATTAAAGTGGATATCTCCAGTGGAGCTTCTAGTGGGTCAAACGGATCCAGTGAAGATGATCCAATGCAACAACTATTCAAGCGGCTCTTTATAAATTCCCATATTTATTTGATTTTAAATGTCTCCTGTAAAAAATAAACATAAATCTCTCCACAGTGATGACATCCTTGATTTTTTTTTTCATAATTACAACCTAAACATACTAAAGTCACTATTGTCTTAATTTTCCTTCTAAATTTTTTTACCAACAATTTATTATAAAAAAATACTACAAGCAAAAAAAAAAAAAAAAACATCAATTAAAAAGAGAAAACAAAACAAAAATTCCTATATATTAAAATGTCTTTGTTGAGTCCGTATTTTATTTCGACCCAACAAAGTTATTCCAAATGAAAGATAGGAATTTATGAGTGAGGTTATGGTACTATGCATAGCTTATATTAACATGCGCATGTACTTATAACTTTTCTTTGAATGACTTTACGGTTAATTCAAGCCGTTCAACATGATCTTTATAGAAAATGTACATGCATATTAAAATTTTATATATATATATATATATATGGACCGGGCTACGGTGCTACGCGTAGCTAAGAGCCCCTCCGTGCTACGGCTCAAAATTTGTGTTTTCAAAATTCTAATGGTCGATCCGAACGTTAGATGTGTTCTACATATTGAAATGTGCTTGGAGACCAAATTTTACATTTTTTGGAATTTGTTTACTATTTATTAAGCCACTTTGAAAATCTCTGATCCAATGGTTTCACTGTTTGGTTAAGCCACCGTTGGATCAGCGATTTTCAAAGTGGCTTAATAAATAGTAAAAAAAATCCAAAAAATATAAAATTTGGTCTCCAAGTACATTTCAATATGTAGAACATATCTAACGGTTCGTATCAACCGTTAGGATTTTGAAAATTCAAATTTTGAGCCGTTGCACGGGGGGCTCTTAGCTACGCGTAGCATATTAGCCAAAACCTATATATATATATATATATATATAGAGAGAGAGATGGGCTATTGTGCTTTGCAATGCATAGGCACCTTTGTGCATTGGACCATAAATCACCGATTCAAAGTTCAAATGACCGATCCAAACCGTTCATCTTGTTCTCCATATTAATATGTGCTTGGAGACCAAATTTTACATTTTTTTGAATTTTTTTACTATTTATTAAGCCACTTTGAAAATCGCTAATCCAACGGTGGCTTAACCAAATAGTGAAACCGTTGGATCAGCGATTTTCAAAGTGGCTTAATAAATAGTAAAAAAATTCAAAAAATGTAAAATTTGGTCTCCAAACATATATTAATATGGAGAACAAGATGAACGGTTTGGATCGGTCATTTGGACTTTGAATCGGTGATTTATGGTCCAATGCACAAAGGTGCCTATACATTGCAAAGCACAATAGCCCATCTCTCTCTCTCTCTCTCTATATATATATATATATATATATTTAATAGATAAAAAAATCACTTGATTTAAAAATTATAGATCATTTAAAAAAATAATTTTCTATCTATCTAAAGATAGTAAAAAGTTTATAAAAAGAATGCATTAAAATTTGAGTGCTAAATTAAGTGTAGTGCTGATCGATCACTACATCTTTGTTTTCTCAATCAGTAGCTATATTCGATATGGCTCGCCAAGTGACATTGTTTCCGGATAATAAATTTTGCTTGGAAGTCACAAATTTACGACCTAGGTTGTTATAGCTAGGCTAAGCTGTAATTTCAATGTTTTTGTCTCCATGGATCATCAAATAATGATAATGCACAATATTGTTTTTAATAATCAGTGACTTTAAATATCAACTAATAATTTATGTTAGTTTCATAAATAGAAAATTTTATTATTGATGTATTGTCATTAATTCATTTAAATTAATGTATTGTTATTAATTCATTTAAACTATTCTCAGCATCTAATTCTTATATAATTTATACTCTTAAATATTATAATATCTCATTCTTCATCTCTCTTCATAGCCACGCCACGCATTCTAACAGCCATATCTACACACTGCCGCACTCCATTGATCAAATCGGATCTACTCACTGATCAAAATATATAGACTACGCTTTGCTAATGTTAGAGCTGAAAAAGAAATTAAGAATTATCCGGATCGAATCCACTTCGTATTCGCACTGGATCCCTAAAACCGATATATTCGATATGGCTCGCCACGTGGCATTGTTTCCTGATATATACCATCCATTCTATAATACTACATATCATGTGGGATTTAACCATTCTTTGATCCGGATACATGAGTTCCGTCCTTATTATTGGTTCCATTAACCAGTCCAGCCCAATTTGACTAAGCCCGCAAGGTGTAAATCAACCCAGTTTGGTTCATATACTTGTCTAGTTTTTTTTATTATACATGATGATACCGTATGAACTCGATCTAATGCAATTTAATTACATCGTTAGTTCCAGTATTTTTTTTTTACAAATTACATTAAAATTTCATATTTAATTATTGGTTCATTTTTATATTTGAATTTCGTTAATTAATATTTGTATCTTAAATTTCATATGACTCGATTATCTGATAATTACTCGTTTTGTATTCGAATTCATATTTGTATCCATATTCGTGGATTATCCGTTTCATATCCATATCCATTTAAGACGGATTTGATTTTAATTTTTAACATCCATTTACTATTTGTATCCGTATTCATATCCGCTTATTAAAAAGCAGATATGCATATGGTATCAGCATATGTGGTAAACTTCCATTAATTAAAGTAGGGTACATTTGTATGAAGTTTCATTAGTACTTGAAAGATTTTAAAACTTCCTAATAACAAATTATGGTCATAAGCCTTAGTATTGGGCTATTGGGCCTCACTGGCTTACCACAAATTAATCTTTACAATTGTTTTCAAACTAGAAAAGCTAAATAAAGCAATCAGTAGTCTATAACTTAGCCACAAATGCACAAACCCTCAACAAGCTGCAATAAAATATATATCAAATTGGAGTTAAACTATAACTCTGAATCTAAACACATAAAAATATCAAATGAAGCCACAAATGCACAACACGTTAAAATTCACCCCTTACCACGTCAAGCCTTAAAAAAGAATTACAAAGGTTACGAATTTCAACATTAATGACAATTTCACTTTCAAATGGTAAACATCATGACGGTACATGGCGAAACAAATATGCAGTGGACAAACCAAACAAAACGCAAACAAAAAGTAAAAGAAAAAAAAAAGAAAAGAAAAAGAAAATTAATAATATTACGGGCTTATTATTATGAGAACAAGATTGCAAATTGTAAAGAAATCGAAAGTGACAGCTAATTAGTTCCTTGGAAAGGCAGTGTAGTATGTCTGAACTGCTGCAAGAAACAGGAGGAGCACACCTGCGAACACCGAGATGCCCGTCCATGGGCTATTGAAGTACTTATTATGCAAGCTCGCCAAACTACGGTTACAACTTGACTTATAGTATTTATCGACATTCCTAAACATGTCGGAGAGAGGATTATTGTACTTGGTGATCACACAATTGCCAATATCATTGAAGAAAGTGGCTGCCTCTGTGTGACTGCTTAGTGTGTTATAGATAACGCCAAATTTTTGTAGTAACTCGACATCCTTATCTAAATCGATAAGATCATCCAAAAATTTTATGTAGGTGCTAATAATTCGAAGGGAGGTTTCCATGGAGTTCTCATAGGCGATGAGATTTACTAATGAGGTCGCCAGACTTGAGTCAATCTTTAGGCAATCCATCCGCATGATGCCCTTTGAAAATTCAACTTTAATACCTTTATAATGATTCATCCGCCTGACTTGGAATTTTATACCTGCGATCTGGTGAAGTTCAGTTGCATTTGCTATCAACTTTGGCCGTAGGCGGGGGATATCTGCCCAGCTGGGTATTTGCTGGCGCTTGTGACTTTTCATTATTTCAATTAATTGTACCCTTTCTGGCACGGAGGTTTTCCAATAAAAGTCGAGCAAATGGTCTGATTCGAAAATCAAGAAATTACAACTGTAAGGCCATGGCAAATCGAGGTATATAAACCATGTAAGCAACCCAAAAAATTGTCTGGACGTATTTGGAAAAAGCCAGTAATACACCACGCGGATAAAAAAGAGGGGAATTTGATTTTCCAACAGAAGCAAGTCAGATATTACCTCTTTCATGTTCACCTCTAGAGAACCCATACTCTCCGGTATTGCTCCATCGAGAGTGAGTAAAATTCGGATAACAAAGCAACTGTCTAGGATTAGCATCCGAACAAATTCATCAGCACTAATTTGATCAAACTTCTCTGTATAGAAACTACGAGCACGACTTTCAAACTTCATAAACGGGTCGACAGCCACCCGATCCATATTAATTCCATCTCTATTATAAAACAACCTTCTCTCTTCACCTTTATCTTCATCACCTGGTCGCATCGTAAGAAGGTTTGACATGCACGAGACTTTTGTCTCTTCCATTGGTTGGAGTTTTGGACGTCCATGGTGATAGGGGCCAATAGAAACCAACTTAGGCTCAAAATGAGATTCTCGACCGTATCTGATGTGCGCTGGGGCACGGAAAATAGAATCGGATGATGAAGTGGAATCGTAATTCCAATAACGATCAACCTTCAGGCCCTCTGCGGCAGATATCTGTTCGATCTCTGGGGCCTCTGTGGCTGATGTCAGTTCGATCTCCGGTCCTTCTGCGGCAGATGTACTTTCGATCTCCGAGCCCTCTGAGGCAGATGTCTGTTCGATCTCGGGGTCCATCTGAAGTGAAAAGTGAGTATGGATTGAGGAATATCTTTGCTTGGTCAGTATATATGTTTTGTGTTTTTGTTTGATTGGGTGTATAAGAGTTATAGAAGAAAAGAATTGATTGGGTGTATGAGAGTTTATAGAAGATGAGGTAGATCGGGATGCTGGTGTGTTTATATATATTATGACCAATTTGTGTATGAAATCTCAAGGTCATCACGGAGGCATGCTTTTTGTACAGACAAAGCAAAGGTACAATATTTTACCGTTAGCCTAAGAAAAGGTACAATATTTTAAAAATATAAAAAGGATGGAGCTACTTATTACTCGTTTTTGGTACAAATTATTCTCTCATTACAATTTAATTGAGTTCCGACTAAAAGTACATAACACACAAGTGATTATATTTTATTTTCCCATAATCATATTTAATTCATCTTTTATGGTTCAAAAACAATGTACTGGAGCAATTCTCAAAAAAATAAAATTATTGTGTATAAACAATAAGGAAATTTCAATTTCCTTTTTGTATGTTGATTTTTGTAAAACAAACTCTAATCTTAAACTCAATTATGTTAGTTTCGATGAGTAACCGATCCTCTGTTTTCTTAAATTAAATCCTCAATTAAGTGCATGCTATTGGAAATTTATTACCGGACCTGTATTAGCGTGATTTAATTTAAAATTCAATACATTTTAAGTAAGTTATAAAAGTCATATTTCTCAATATTTATTTAGAATAAAGTACTGCCCGGTCCAATATATATAGAAGTAGTTACAATTTGGAGTGAAAGGTGAATATGGATTGAGGAATATCTTTGGTTCGTCGGTATGTTACGTGTTTTGTTTTGTTTCGTAATTTCATTAATATCATATGATTAAGTGTAGGAGAGTTATATAGAAGACAAAGTAGATCGGGATGCCGGTGTGTTTATATTATTTCTGGAATATAATATAATCTATTCATATTATAATGAGACTGAATCATATTGACAGTTCATTGACAAATTTTAAAAATAAAAATTTAATTTAAAATTTGGCATTATATACATGATATATATTTTCAGAACTTATGTATATTAAAATATGATGAAATTTTAAATTATTCAAAAAAATAATTATTATAATAATTATAAAATGTAGGATTACCTCAGGACAAAAGGAAAGAAATTAACCATAAAAAAAAACCGAAGAATACCCTTGGAAATTAAGAATATATTAAAAAAAAACTTGAAAATTATTTCAGCACCAAACATGCATTCTACAGTTCTGTTATAAAAAAAAAAAAAAAAAAAAAAAAAAAAACTATTGTATATTAAAAGTAAAAATGTACCTTAATACATAATTGAATCAAAACTTTCAAATGTCAAAAAATTAATGGAATGAGAATGCCCAGCATATAGGAGCTTAATTAAAGAGTATAAATAGATACTCAATTAGAAACAACATAATAAAATATCGATTTCATTGAACCATTTAAAAATTCCTAAAATTCAATTAAGACGACCGATTTGAATTAAATAAATTGGATTATACAAGGTTGGTACTAAACTAACTTAAAATTTACGAAATTTGAACTAAAGGTTACAAATAAGAGTTCATAAAATCAAATACAAATTTTTGCAACATAATAGAATGTAAAGTGATTTTATATGAAAAATCCAAATATTAATCAAAATTGCAAATTAAATAATTAATGAAGTTATTAAAATTGAACGAAGAAGATTCGAAGCATTCGTAAGAAATTTAGAAACGCAAATTCACATTTAAATTGGTTGATTCATGGGGTTATTTTGATCAATACATTCTCTTTCTTTTTTTTTTTCTCTGTGGAAAATATGAACCGTTCATCCCTATCTGCACGAATCTCAAAGCAGTACCCTTTTATAAAACCAATCTTCCTTCTCTCTTTTTCTTTCTCCCCCGTTGCCTCTCTTCTTCTCTCTGGTGAGCCGACCCTACATCTCTCTCTCTCTATTCCTTCCAGGAGAAGGAAACCCCGGTTTGGTTTGTCCCGCTTTTCGCCTCTGCTCCGTACTCTGACGCTCGCCGCATTGCTTCTGAGCGTGATTACTTCGATCGCACGCCCGTCTGGATTTCTGACGCCTTAAGCCACGCCCTTGCACGGCTTTCTCTTTTTCGGGTTATATCTCTCTTTGTCAATCTCGTTTTTTTTGGGGGTTCTCTCTTGTTTCGCTCATGTGTTGAGGCAAAAATCTCTCTCTCTTCCTCTTTCCGTTTCCCTCTGTGTTGCTGATACTGAAACCCTAAGGGTTTTGGGTTGTTCTTTGTGTTGCGATTTTCTTTTGCCTCTGTGACCTTCTTGTGCGATGCTCAGTGCCTGTGGTACCTTGCTTGGTGGGGGACTTGTGCTTGCGATTTCGCCTCTGTGATTCCCTTCTATCTGATCTGTAGACTCGGTACGAGTCTGACCTGTCGTTCGATCCGACCGACGCACCGATCGGAGCCTACGAGGATCTCGCTGCCTTCACTGAGGGTTAGCCGCCGCGTCTTCAGCCTTACAGGTGTGGGATATCTGAATTATTTCTTTCGTGGGCGTACTCTTACCAAGTCGTTCCACTTGACCTGACATCCGCACTTTAAATTAATAGATGCATTAGAGCATGTTTACTCGTTTGAACTGTAGCTAGGATTTGCATAATCCCCTTCAAAGAAAGAATTTACTGTTTACTTAGGAGTAGAGTAAATAATTAATATTGTTTATTATTATTAGAATATTAGGTTATTAGATTGTCTTCTTCTTGTAGAAGGCAATATATTATTGCACATTTACACGCATGCATTGGTGAGAGCTGAGTAAAGACTGAATGACTGCGCTCCGGCTTGTGGAATGGGACACGAGTCGGCCTCGCAGCCATTGAGCCGGGGTGTCACTTGACTTTCCGGATGGTCTTCTAGGACTTATATTATATGTATAAACTTGATTATGTATTCATTCGATCATTTAACCATTACATGCAGGTCGGACTCGAGCCGTGAGGCACGAATGATTCTGGAGTGATCTCCACCTACATTAGGAGCTACGTTGCCTAGAACGGAATTCCACCCTTTGTGGAATTGTGTGTGTGGTTCATATAGCCAGACATGAGCTCATATGCATGGGGCCGGACTCGAGCCCCAAATCCTATTGATCAGGCCAGACGGTAGAGTTCTCACCTGCTCACGAGGGATGAGATTGAGAATTTTTACGACTTGCATTGTATGATTTCTCCTATTTTATATGTTTGGTTATGGATCGTTTTAGAGAAAGGAACACACATCGAATTGAGATATGTCAATCGGCTAGCGTGCTAATCATATGTGGCAATGCTCGGTGTCAATAGGCAACGTGTATCATTGGACTCTTTGATCGTAGTCCTTAGACATATCTTGAGGATCTTTGATCCGATTAGCACAGCACGGTGTGACTATTATTCGTACTATTATTATATAAATTCTACACTCAGTATTCCGATACTGATTTCTCCGATTTGACTATCAATAGTATATTCTGCTTGGATTTTTATTTGGGAAAACTTTTGCTTGTTGGCATACTAGAGTAATCGCATCATGATAATGATTAAAAGTATTTTGATTTCTATTAGATACTGAGATAGGGACACACAATTGCATATTAATTGTAAAAGCATAACAATATTTTAATATTAAGTTAAAGTGATTTGATCATAAAGGACCCCTATATAGTTCTGGGTCACATACTGAGTGATTTATCACTCACCCATTTCGTGGGTTTTAGGTATAGATTATGGCAATCCATAGCAGGAGCTGTCAGCAGCTATCCCCGAAGGCCACTCCGTTGATAATTAGGGTTAGCTCCTAGTTGATCTGCGATTCCGTGTTTGTCGCTTTGTATACGGGATCGACAGATTGTTTACTATCTTTTGGCTAGATTTTGTTGTAGTATGTGATATGGATTGTTGTATTATATATATATATGTTGTTTACTGATACGTGACTGACGTGACTTGTTTGATATATTTTATATTTTTCTTCCGCTGCTTATTTATTATTGTTCTTAGCCTTGCGTGTTTAATTGTTAATAAACACGAGGCGGGGTTGATCACATATTAATCCAGAAATCTGGTTTGGGGTGTGACAAATATGCTTTTGATAGCACAAGCACCGAAATACATCCTACTCGTTTTTCAATTTTTGAGGTCTAAAAAGTCGATCCAAACCGTTAGATGATATCTCTATATTAAAATGTGCTTAGAGACCTAATTTTATATTTTTTTTGGATTTTTTTTACTATTTATTAAGCCACTTTGAAAATTGCCTCTCCAATTGTTTTACTGTTTGGTTAAACCACCGTTGGATCAGCGATTTTCAAAGTGGCTTAATAAATAGAAACAATTTCTAAAAACTGTAAAATTTGGTCTCCAAACACATTTAATATAGAGATCACATTTAATGGTTTGGATTGACTTTTTAGATTTTGAAAATTGAAATACGAGTTGGATGTATGTCGGTGCTTGTGCTGGCCCAAAATATATTAGTCACTCTCTCTACACACACATGAAAAAGTTGAGGAGGGTTCCAATACATAATGTTTTTCATACATCTTCATGTCATATTTTACATTTTTATTTTCAAAATGTAAACTGACGATCCGAACCGCTCAACATGATATCCATACTAAATTATGCTTTGAGATGAAATTTGATAATTTCTGAAAATTGTTTACTATTATTTTTAGATAAATACAAAATTGTTGTTTTTTTGATAGGTAGAATATCCTTGTATGTATTCTGCAATTTTCTAATTTCTATGTAATTCTTGATTTTTTTTTGTTCTTTTTACAGATGTAGATGTTCTTCATTTTTTTTGGTTTCAAAAAATGCTGGCCAAGAGAGATGGATTATTGGCAAAAATTTGCAATGATAGTTTTGCCAGTAATAAGCACTATTTCTCTCTGATCCGCAGCATCAAGTCTGAAAAGCACGCGGTATAGAATATCACTTGCAATAACGCAAGCGCCGATGTCATCGGTAATGCGTTTGCTTTAAATTTATTAGAATTAATTAATTATGTAATTGCACAAAGAAAGAGGAGGGGCCAGCACTATTTCCGTTGAGGCCACATGGTTTTAACTTTTGGGAGCTGTCACTCGTAGTAATTTCGGGTGGAGGCGACCCGCTTTAATTAATTAAGAGTCGTGATTTTATGGACATAAGGATCTATTTGTAAAACGAATATATTTTTATTTTCAAAGCTCAAATAGTTGATCCGAACCGTTCATCTTGTTCGCCATATTACTATATGTGCTTGGAGACCAAATTTTATATTTTTATGATTTTTTTTATTATTTATAAGATAGGTACAAAAAAATATCAAATTCAACGGTCTGAATTTGATATTTTTTGTACCCATCTTATAAATAGTAAAAAAATTCAGCAAAATGTAAAATTTGGTCTCCAAGCACATACTAATATGGAGAACAAGATGAACGGTTCGGATTGACTGTTTGAACTTTGAAAATAAAAATATGTTCGTTTTACAAATAGATCCTTATATCCATGGAAGCACATGCCATTAATTAATTGCATAATCAAAGCTTCCTCTCCTTACCTTTCCAAACACTTAAAATATATAAATAGATCCAACCGTTAATATGTAATATTAACAAATTACATTTTTGGAATTTTTTACTATTTATTAAGCCACTTTGAAAATCGCATAATCCAACGCTTCTCTCTTGCTTAACCATTTCAAACACTTAATCAATATATATATATATATTATCAAGGTTGGCCCATGTATAATCTGGAATATGGCTTAATGGACCTGTAATCTTATCACGTACTACCTTTGTTTTGCTTAATTCCAATTTTATGCTTAACAGATTGAGACTTGTCAGACCTTGAATTTTGTTACTTTTATATAATGCAAAATGTTGTTTTCTAATTGAATTTGAAAAGTATATATATAAAATCCAGCTGTATGTTTCAATTATATTACGTTACTTTAATTTCTTTTTACTAATTGGGCAACTGAGATGAGAAATTAATTTATTTAAAAATACCAAATTTCAGTTGTATTGAAAATTAACCCGAAATTTTTATTTATAGCATTTACAAAATAAATATCCAAACCTCCCATGGAAATGAACAAACACAATTTAATGAGGCATTTAGTTATTTTGAACCTAATTTCGAACGTGTGTTGATCTCAGGGGAAATGAACAAACCATATTCAGGGAAAGTGTACTAGTACTGGCACATCTGCCATGCATGCTTCCTAGGATGACTAATTTGCCGATTGCTCTCTAATAGATAGACATGCAGACAATTCAGTTCAGTCAAAGCCTCTATAAAGGAATGCATAAATTTCTATGGGGCAGCATCAGACATCTGTAATATTAATGTTTTTATCTGGATGTGCATCAAGTGAAACAAGAGATCGGAGAGCTAGCGGAGGAGAGCGAATATTGATTTAATTAACGCCTCCAATGAAGCTGACAAACCCAAAGAAAAAATTAGCTGAAATTATCCTATAAAATTTAAACCATACCTTGGGTGAAATACTTTTATTTCATCGGATTAGTTAAACAAATATTCAATTTTTGAATCTGTTAACCAATATTCAATTTGAAAATTAAAATTAAGGGCTGCCATTCCATTCTAAATTAATGCTGCAGATGTTCAATTTCTCTCTCCTTTATATTTACGCAATGAAAAGGAGAATTCTTGAAAAATTGATATAGTCATGTGTTAGTAGAAATATCAATTTGGGGATAATTAATTCGGAGTTTTATTATTAAAGTGGTTGCTTTATTTTATTATTAAAGTGGAGCATATCCACCAACTTTCATTAGAACCATATATATAGGTAGGGTTATTACAAACTATTATATGATTGTAATTAACACATATATTGTTATGTTGGGAAATAATTAACTAATTTACAGGGTAGGTGAAGACTATAATTGACTGACCTAATAATTGAAAACTATACAAGTCATATTAATATGTTATCTACCTAGTCATATTATGCACCAGCCGTATCAAATAGAATAATTAACACTTGTTGATTGGAATATTGTACGTCTAAGCATGGTTGCTTTATTTTATTATTAAAGTGGAGCATGTCCACCAATTTTCATTGGAACCATATATATATATATTGTGATGTTGGGAAATAATTAACTAATTTACAGAGTAGGTGACGACTATAATTGACTGATCGACCTGATAATTAAAAACTATACAAGTCATATTGACATGTTATCTACCTAGTCATATTATGCGCAGCAGCTGTCAGCTGTATCAAATAGAATAATTAACACTTGTTGATTGGAAATTGTACGGATCGATGTAAAAAACAAGTGTCCACTAAAAAGTGTATAAAATAAGTAAAAGATATTAATAAAGGTAGTGTTTAGCTGTGGACTAAATCTAATTATGAGTTCTAATTTAGTTACTCTAATTTAGACCGATCTAAATTATTTATATTTGATTAATGTTTAAAGTTGTGTCTTGACTCAAGTTATTTCTTATTTGGTAAGAATTTGGTGGCTTAAGATCGATATAATCTGATATTACAAATGATATTGTCTTACAAAATATGTAATATGAAATCATTTGACCCGCAGCTTCTCAAATCGCTACAAAATCCTTATCATTAGTTACTTCCAACGGCTCTATGGCCTCAATTTTATAATTAACTTTGTGCTGTATATTTATTGTAAAGAATTGAATCAGCAACCAATAAATTACAGAGATTCATTTTAATAGAAATTTTCATACTTTTTTTTTTGAGATATTCTAGCAGTGGCTAGTTGCTAGGTTACCTGATATTCTCCAAATTAAGATTCAATTTGGCCCCAAAATCAAACAAATGCCATTTATTTTTGTTATAATTTGATAACAGAAATGTATTTATACAAATGCCAGCTAATCACCTATGCTAGTACCCATGGTTTTGACAAACAAGACTACCATTTTGAAATCCAAGGTTTGCCACATGAACCATGTTTCCATACAATTGTTTCCATGGTTTTGACAAACCAGACTACCATTTTGAAACCCAAGGTTTGCCACATGAACCATGTTTCCATGCAACTGTTCATGTGGCGGATCACAATGTGCACCGATTCAATCGCTGCAAAGATACAGAGCATTTTATCTCCAATATTGTGCCTTCCATCTCTTTTCTTTAGGTACCTTAATTAATTGCTTCTTGTAAATGTTCATTATATATATCATGCCTATGATTCTAAAACTCGGAATCGGGATCAGAATCGAAATCGGATGAATTGGCCAGAATCGACCGAGTTTACTCGGAAACTCGGATTTTTTTGGTAGAAAGTCTGTTTTGTAGCCAAAAGGCCAAAAACATAGGTAATAATTGGTAAAAAAAAAAAATTTGTAATAAAACTATGTTAAGACAAAACATTACACTCAAATAATTTACTAATTATAAAATATAATGCAAGTATTAAAAATTAAATACACTTTTTATTGGCAGAAGCTATGCCGAGCTGGCTGGATCATCTCATCGTCCTTTGTATTAAAATACAAATAGGGATATTGTTGTACAGAACCAAAAAAGGAAGACATTAATGTAGTATCAAATGAAGAATTATTAATATCCTCATATCCAACGTATAGATTGTATGTGCTAGAAAAATTGTAGTCTGGTTGTACTCCATATAAAGATGAGTTTGAATTATATCTCCCACTGAGCTCTGAGGTCCCATACATGCCATCATAAGAATCAATATTTCGATTTCTTATCGTTAGTTTATTAACATCTCTATACCGTGTTCTTGTTCAAACACTATCTGAGGTAGGGCCCGTGGTTGTTCCCTTTCCTGGTGGATTGATTCAGAATCTGTGTTTTTAGTTTTCAAATATCATTTGTGTCTACAAATATGCTGTCTAACATGTAGCAATGCACTAATTTACTTTGGTCTACAAATATGCTGCCAAATATGTTGTTTTTTTTGTCAAAGTAGTGCCTAAGAAATCATTCTTGCATTATGTAAGCAATGTCTAACCCGTGTCTAAATGGGCAATATATAAAAACTGTTTCAATTTTTTTTTAAAATTGAAAAAATGACTGAATCGGCTAGACTTGGCCGGAACTAGGCTTGACTTGGCTAACTTGTCAAAGTCAGACACTGTTCATCCGATTTTTGCAGAAAAAATCGCATAGGCGAGAAAACTTAGATAAAAATCGGACCGGACAAGGCCGATTCCGAGTTGACTTGGAATGAGCCGATTTTCAAAACTTTGATCATACCAGTATATAAAATAAACCAGCTGTGAGAACATTATATCATACCAGGATAATATTTGCAATTTTTATTACTATTTTCCAACTTTATCATACCAGTATTATATTACAGTTTACAAGTTTTGTAATAATAATTGCTAATTGAATTATTACAGGGTTTCAAATTATGCAAAACCATACTCCATATATGAATATAGTGTGAGGAAAGGACAGGTGGATTTGCCTTCCTATAACACTAAAGTTCCCGAGAGCGGGCCCTCCACTGTGTTTGTCTCTGAAATCGAGCTTGATAAATGATAACAAAACATTTGTGGGCCCGCTTTCAAAGAGTAAGAAAGCGGCTGAGCAAAATGCCGCATGTTCTGTCATCAATTCTCTCTTAGGTAATTATTTGTTAATCTCTTTTAATTTAGACTTTTGCTTTTCAAATTGATCACCTTCTATTACTTCTTTCACTATTTGATATTTCAGAAAATTCTGAAACAAGGTGCTTGATGTCACAAGTAATAAAAAAATTCGCGCCAGCAACAGCTGAAAGTGACCCCACGCCAAACCCTAACCCTAATTGTAATGCTGTCTCTCAAGTTGACTCAGTTCAGGAACCTTTAGAACTTACGGAAACGAGTCCTCCCGTTTTCCCGCAGTATCTAATTGTGGTAAATCTATCTCTTCTTACACAATTTTGTAAAAAAGAATAACATATGATGATCTTTTTTGTAATGATTTAATCCCATGGAACGCACATATTGTATATGTTGAATGCAGAATAACACATTTAAGTCAATCCTGAAAGAATATGGAGATAAGAAAGGAAGTTTGGATGTGCCGGTATATAAGACCGACACACATGTGCCCCACCCGAAATTTGCATCCTTGGTCTCTTTCGAAGGAAATACATACTATGGACCACAATTGAAGAGTAAGAAAGAGACCGAACAGGGTATTGCCCGTGTTGACATTAATTCTATTTTAGGTACAAAAATGAATTTCTTAGCGGGTTTAACATATTTCCAAACATTTGTTTTTGGTTAAGTGTATCATGTAATTCCATTTATATCTCGTTAGAATCAAAATCAGTTAAAAGTCGTACCGAATTATATTTGTGTGTGAGCCCTATATGCACACACAAGAATTGCACACATAATACTAAAGAAGAAAACAAGTACCTCCAAAGATTTGACCTAATATCTGATGACATCAATAATTTATTATTTTTTCTCAAAATTTGCAGGAAACCCTGTATCAAAAAAATTTATGTTACAGGCAATGCAATCCAAAATTGAACTCCGCCCCTCCTTGGATGTTAATTTGATCTCTAACCCTAGTACCAACCTGAATACTGATCAAGTAAATACCCCTTTGGAGCAAGTGAGCACAAATCCCGAAGCCAAACAAGTGGAGCCTCTTCCATTGGTCAAGTCTAATGTGGGCCCTGCCGGGTCAGTACTTGGCCAGAGCGAGGAAATAAAAGTGGAAAACCTGTTAGGTGTGGGACCCAGCAAGAGCGCATGAAAGCATGCTAGGAAGAAGGAAAAGATGCGGGAGGCTAAGAAGTTTAAAATGGAGTAATTATATTTTTCTATAGTGTTGGTAGAGTTGTAGGCTAATTACAGTGTTTTGGCAAATCATTTGTGTGCAAATGCTGTTTTAAATCTCTACATCTTACTTTATTTGCTTGTGTCAGTGTTAAGACTTAAGAGTTAAGATAGTGTTTCTCTTGGGGATATGATAACTAATTAAGGTTATGTGATAATATGCTAAAATACTTTAAATTAAATTACTTGTGCTTTCATTCTGAAAAATGTTTGTGCTGGTGTGGTGGTAAGAGTGGTTAATTTGTGCAAAAATGTATCCACCAATAAATACGTTCCATGACAGGACAACGCCTGTGGGCTTGCCATTGCCATTCCATTGGAAACATGAAAGTATTACCTACACTGATACTGGTACAATTACCAGAAGGAGAAGGTTATGTTGAAAATTGGTATCGGATTGTGGATGGTATAGGAGAGGAGTTTATATAATAATTATTTTATTATCTCAAGAGGAGTACAAAGCTATATTTTTTACACTCACGCTTCTTTTTTTTTTTCTTTCACACACTAACGCCTCATGTATACTAGCCTATTTATACATATCAAAGTCGGTTTGGCATTTTCTAGATTAAGCTCTAGATTATATCAATAAATTTCTAGAAGTTTCTTATTCTACCGACATATTGACCCTAGAATACATAGAGCACTAATCTACAAAATTCTAGTATACATACTACCGACTTAATTTGGTTTATAACTTCTTGAACAATCTAGAAAAGTATTTGGGCCTTGGGCTTCGGTGCTCTGAATTCAACACTCCCCCTCAGCACCGACTTGATTTTCTTTAAGTTTTATTTTGCCGATCAATTTCCAGTGTCATCTATTTACTCCCCCTTGATCTGAAATCCCGAATGACGACTTCGCATCGAGTTGGTCTGATTGCCACTTCTTTTGAGCTACTAGTCTTCTCATCGGAACATATTGCTCCCAATAGTTGATGGGTTCTTGTTTGAAGCATTTTTCCATCAACCTTGTTTTGTAGTTTTTTACTGCACTACCACGATTTAATTTTCTCTGGTAGATGCATTTATCACCAATGACTTCACAATATTTTGGTTGATTTACAAGCCTCTGAATATTGTTGTTCTCAATCATTTGTATTTTATCCTCCTTTATCCAATTTTCTTTCTTCTCAGCTCCTTTAAGACTTTGAGGTTCGACTATTGAAAAATTAGATGAATCATAAATTTCGGATAAAGATCTTACTTGCTTGGGAGATTGCTCTGATGTCGTAGACCCTTCTTTGGCTCTTCGACTAGCACTCGGGTTTGATCCTAAATTTGAAGTAGTTATTGATCTTGACCTATCTTGGCATTGTGTATCACCTTCTTCTCGTGACTCGATCACCTTATTTCTTAGCGCCAAATGCGGAGCGTAGCTTATGTGCAGTGGGAAGCTTCTAGACTTCTCCATTTCTATTCTTGCTATTAATTGATTTTTATTTTTTCGGTCGAAAATTTTGCAGCCTCCATTTTCAAAATAAACTGCGTATCCATTCTGTACTAGTTGCCCCACACTCAGTAGATTTTGTTTTAGGTCCGGAACCAGTAGCACATCTCGGATAAATTTCGGACCCATCTTGGTCTGTATGGCAATACTGCCTTTACCTTTTGCTTGAACAATTGAGCCATTTCCCATACGTACCTTTGTCTCATACGAAGTATCAATGTGGTGAAATAATTCGCGGTTCCCAGTCATGTGATTTGTGCAACCACTGTCAAGGAACTAGATATCGCCTTTCTCTTCTTTGACTAAGTGGCACACATAGAAAATGCTTTCATGACTCTCATTTTCTTCTACGTAGTTTGCTCGGTTGCTGATTTTTGTTCTGCACATTCTGGCTATGTGGCCGATATTCTTGCATTTGTTGCATCTCTTTGTCGACCAGCATTCAGATGTACTATGGTTCGACTTTTTATGTATATCGCACCATAAATTTGAATAACTCGAACCTAGTGTTTTCTCTTTCAGCATCGATTGTTTTTCTGTATCTTGTCACGGACTACCGCCTTCTTGGATTTTTTGTTGACTCGTGGGGTTATATCGAGGTTTAAAGCTCAGCTTGGAGTGGAATGCATCTTCCACCAAATTTACTTCACGTTGGAGCTTCCTTTCTTCGTGTGACTCCAAGGAGCTCATCAATTGTTGAATCGAAAGCGTCGATAAGTCTTTCGATTCTTCTATCGCGGTAACAATATAGTCATATTTATCGGTGAGGCTAATTAAAATTTTCTCGACTACCTTTTGATCGGAGATGTCTTCTCCATATGTCCGCATTTGGTTGACGATTTCGAAGACTCGTGAGAAGTACTCCTTAATCTTCTCCGACTCCTTCATTTGGAGATTTTGAAATTGCCTCCTCAATGTTTGCAACTTCACCGCAATTACCTTTGCGGAGCCTTCAAACTCCTCTCTCAAAGTCTCCCACGCCTTCTTGGATGTAGTTGCTCCACTTATCTGTGGAAACAAGTTTTCTGCAACACCCTGTTGGATTAGAAACAGGGCCTTGGCATCGTTCATTTGTTGTTGTTTTTGCTCCTTCGTCAATGTTCCTGTCGGCGCCGTGAAGCCTTGTTCGACGACATCCCACAATCCCTGCGAGAGTAGCAACGTTCGCATCTTGATCTTCCACATAGCATAATTTTCTCCAATGAATACGGGAACCATCGGTTGTGCCATAGTTGCACCTCCTGAAGACATCGACTTCGGATGCTTCTTATATTGCACGAACGCCCTAGTCTACTTCTCTACCTTCTTACTCGAACCTGAAGCTCTGATACCAAATGTTGGAAATTGATATCGGATTGTGGATGGTATAGGAGAGGAGTTTATATAATAATTATTTTATTATCTCAAGAGGAGTACAAAGCTATATTTTTTACACTCACGCTTCTCTTCTTTTTTTTCTTTCACACACTAACGCCTCATGTATACTAGCTTATTTATACATATCAAAGTCGGTTTGGCATTTTCTAGATTAAGCTCTAGATTATATCAATAAATTTCTAGAAGTTTCTTATTCTACCGACATATTGACCCTAGAATACACAGAGCACTAATCTACAAAATTCTAGTATACATACTACCGACTTAATTTGGTTTATAACTTCTTGAACAATCTAGAAAAGTATTTGGGCCTTGGGCTTCGGTGCTGTGAATTCAACAGGTTATGAACCCAACACCCCACTGTAAAAAGAGAAGAGGAAACAAAAATAAATGTATGACTAATTTTACATGTGCTTGAGTTGTTTGTTTGGGGGACAAGCATTGTATTGTCAAACTTTAATTAAATTCCTGGTAGTTCTATATGCTGGTTCATATTTATCAAATGCTTGAGTTGTTTGTTTTGGCGCAAGAATCAAGAACTGAACTGTGGTTGTAAACCAGTATATGAAGTTATGGAGAGGTGTCTTACCAGTGTTAAAGCTGGACTGCTACAATAATGAAATAGCAGTGTGAGATAATAGATTTATTTAGAAATAGAAAATAATAGATTTATTAGCAGTTTCCAATTTTATCTTTCTTGCACAAACCAGTTATAAAACTGTTTTAAGAGTTATAAAATAGGGTCTCAATTGCTGTAAAAGAATGGCACAACTTAGAAAGGTCTACAATAACTAAATATACCTTTTTAATTATGGGCTTCTTCTCTTAAAATCAGTGAGTGTAAGTCAATTTTTGGTATTGGCTGATCATTTGCGATGAAAGCCGGAAAATGGATATCAGGTCAAGTGGATCATCTAGTCACACAAATTAAGAGCCGTCGTGAAGATTTGTTGCAATGGATCAAATCTTCAAGCGGCTACTGGATTTGTTTGACCCACTAGATGACCTCCACCTGTAGATACTTTCCATTTTTCAGCGCAAATATCAGGAGATGAAACCAATAGAAAAATTGACGTTGACTACTAGTTTATAAGAGCAGAAGAAATAATAAAAAAGGATTATTTAGGTGACCTTTGTAGAGTTGTGCTTCCATTCTACAGAAATTGAACCCAATCCTGTGACTCTTAAAACAGTTTTATAACTGGTTTGTGCAAGAAAGATAAAATTGGAAACTGCTAATAAATCTATTATTTTCTATTTCTAAATAAATCTATTATCTCACACTGCTATTTCATTATTGTAGCAGTCCAGCTTTAACATCAAAAATATTTGTAATCTTTTGATTTCTCCAAGTAATTTATGTTTTGTATTATCTTGATTGTTGATGGTTTTTTATTATGTTGAATTGTTGATTTTTTTCAAGTAATTTAGGATTTTTGTTATGTTGATTGTTATATGTTTTGTTATTATTGAATTCTATCCTATTAGCTAATGAGTTTGAACCCAATAAGATATTTGATCCGATTTCTGCTCCCCTAATAGAAATCCTGCGTCGTCCCTCGATGACATCCATCACAATATGTGCCTAGCTCCATGATTTTTTTTTTCATAATTACAACCTAAACATATATACTATTGTCTTAATTTTCCTTCTCAATTTTTTGACTACAATTTATCATAAAAAAATCCTACAAGCAAAAAAAAAGCATTAATTAAAAAGAGAAAACAAAATTCCTACTAGATTTTGTTGCACTACAAGAAAATTGTTTAAAAATGTGGATATAATGGATTTTTACCGTCGGTAATAACTATATCCATGAAAATACCTATTTTCGTGGACTTACTAACGGAAATAGTCATTTTTTTTATCGATACCTTTAAACCAAATTCTTGTAGTGTTGAGTCCGTATTTTATTTTGGACCCAACAAAGTCATTTTATTACGAATGTTGGACTTATTCCAAAGAAAAGATAGGAATATATGAGTGAAGCTATGGTAATATGCATAGTGTATATTGGCATGCGCATGAACTTATATCTTTGTTTTGAATGTCCTTACGGTTAATTCAAGCTGTTTAACATGATCTCCTTATAAAAATGTACTTGCGGATTAAATTTTATATATTAATTTTTTTTTTTAAATAGATAAAGAAATCACTCAATTTAAAAATACTATAGCATTTAAAAACAATAATTTTCTGTCTATCTATCTAAAAATAGTAAAATGTTTCTAAAAAAAATGTATTAACATTTGAAAGATTTTTGAACGGCTTATTAAGCCGCCAACAAATTACGGTCATAGGCCTTAATATTGGGCCATTGGGCCTCACTGGACTCATCTGAAGCTATTGTTTTTAAACAACTACCGGACTCATCTCAACCTATTATTTTCAAACTACAAAAGAAAAATAAAGCAATCTGTAGTCTATACCTTCGCACCCTCACCTAGTGTTCTAACACCCAACCCGGACCTGTGGACCTGGTCCGGTCCGGTCCGTCCTTGATCCGCGTACCATCCGGACCGATCTGCGCGCGGGTTTGACCGGGTTCAAGGGTTGGGCGGACCGGGTTGGCTTTTTTTGAAAATGAATCCACCCAAACCCGTGAACTCATCCCGGGTTGAACCCACCCAACCCGCATAAAACAGAAAAAAAAAAAAAAAAAAAAAAAATCGGTCCGCCCGACCCACCAACCCTTGCGGGCAAGGATAAAAGGGCGAGTAAGGGTCGACTTTTAAAATTTTTACCCTTCTGAACCCGCCCCATTTAACCCACTGAATCCGTCCCGGCCAACCCGTGAATCCGCACGGGTTGGACCCGGTCCACCCCGTGGGACCCGTTATAAGAACACTACCCTCACCACAAAGGCACATACCCTCAATTCTATCAAAAACAAAGTAAAACAAGCTGCAATAAAATATATATCAAATTGGAGTTAAACTACAACTCTGAATCTAAACACATAAAAAATATCAAATAAAGCCACAAATGCACAACAAGTTCAAATTCACCCTTTATCACGTCAAACTTTAAAAAAAGAATAATAAAGGATATGAATTCCTACATTAATGACAATTTCACTTTCAAATGGTAAACATCATTGCGGTACAAGGGGAAGCAAACCAAACCAAACAAAATAAACAAAAGGAAAAGGAAAATTCACAATATTACGTGCTTATTAAGAGAACAAGATTGAAAATTATAAAGAAATCGAATCTGACAGCTAATTAGTTCCTTGGATTGTAGTATCCATAGATAGTGTAGAATGTCTGAAGTACCGTAAGAATTAGCAGGATCACACCTGCGAACACCGAGATGCCCGCCCATGGGCTATTGAAGTAGTTATTCTGCAAGTTCGCCCATCGACGGTTCCAACTTGACTTATAGTATTTCTCAACATTCTCAAACAAGTTGGAGAAAGGATTGTAGTGCTTCTTGATCATAGAAAGGTTACCAATATCATTGAAGAAAGTGGCCGCCTTTGTGTGACTGCTCAGTGTGTTATAGATAACGCCAAATTTTTGAAGTAACTCTACGTCCTTTTCTGAATCGATGAGATCATCCAAAAATTTTATGTAGGTGCTAATAATTAGAATGGGGTGTGCCATGGAGTTCTCAAAGGCGATGAGATTTACTAATAAGGAGGCCAAACTTGAGTCAATCTTTAGGCAATCCATCCGCATGATACCCTTTGAAAATTCAACTTGAAGACCTTCTGCATAAATACAATAATTTTCGAATTTTATACCTGCGATCTGGTGAAGTTCAGTTGCATTCGCTATCAACTTTGGCAATGAGCGGCGGATATTTCCCCAACTGGATGTTTGCTTGCGATTGTGACTTTTCATTATTTCAATTAATCGTTCGGTCGTTGGCACACAGCTTTTCCAATAAAAGTCGAGCAAATGGTCTGATTCGAAATCCCAGCAATTGGGACTGCCTTCCCATGGCAAATCGACTAGTATAAACCATAGAAGGACCATTCTAAGGGCGACAGAATTGTGAGCATTTGGAAAAAGCCAATAATACACCATGTTAATAAAAAAGAGGGGAATTTGATTTTCCAACAGAAGCAAGTCAGATCTTACCTCTTTTATGTTCACCTCTAGAGAACCCATACTCTCTGGTATTGCTCCACGGAGAGAGAGTAAAATTCGGATAACAAAGCAACTGTCTAGAAGTAGCATCCGAACAAATTCAACATCAGTAATTTGGTCGAACTTCTCTTTATAGAAACTACGAGCACGCCTTTCGAACTTCATAAACGGGTCGACAGGCACCCGGTCCATAGTACTTCCACCTCTATTATAAAACAATTCTCCGTTTTCACCTTTATTTTCATCACCTGGCCGCATCGTAAGAAGGTTTGACATGCACCAGACTTTTGTCTCCTCCATTGGTTGGAGATTTTCATGTCCACGGTGATAGGGGCCAATAGGAACCAACTTAGGCTCAAAATCAGATTCTCGACCGTATCTGATGTGCGCTGGGGCACGGAAAATAGAATCTGATGATGAAGTGGAATCATACTTCCAATAATGTCGAACCTCCGGGCCCTCTGCGCTTGATGTCCCGCCAACCTCTGGGCCCTCTGCAGCTGATGTCACTTCGATCTCCGGGTCCATCTGGAGTGAAAAGTGAATATGGATTGAGGAATATCTTTGCTTCGTTGTGTTTCGTGTTTTGGTTTGTTTGGTAATTTCAAAAATATCATACGATTGGATGTAAGAGAGTGATAGTAGAAAAAAAATTGATTGGGCGTATAGGAGTTAATTTGTAGAAGATGAGGTAGATCGGGATGCCAGTGTGTTTATATTATTTCTGGTATATAATATAATATATATTCATATTATTATAAGAGGGAATCATTTTGACAGCTCATTGACAAATTTTATAAATAAAACTTAAATTTAAAATTTGACAGCTCATTGACAAATATAACACGGTAATTAATTATTCAAAATTAACAATACGTCATACATCATCTAACAATATTTTAATTATACGACATTAAATGGTTAGGCTGTCTATGTCCAACAATAGTTCTAAATTTATTTTTATTTTACCATTTTACTGAATATTTTCTTAATTAATTATTAAGGCTGTTAAAATAATCATGTATCGTAAAATATGATGAAATTTAATGTATCTAATGATTTAAATTTTAATTGATTCGAAATTAACAATACTTCATACATCATCTAACAATATTTAAATTATATGACATTAATTTTTTTTAAAATAATTATCAAGATCGGTAAAATAATAATTTATCGAGTATCTCTATTCCTCCTTTAATAATGCATAAATTTCATATATAATTAAATTTTTTAGAAATATGATCAAAATATATTGTGTCCCTCGTTGTTCTCCTTTCATATACAATTTAAGGGCTTCTATTAAACAAAATCAATTTTTAAAGAACAATTTTCAAATGCACCATCAATTCGAAAAATCAATTAGACTTGTTTTAACCATAAAATCCAACATAAATGATTTAAAGCTCGAATCAAGCAAGGGGACTTACAATCCATATAGCCACTTATTTAGCTACCTCACTATCATATTCTCACCGATTTAATCACATCAAATCCAGAATACTCTACTTAAATCTCAAGAGCTATAGACTGACTCTCAAGCCCTCAAGGAAATCCAACAGACAACATTAATTACATTTGCTATCGGTTGCCTTCTTCTTCAAGTTACCACAATGGTAACCTCAAAGATTGATCCACCCAATGTTTGATTGAGAGAGATGATTCCAATACTAGTTGTATAACAAACTCTCCAAAATCAAATCCTTACTAACTTCGTTTGTAGACTCGTAGTCTCAACATGAAACAAATAAAAAAAAACAAGCAAAAGCTCAACACATGAACAACTCAAATGAGAGCAAACAAATGAGCAAAAGCGAATCAAAATGAAATTCAAAATTAGATCTAATACTAGATCTAAAACAAGCATGAGAAGAGGAGAAGAAAGACACCAAGATCAAGGCGATCGGCTCACCTAGGCCGATCGGCCTAGAAGTGGTGGAAGGAGCAGGCGGCACTAGCTTGGGGAATTATATTCCTATGCCATATTCATCCAATATGGATATGTGAGATTAAATCGATGGTGCATCGATTGATCTGTGAAACACATTAACCAACATTTAATCCTCACACTAATCTTGTCTATAAATAGTGTTCCTTGCTAAATACAAAGATCAAGAAAATCTAGAGTTTATTACTTATTACGAGATAGTGTATTTACAATCTAGAATCTTATTCTAGATTACTATAAAGTAATGTCAAACTTAAAGAACAAGTTGATCATATCAACAATTATATGAACAATATTACGAAGCAACATTTGCTCTAGGACACTAACTCCATCAGTTGGCATAAGTGATTAACATCATATGTCTTGAGTCAATGGCAAATGTGTATACTTTTCCTATCGGGACGATAGCCATCGGTTTGGAAGCCGATTGCAAATTGCAATTTCAACCGACAGCAAAGTATTTTTCTATTGTAGTGACATGCGCCCTAGAAATTGTAGCGTTCCCTATATGTCACGGATTCTTCATGTGAAATTTCTAAATATATATATATATATATATATATATATATATATTTATGAATTTTTAATTATTCAATGCAAAACTATATTTGATCCATTTAATTTCTAATGTATCGGGTTTCACATGGATGCTATCTACTTAATCTCGGGCAGGTTAATTATATTTTGACACTCCTAATTAATAATTAAATCGGGTTGCACATGGCCTACTTGAGGTCACTTCTCAACAGTTTTCTTTTCTTTAGTAACATAATAAATAATATGTAAATATCATGGATAATTACCACTTTTTTATACTTGAAACGATTTTTTTTTTTTTTTTTTTAGTTTTCTATACTAATACTTTAGAAACTATATTTATATACGCTTTCTTTTTGACTCCATATGAAATAGTAACTATATATGCTATAAATCTTTAATTGACTGTGTGTATGGTTGAGGTCATTTTTGCATGAGCACCTTCCTTCCATTTCACACTGTTAATTTAAATTTTGATAACAATTGTGTATGATATACCGGGTATGATTAAAGCTTTTGTAGTAGTGATCGTCGCAAAATAATATAATAATTACATAACATGTGAATTTATCTGTTTGATTCAAATTTACCACACTAAATTCACTCTGCGCTTTCAGAATTTTTTTTTTTAAATTTGAGCTAATTTCAAATTAGATGGAAAAGTTATGGCTTCATTTTGCAAGTATGGTAATAATTACATAATATGGTTGTTTAATCATTTACTATGGTTGTTTAGTGCAATCTGAACTCGATTAAATCAACCAAATTAAACAAATGGAGGAGACCTCGAGGTCTGCCATCGAGTTTGACTAATGAATTAATAAAGACAAATGGGTACTTGGAGTCTGGCAATTGGTATTTATGGTTCACACCTAGCTAGCTGCTATGTGCGTTTCAAGTTTTTCACCACTTATTGGTCATAATTACTACCATACATGTAAAATGAGGGGTTTAATTTGGTTCAAATGGCATATAGTCCGGGAATCCAAATTCCATTATTTATTGGGCCGAAGCCCTTTGCTTCGTCTGGGCCTAATTAAGAAGTACAATTCTTAGTCATAATTACTATCAGTATAAGAAAAAGCACACAGCAGTGAAGTACCAATATGATTGCTTTTAGTTAAAACATACTGGTTGATCAAAAGTAATCCATGGATTCACTCGATAATTTTAAATCTGATTTTTCTTGTCCCTAAATGAGGGTGATTTGTCAAATAACAAATTACATTATGTTAAATAAGAATCACAGTTTAGGCCAAACCAGAAAACAAAAGCAAAAGAAAAAAACAATAAAAATATTTGATGGTTAGGAGAGAATAATGAGAACCATGAATGGGGGCAGGGAATAATGAGAAGGACACTACCAAACCTCTACGCATATGCACTGAACAGTGACATCACATTGAACCAAATGGCTGTAGCATTTATTACATTGGAGGAGAATGTGACAGAATTATTCAAACCAAATTTGTCTATGGAAGCGCAGCAAGAGCTACAGCTTCTTGGCAACTTGGTGACTGCCATTAACCTGCAAAGAGGAGAGATTGACGAGGTAACTTGGAAACCAAATGAATCAAGAAAATTCACTGTTCAATCAGCATACAAATTACTCAAGGGGGGATCAAGAATTAATTTAGTCGTCTCCAAAATATGGCAAGTGAAAGCACCGCCACGAATGAAAATCTTCGCATGGCTGGCAATAAAAAATAAGATCTTGACGCATGACAATCTACACAAGCGGGGATGGGAAATTGTGAGCAGGTGCAGCTTATGTAGAAAGGCTACAGAAACAGGAAAGCACCTGTTTGAGGAATGTATATACACACTGCAGTTATATGAGAGATTGAGACACAACAGGTCAGGTCCGAATTGGCCAAACACACCAACAATTTAAGTAACTACAAAGGATAAGGTGGGTGATATGAAGCCAGGTCAGAAGACAGCAATGGTGATCATGCAATTCATTATATGGAGGGAGCGGTGTGCCTGCAGTTTTGGAATTGAAACCAAGCATACAGAGGAGCTGCTGCAAGAGGAACTCTGGTATCTCGAGCTCTATGAATGAATTAGCTGAACGAGTAACCTAATAGGAGGAAAATAGAAGGCAAAATAAGGATAATCAATCAAGGAGAGAGGAATTAGAGGCACTGATACGAAGCCAAATAATACCGGGTTATCTTGGTACGCTATTGGTTTCAATGGAAAAGGAGGAAGATGCAATACAGAAAAGTTTGTACCGGAATTGTACTGGTACAAGCATCTTGGTGTTGGTACATGCGACTCGGTACTAGACTGATACATGTGCAGTTCTAATAAGGCAAGATGCTATCAGGAAAAGGAAAACAAAACGGTGGTCTCTCCATCAAAATTCAAAGTTTCCTACTCTCATTTTAGCTGTTACAAAAAATTTAAGTTTTCTGTTTTTTCCAATTTTGGATTTCTTTTTTCTGCTTTCCTATGCTCAGATGTTTGAGCTTTTGCATTTGTTTTTATTTGTTACAAAACTTGTGTAACTTTACCATTATCAATGGAATTAAATATGGACTTGACCCATGTTTTTTCTCAAAAAAAGTAGGGTACGCTTGTAGAAAGTTTCATTAGTACTTGAAATTTTTTTGAACGGCTCGTTAGGCCTTAATATTGGGCTTTTGGGCCTTACTGGTTTACCCCTAATCTTTAGAACTGCCGGACTCATCTCAAGCTATTGTTTTCAATCCACAAAAGAAAAATAAAGCAATCTATAGTCTGTACCTTAGCACCCTCACCACAAAGGCACAAACACTCAATTCTATCAAAACAAAGTAAAACAAGCTGCAGTAAAATATATATATCAAATTGGAGTTAACTAGAATTATGAATCTAAACAAATAAAAATAAGTCACAAATGCACAACAAGTTAAATTTCACCCTTTAAAATAAAGTTAGAGGTTAAACCACAAAACTATTTAATACATTTGTTATTACAGCAAAATATTTCTTCTATTTGAATTTTGAACTCATGACCTCTCACATGGAGACCCACTATCCTAAATTTTAAAACTAGGATAATCAGAGCTTATACAGAACTAAAAGTCGAGCACAAACATATGGATTTTTTTTTATTTTGTATTTATGTATTGTTTTTCGTACCTCGTTCCTTCAAGTACCAGGAAAAAAAGGCACAAAAAAATAGTAAAATACAACACAAACAAACAGAAAACTAAAATGAAAAAAAGGCCATTATCTCGCATCATAAATGCAGATTAATTCAGTTTTGATGATAGACCATTCCAATAGTACTAATTTGAGATCATGTACCATCATGAAATGGTAATGACATGTTAACCACATTTTTCAATACTTATTTGCTACAAACAGATGTTTAATGCATTGTATATGGCCTTCAAAAACAGAAAAACAAAAAAAGTTGTGATACACTGTATATGGCCAAGTCTAAATTGTTGGGGCCAGAACCAGGTGTAATTTACATACCTTTGTTCTGCAACGTCCAAATTGATTTGAGTGCTAAGCACCTAAGATTATTGATATTATCTTTTTTGTAAAATAAAACCACCACCATATGTACAGTGCTCTAAGCATATATATACAATAACACAAGAATAACGAAGGATACCAATTGGTACATTAATGACAATTTCACTATCAAATGGTAAATATCATTGCGGTACATGGGGAAGCAAATAATATCCAGAGGACAAACCAAACCAAACAAACAAACAAAAAAAACAAAAGGAAAAGCTAAATTAACAAACAAAAAAAAAAAAAAAAGGAAAAGCTAAATTAACAATATTACGGACTTATTATTATGAGCTAGAACAAGATTGCAAATGGTAAAGAAATCAAAAGTGACAGCTAATTAGTTTCTTGGGTTGTAGTATCCATAGATAGTGTAGAATGTCTGAAGTACTGTAAGAATTAGCAGGATCCCACCTGCAAACATCGAGATGCCCGCCCATGGGCTATTGAAGTACTTATTATGCAGACTCGCCCATCTACGGTTCCAACTTGACTTATAGTATTTATCAACATTCCTAAACATGTCGGAGAAAGGATTTTTGGACATGTCGATCGAACAAAGGTTGCCAATATCATTGAAGAAAGTGGCCGCCTCTGTGTGACTGCAAAGCGTGTTATAGATAACATCAAATTTTTGAAGTAATTCTACATCTTTTTCTGAATCGATGAGATGATCCCAAAATTTTATGTAAGTGCTAATAATTCGAATGGGAAGTGGCATGGAGTTCTCAAAGGCGATGAGATTTAATAATATGGTCTCCTGAGTTTTGTCAATCTTTAGGCAAAACATCTGCATGATGCCCGCCTTTGAAAATTCAACTCGAAGACCTTCATAACTATGATGGCATTCGAATTTTATACCTGCGATCTGGTGAAGTTCAGTTGCATTTGCTATCAACTTTGGCAATGAGCGGGGGATATGCTCCCAGCCGGATGTTTGCTGGCGCTTGTGACTTTTCATTATTTTAATTAATTGTTCCGTGTTTGGCACGGAGGTTTTCCAATAAAAGTCGAGCAAATGGTCTGATTCGAAATCCAAGCAATTTGAACTGACTTCCCATGGCAAATCGAGATTAATAAACCATTCAAGGATATGTACAAGGGCAATGGACTCGAGCACATTTGGAAAAAGCCATTCATACACCTCAAGGATAAAAAAGAGGGGAATTTGATTTTCCAATAGAAGCAAGTCAGATCTTACCTCTTTTATGTTCACCTCTAGAGAACCCATACCCTCCGGTACATCTCCAGAGATAGAGAGAGCAACTCGGATAATAAAGCAACTGTCCAGAAGTAGCATCTGAACAAATTCATCAACATCACTAATTTGGTCAGACTTCTCTTTATAGAAACTACGAGCACGCCTTTCAAACTTCTTAAACGGGTCGACAGGCACACGCTCCATATTACTTCCACCTCTATTATAAAATAACCATGGAAATTCACCTTTATTTTTATCACCTGGCTGCATCATAAGAAGGTTTGACATGCACCAGACTTTTGTCTCTTCCATTGGTTGGAGTTTTGGAAGTCCACGGTAGAAGGGGCCAATAGAAACCAACTTAGGCTCAAAATCAGATTCTCGACCGTATCTGATGTGCGCCGGGGCACGGAAAATAGAATCTGATGATGAATTGGAATCGTACTTCCAATAAGGTCGAACCTCGGTCTTCCGAATAGGATGAAGTGCACTTCGGCAGGTGTGGCAGATGTTCTGGGCCCTCTGTGGGCCGTCTGCGGCAGATGTTCTGCCGACCTCTGGGCCCTCTGCAGCTGATGTCCCGCCGACCCCTGGGCCCTCTACAGCTGATGTCTGTTCGACCTCCGTGTCCATTTGGAGTGAAAAGTGAATATGGATTGAGGAATATCTTTGTTTCGTTGGTATGTTTAATGTTTTGGTTTGTTTCGTAATCTCATAAATATCATCATACGATTGGGTGTATGAGAGTTATAGAAGAAAATAAATTGATTAGGTATATGAGATGAGTTTATAGAAGACGAAGTAGATCGGGATGCCGGTGTGTTTATATTATTTCTGGAATATAATATAATCTAGTCATATTATAATAAGAGGGAATCATTTTGACTGGCGCTCATTGACAAATTTCTTTTTTCAATCAAAGAAAAGGGCCATATTAATTCCAGGTTTGACCGTAAGTCATGCTTCTGCTCGCTCGTTCCACTTACGTTTCACTCATTGGGTCGATAGGAAGATTGTTTGAAAGCAAGTCTCGGCGTAGGGGAGTCTATCTTAAGAGCTAGTTAAAAATAAAAATTTAATTTAAAAATTGACATTATATACATAATTTATATTTTCAGAACTTATGTATATTAAAATAAAAATTTTAATTATTCAAAATTAACAATATTTCATACATCATCTAACAATATTTAAATTATACGACATTATATGGATAGGCCATCTTTGTCCGTCGTCCAACAATAGTTCTAAATTTCTTTTTATTTTACCATTTTAATGAATATTTTTTAAATTAATATCAAGATTGTTAAAATAATATTTTATTAAGTGATCTCTCCTCCTCCTTTAATAATGCACAAGTTTCATAATTTTTTTTTGGTCATGCACAAGTTTCATAATTAAAAGGTTTTATAAATATGATTAAAAAATATTGTGTCCCTCGTTGTTCTCCTTTCATTTACAAATTAAGGGTTCTATTAAAAAAAATCAATTTTTAAATAACAATTTTCAAATAACAATTTTCAAATAATGCACCATTGATTCAAAAAATAAATTAGACTTGTTTTAACCATAAAACCATTTCCTTGATTGTCTATGGTTAAGCATGCACGCCGTAATAAATTTGGCACCGCAATGTTTATAATGACCCTCATCGATTTTACATTTAGATTTACATGCAAATTCAAACACTTTTTTTTTAATTAGTTTACTTAGAACTATTTTAAACTTGAAAATATTGTCTTTCAAATAAATCTAAATTTTCATTCTCGTATATAAACGAAAGAAATAAAATCCAACTTAAATGATTTAAATATCAAATCAAGCAAGGGGAGTTACAATCCATATAGACACTTATATATTCAAGTTACCACAATGGTAACCTCAAAGATTGATCCACTTAATATTTGATTGAGAGAGATGATTCCAATACTAGTTGTATTACAATCTCTCCAAATTCAAATTCTTACTAACTTCGTCTGTAGACTTGTAGTCTCAACAAGAAATGAATCAAAAGAACAAGCAAAAGCTCAACCCATGAGCAACTCAAATGATAGCAAAAAAAAAAATGAGCAAAAGAGAATAAAACGAAACTCAAAGTTAAAACAAGCATGGGAAGAGGAGAAGAAAGACACCAATATCAAGGCGATCGATTTATCTAGGATGATCGGCCTTGAAGTGGTGGAGGGAGCAGGCAGCACCGGCTAAGGGAAATCTATTCCAATGCCATATTCATCCAATATGTATCTGCAAAATTAAATCGATTCACCATCGATTGATCAGTGAAACAGATTAATCAACTTTGAGGAGGGTTCTAATGCCTCATCTCCTCATATCTCATCCATGCCTCATATCCAATATCTTCATTTTTAAAGTCCAAACAGTAGATCCGAACAGCTCAACATGATCTCCATGTTAAATTTGCTTGGAAACCAAATTTTATATTTTTTGAAAACTTTTTACTATTATTTTAGATTCATTGAAAATCGCTATTTTTTAAACAAATCTGAACCATAAAAAAACAATGTTTTTCAATAAATTTTAAAAAATGGTAAATAATTTCCAAAAAAAAATAAAATTTTGTCTCTAATCATATTTTAATATGGAGATCATGTTGAGCAGTTCGGATCGACTGTTTGGACTTTAAAAACGAAGATATAGAATATGAGACATGGATGAGATATGAGGAGATGAGACATTGAAACTTTCCTCATCAACTTATAATCCTCGCACTAATTTTGTCTGTAAATAGTGGTCCTTGCTAAATACAAAGATTGGGAAAATCTGGAGTTTGTTATTGATTACGAGATACTGTATTCTAGAGTACTATAAAGTAATGTCAAACTCAAGAAATAAGTTGATCATATCAATCTTTTTATGAACAATATTATAAAGCAACATTTGCTCTAGGATACTTACTCCATCAGTTGGCATAAGTGATTAACATCATATGTTTTGAGTCGATGACATATATGTATATTTTTTCTATTGGGATGATAGCCATCGGTTTGGAAACCGATTGCGAATTGCAATTTCAACCGAGCGACGAAGTGTTTTTATGTAGTAGTGACATGCACCGTAGAAATTTTAGCATTGCCCATATGTCACGGATTCTTCTTGTGAAATTTATAAAAATATATATATTTACGAATTTTTTATATTCAATGCAAAACTATATTTGATCCATTTAATGTCCAATTATATCGGGTTGCACATGGCCTAGCTACTTGAGGTCACTTCTCAACAGTTTTCTTTTATTTAGTAAGATAATAAATAGTATGTAAATATCATGGATAATTACCACTTTTTTCGGTATAGAGTACTATACTAGAAACGAGTTTTTTTTTTTTTTTTTTTTTGTAGTTTGTATACTAGCTAATGCTTTAGAAAGTGTATTTATATACGCTTTCTTTTAACTCTCTATGAAATAGTAACGTAACTATGCTATATTATATGATCATGACCGACACTGTATCCTTTCTGTAAAAGAAATTAATGATATTTTTTTTGTTGTCAATAAGATGAGGTTTATATTTTATGTTATAACTGAGTTGTGTATGGCTGTACATTGTTTAAGAATTTTAATTTGTTTTCCTTTATCCCAGATGCTAGGTGCACAGGACATATATATATCATTCCATTACCTGTGACAGCTGCTGCTAGCTAGCTAATCTTAAACAATTTGTGTTGACATAGAGATAGCTAGTTATATATATAGAGAGAACAAAATTCAATTATAATACCAAGCATGTCGTGAAAATAAAATTATTCTTTTAATAATTCAAAAATTTGCTTTTCATATATGTCCGATTTATAACGTAGGGATCAATTTCACGTCATTTTGTAGATCAATGAAGAAACTTCCATTACAGAACATCAGCGATACGTACGCATCTAATTTGTCGACCATTAAAAGAAACATGACCAGGATATAATTACGTCATAATAGGATGAAGCATGCATTAAAATTGGAGCGTTAAATGAAGTGTAGTGCAGAACACTAGAGCTTTTTTTCCCCCTTAATAAGTGGCTTTGGAACCAGCGCCAAGGGCCATAAACGTCGTTAGTAAATTATGTTTAGAAATTATAAATTTATAGGGTCCAAGCTGACCTATTAAATTTCAGGGTTGTCAACTATATAGTTTTGTCTCTCGGGATCGTGAAAAGCCAATATGCAAATAATGGTAATGATGGAATCGGTAAAGATGACCTTAAATTATTAAGCAATAATGTTCCATAATGTTTGGACAAATACATGGTTCAGTAAATTATATATTCCTAGCTAGACCTACTTTTTTTGTTTTTATATGCAACGTGAATATATAAGAAAATAGGAAAATAATACATGATTTTGGTTCTCAAATAATTCAAGTTTCTAAGCTATCTATGTAATTAGAAAAATTCCAACAGTCAAGGACTGTATCTTAATTATTTAAATTATTTGGGAACCAACCAAATGAATTTTATTTCTATACGTACAATGTTTTGCAAATAAAAAACACAAAGTAGGTCTAGGACCATATAAAAACAGAAAATAGTTCTATGCAATTGTTGGACGGGTTAGATACATAATATTTAATATTTTCATATGTATAATGCATTATGGGACGGGTTAGATATATTCGTACATAAAAATAAAATCATAATTTGTATTTTGAATATGAATAATGTGAATCAATTGTGCAATAGCCTAACTTGATAAAACTATATAAAAATCAGGCCCCAAAACAAAAATCAACATCAAAACAGAAATTTTGAATCAAACACGTACCCCAGCTGTACGTGGACGTCAACATTGCATCTAACTAGTTTCTCTTATTTGCAATTCATAAGAAATATGAAAGGGAATTAATACATTGTTATTTCAAGTCAAGACTGACAGTTCACTACTTTTGCCAAGAATTTTTTTTTTTTTTCCGGAAAGAGGAATTGGCTCTATTGACTTTGACTTAGTACAAGAGATATATAAATTAACTCCGAAGTCACTATTACACACCTCACACACCTCACATGCAACATCAATAATTAATTTGGTGGAGGTTTTGTCCAAACGGCTTTGGATAATCTCTCATTCAAAACCGGATCTATACCGTTTAAGCTTGACTTTGATTGAATCTTTGTCCAAAGCCCTTTGGACAAAATCCACATGCATCATTGAATTTGGGGTTTAGGGTTAAAAATTTATGAATTTATTATTAGCCAAACAAATCCCACATGAATATATTATTAAACTAAAACCTCACATGCAATATCATTTATTAGCCTAATATATATCACGCACATGCCCCATGCATCATTAAATGAGCATCACGTGCCCACATGCTTCATTAAATTTAGAGTTTAAGGTCTAAGTTTATTATATCGCATAATGCTTATACTGTTTGTTCATAGTGATTCAACAAGTGGCAAAACTTCGACAGGGTCTTTGAGAAAATCCCAACACACATTATTACAAATTTGACATTGAAATTAGGAAGGTTTAAAGTATGACTAATTTACAATTTTGACATATGTTGATTTTTTTTTATGAAAGTACATATATTGATCATAATATTAAGTACTTTAGAATATTAATTCTAACAAAAGCTATTCTCACATATTTTCGAAAATGTCCGTTAATTGGCATTATTAATATTGTAATTAATTAAAATTATCTGCAGTTATTTCAAACTTGCATTTGCAATAATCATAAATTTTCGGTATATATATGCCTCTGAATATTACCAAAATATACAACACACACACACACACACACACATATACATATACACACATATATATAGAGTAATGCTATTATGCATTGCGAATTAAAGCGGGTGCTTTAATTCGCGCTCATTTCGTGATTTCTAAAGTTCAAATAGCCGATCCGAACCGTTAGATGTGTTCTCCATATTGAAATGTTCTTGGAGACCAAATTTTACATTTTTTTGGAATTTTTTTACTATTTATTAAGCCACTTTGAAAATCGCTGATCCAATGGTTTCACTGTTCAATATGAGCCCTTTGGACCAGCAATTTTCAAAGTGGCTTCATAAATAGTAAAAAATTCTAAAAAATGTAAAATTTGGTCTCCAAGCACATTTCAATATTAGAACACATCTAACGGTTCATATCAGCTATTTAAACTTTAGAAATCACGAAATGAGCGTGAATTAAAGCACCCGCTTTAATTCGCAATGCATAATAGCATTACTATATATATATATATATATATATATATATATATATATATATATATATATATATATATATATATATATATATATGTATATATACATATAAGCACATTTCCACTATTTGTCTGCCTGCCTGTACTGTGTCGAATTAATCCAAAATGGCTGTTAGATTCCGACTTTAGAGTTTTTTTTGTTTTTATTATAGTCCGTAGGCAGCACACACTTTACTACTTTTAGCAGAGTTCGAACCCCACGTTCTCCCGTAGAAGAGTGGGATGTTCTTTTTTTTTTCGATAAAAGGTTAAAGAGCCCATTTCATTCAAGAAATAAGTGTTCAATATATCAAACATAAAGAACAAAACACAAAAGTCCATCTATCATCAGCAACATAAAAGACAGCCCCAAGTTTGGCCAACAAAAGCAACTAAACTATAACAATCAAAAGTATATCTGAACTAAGTAAGATAACGATAACTGTTTAGACAGCAGCTGCTGTATTGGGAGCATCATCACTGTCTTCATCATCTGGAGGCCGGTACGGGACAATTTGTGAATCAGCAGGATCCCAGACTTGCAGAGGGATAACTTCAATATCTTCGGGCAACCAAATGACTATCAGATCCCTAGCTTGTCTCAGAGTGTGATGTTCTAACCAGCTGTGCTAGGCAGCGGTGACATGTTCTCTTATTAATGGTGTTCATACGCTGTCAAAGACCGACGACCGAGGGCAATCTCGAGTCGCATCCTCTGAAATATCTCCAACTCTTAGCGATTTTAGGGAAAATCACAATTGTTCAAATACGTTCCGCATGGATTTCCAATTACAAATGATACTGGCCTCCTGCGCTATCCCCGAATTGACACCGTACACTAGTGCTCTACAGGCGGGCCGGGCAGGGCCCCACGGGCGCGGGCGGTGTGCGGGCACGGACGGATGCGGGCGCGGGTGTCGCGGGCGCGCGGGCATCGCGGGCAAAAATTTCAAAACTCACGCCCTGCCCGTGTAATGTCCGTGCCCGCCAAGGGCGCGCGGGCAGGACGGGCCGGGCATTTTTTTTTTTTATCTGTTTTTTTTTTGTTTTTTTTTCTGTTTTTTTTTTTTTTTTTTTTTTTTTTTTTCCTGTTTTTTTTTTCTGTTTTTTTTTTTCTGTTTTTTTTTTCCTGTTTTTTTTTTATTTTTTTCTGTTTTTTTCGGTTTTTTTTTTCTGTATTTTTTTTCTTTGAAAACCAATAAATTATAAATCCAAATTCATGCCAATTTAAATTCATTTGACATGGTTGTAACTCGATAATTTTTGTTATAATAAAATATAAATTAAAAATTTCTTAAATCAATTACTTTAAAAATAATTAAGCTCTTATTTTAAAACAATAGATTAAAAAATAAACGACGTTTTTTGGCACTAAAAACCTTAAACTTAATTTTTGAGGCACTAAACGACGTTTTTTAGCGATTCTAATTTTCCGGCTACCCGGGGTTTATCCCCGGGTGACGGTTGCCACCGTCTCCTCCTCCCCTTTCCGAATTGACGTCATACACGTCAATCCGACTTTCCTAGCAAAAGTTATGGCCATTTAAAGTTTTAAAAAAATATATATCATTTTTTATTATTTTAAAAAATTAGAGAATAATAAAAATATTGAGATTGAGATTGAGAGAATGAGAGATGAAAATATTGAGAGAGATGTGAAAATATTGAGAGGAATGGGTGTATATTTATAGAAGTTTGTTTGGAGAGATTAAAATTTGAATTTAAAAAAACAAAAAAAATTAAAAAAAAATGGAGAGGTGGGGTGGGGTCCGGCTGGAGGGGAGGAGGAGGGGGAATTTGAATTTTAATTCAAATTTTCGGAAAAAAAAAATTCTAGGGGTGCGGGCACGGCGGGCCAGGCACTCGCGGGCAGGGAAAAAAAAATAGGGATCCGGCCCGTTTAACGTCCGTGCCCGCGGCACGGGCGCGGACAGGACGGGCGCGGGCGCGGACAGGGCACGCCCGCACAGCCATTTTTAGAACTCTACCGTACACGTCGGTCACACAAAAAATGAGATATCTCAGAGGACAATATTAAATCAACTAAAAAACAGTAATGAATGAAGTAGTGATCGGACATGAAGCAGTAATGCACATTGGGTCAATTTTGGATAAATATAGTAATGAACAATCAGTTATATATATACATGCAAACTCGATAAAACTATATAATAATTAGTTCTCAAAACAGTAATGATCATCAAACAGAAGGGATATGATTAAGTAGAGAAGGAAATATGTGACACGCCGTGACGTGATGTGACAAACACGCCGTGATTTGGTCACGTAACGTGATCAATTTTTTTTTTCACGTGACGTGACGTGACGTGACTAAAATGGTGGCGGATGGTCACGTCACGCGAATGGTCACGTCACGCGTAGTCACGCCGTAACTATACGTGACGTGATCACACGTGACTTGACGTGTCGTGACGTAAATTAGCCGTGTCAATTTTTTTATATTTTAATTTAAATTGTTGAAAATTTAGAAAAAAAGATAAAAAAAATTATAAAACAAGTAAATAATATTGTAAATATTATTTTTTTTTAGGAAATATTACATCTGATATTACTTTAAAAATTCAAATTATAAACATTCATTAGACTAAACTAAAAAAAATAAAAATTAGTACTACATGAGTACCAATATCACCGAACTTACACTAAAATAAAAATCTGAAAACTCTATACATGACGTGATGTGACGTGACTGGTTCGCGTGACGTGACGTGACGTATATTTTTACTAGAATGTGGTCACGTCACGCGTCACGCAAGTCACGTCACGTAATTGACACACGTGACGTGACGTAACGTTAACGTGACGTGACGTCTCGTGACGTGACTAGTCACGCCGTGACAAATTTCCTTCTCTGTGATTAAGAAATCAAATCAATACAATGTGATTTCGCATCATAATTGACAGCTGGCTCTTTTTGTTAAAAACTCTTTTTTTCCGATGGAAAGAAGGATTGACAATTTGACTTTAGTATGCAAACAAGTTGGAAACTTTAGTATACGCACAGTCATTGTTGCATACCATGAAATTTCAAAAAATATATATATTTATGAATTTTTAATTATTCAATGCAAAATTATATTTGATCCATTTAATTTCTAATGTATCGGGTTGCACATGGATGTTATCTATTTGTTCTCGGAATGCTTATATTTTGACACTCCTAATTAATAATTAAATCGGGTTGCACATGGCCTGGCCTACTTGAGGTCACTTCTCAACCGTTTTTATTTTCTTTAGTAATATAATAAATAATATGTAAATATCACGGATAATTACCACTTTTTTTACTCGAAACGAAATATTTTTTTTGTAGTTTCTATCCTAATACTTTAGAAACTGTATTTATATACGCTTTCTTTTTAACTCCATATGAAATAGTAACTATGCTATAAATCTTTAATTGACTGTGCATATGGTTGAGCTCATTTTCGTGCGAGCACCTCCCTCAATTTTACACTGTTAATTTGAATTTTGATAACATTTGTGTGTGATATACCGGGTATGATTAACACTTTTGTAGTAGTGATCGTCGCAAAATAATATAATAATTACATATCATGTGAGTTCATCTGTTTGATTCAAATTTACCACATTAAATTCACTCTGCGCTTTAAGAAAAAAAAAATTAAAATTTGAGCTAATTTCAAATTAGATGGCAAATTTATGGCTTCATTTTGCAAGTATGGTAATAATTACATATATAATATTATTTAAGGGGCATTTTATCTAATAAATAGGTATCAGAAATGTCAATGACCCCTTTCACAAGAAGTGTCATGCGATATTATTTTGTAAAAATTAATGAAGTAAGACGCAACTTAATCTCACAAAAGGGTGAAAATTATTCCCACATCTATCGACTTTGTTTATTTATTAGGGCTATAAAATTCAATTATTAACTATTATCGTAATTGCACTAATTTTTTTTTATTATTATAGTGACTTAGCATGATGTATTTCTGTCATGTTTTGTTTTTCAGTAGTTTTTGTTTGTTAAGGGTATATTGTAAACTTTTCAGTTTCTTATTATGTCTTTTTGTAGTTTCTAAGAAATTATATCTTTAAATAATTCAGAAATAACATAGCATTTTTACTTTACTATTTGGCATTAATTTATATAAACTTATTCTTTCAGTCACTTAAGTCATGCATTTTCTTTTGAGCAATTAATTAATTTTGAGTTGGCATTAGTTATCTTTCACACCAAAATTATTATTTGAAGACTAAGTATAATTGGTGTAATACTATAAATTATGGAAATTGGATAACAAATCTTCACATCCATCTCTACATTTTGATTTTTAACCTTCTAGTTAATCTTCAAATAAACTAACGGCTCATAGAAAGTAAGATCTGCTCTGCCGAAACAACTATTTTGATTTATATTGACTAAAAGCTTAAATTTGTTCAGCGCAGTATATATATCTACCTCTTGACATATCTAGTAGACAAAGACATCACTGTAGAGATAAGTACACGATAAAAAGACGGAAATGAATATTACATCTAAAGGCATCATGTGTATGTTACATGTGTGGATTTATTTTTTATATTTTTGCAATAGGGGGCAAGGCACTTGTGGGGCCTGGAGGTTACAAGTCAATGGTTCAATAAATAAATTATGAAGTAGCTAATATTGGTGGATTATTTACCTATCGAGCAACTCTGTAAATTAATCATTTACTATGGTTGTGTAGTGCGATCTGAACTCGATTAAATCAACCAAATTAAACAAATGGAGGAGACCTCGAGGTCTGCCATCGAGTTTGACTAATGAATTAATAAAGACAAATGGGTACTTGGAATCTGGCAATTGGTATTTATGGTTCGCACCTAGCTAGCTGCTTTGTGCGTTTCAAGTTTTTCACCACTTATTGGTCATAATTACTACCATACATGTAAAATGAGGGGTTTAATTTGGTTCAAATGGATATAGTCCGGGAATCCAAATTCCATTATTTATTGGGCCGAAGCCCTTGGCTTCGTCTGGGCCTAATTAAGAAGTACAATTCTTAGTCATAATTACTATCAGTATAAGAAAAAGCACGCACACAGCAGTGAAGTACCAATAGGATTGCTTTTAGTTAAAACATACTGGTTGATCAAAAGTAATCCATGGATTCACTCGATAATTTTAAATCTGATTTTTCTTGTCCCTAAATGAGGGTGATTTGTCAAATAACAAATTACATTATGTTAAATAAGAATCACAGTTTAGGCCGAACCAGAAAACAAAAGAAAAAGAAAAAAACAATAAAAATATTTGATGGTTAGGAGAGACAAATTATGTCCAACTCTTCTATCTCTGTCGCAAGTTAATATAATAATTATATAACATGGGAATTTATTTGTTCGATTCAAAATAACCATATGAAATTCACTTTGCTCTTTACGAAAAAAAAAATTCAAATTAAATGTCAAACTTATGGTTTCATTTTGCAAGTATGGTAGTACACATAATAATATAATTACGCTATTAATGTGAAAGGACATTTTATCTCAGAGTATCTTCCATGTCACATGAATAATTTTCACATAATGGGCTCCAGATTTGACAAAGTTTTTGTTAGAATAGGTATGAGAATGTCAATGATCCCTTTCACAATAGGAGTCTCATGCAATAATATTATGAAATAAATAATGAAGTCAGACTTGACTTAATCTCCTGAAAGGGTGCAATTAAGTTATTCCCACATCTATCATCAACTTAATTTGTTTATTCATTAGGGCCAAAAAATTATCAATTATTCTTGTGTTTTGTTTTTCAGTAGATATAATTTGTTTGTTAAGGGTGTATTGTAAACTTTTTTGTTTCTTATTATGTAGTTTTCCAGTTCCTGAGCATTATGTATTTAACTAATGCAATAATAATAAAGCATTTTCACTTTCCTATTTGTCATTAAATTATATAAACTTATTCTTTCAGTCATGACTTAAGTCATGCATTTTAACTTCAAGAGTTTCATTTCGAATTCGGTGCAAGAGACAGCGGTTCGATCATAGCAGGCATGCAGGAGGCGGGTTTCAAAACAAACCTGGAGTGTATTTTTCTTCTCTGCATGTTGGATACTTTGGAGGGAAAGAAACTGCAATATATTCGAAGGCTCTTTGTCGGATCCAACTTGGGCAGCAGAGCACTCCAGGAAGGAGGCCATTTTGTGGCTTCAATACTGCTGATTTCTAATTTTGTAGTTGTAGTCTTATATCTGGTTGTTGGCGTTTGTTTTTGTGTTTAAATTTTGTACACACTGATAGCAACTATCAGTTTCTCAAAAAAAAAAGAATCATTTCGAATTTATATCTTTCACACAAAAAATATTATTTGAAAAGTAACTATAATTGGCATAATTATCTAAATAAAATTGGACAAACACGTCTTGACATCCATATATTGATTTTGATATTTAATCTTCTAGTTAATCTTCAAATAAATTAATGGCTCATAAAAATTAAGATTTGCTCTGCTTATACAACTATTTTGGTTTATATTGATAAAAAGATAAATTTTGATAAGCGAAGTATATCTACCTCTTGACATCTCTAGAATACAAGACATGACTTTAAAGATAAGTACATGAAGGCTTGTTAGTAAAGACAGCAGAATTAAGGCATGTACCAATAAGTTTGTAAAACATAACCGCAACCGCAGTCACGTCTCTATCAGTATCCACATGAATAAGTTGACAAACAATTGCAAGTCGGAGTGCTAATGCCAACTAACAGTCCCCTCTTGTCTTTCTACCTTTTTCTCTCGGTTTCTGAAGTGGTGCGAATTTAGACATATCAGATTTTCGGTCTAATCCAATATAACTGAAAATACTGTTCTTCAGTTTTCTGTCTGTTTTTTTTCCTTTCTGCAAGATTTCGGATAATTAACTGAACTATCAAAAACGAAATACTAAGAAAGATATGTATAGACTAATGCACCAGTTCGTTTGCACCCAATCATTCACACCTAATCAGATAGGTCTATTAGATCGAATCATAGAGATAACTGATATTTCGGGCCATATTTTGATGTCGCCCAATAAATTAATCCATATTATAATTTCATTAATTAACTACTAATTAAGACTCAAAATATTTTGGCCTAGAATATGTCTAACACTTTTCATGTAGGCTAAAAGCTGTAAATATTCATGGACAGATAATGTCAATGGTTGTCTCCATGGATCGACCAAACGCCTATACGCAAATAATGGTGATGCATAACATTTTTGTTAAAGTTAGTGGTTTTAAATATTAACTATCAATTTCATTGATAGAAAAAATGTATTTACAACTAAGTTAAATCAATCTAATTTCGATATCTAAACTCATTTATTGTGAATAATTCATATTAAACTATTTTCATTATCTACTCTTACTTCTCCACAACCGAATCTGCCTTTCGTTTGATAGTCACCATTCTCTGACGGCTGTATCTACTCACCGCCACGCTTCGACACTCAACATCGAGCTTTGACGGCCCAATCTACTCACTGTCGTGCTTCGACACTCACCATTGCACTCTAATGGCTAGATCTACACACTACCGCCATTCGACGACCGGATCAACTCACTGCTTGCTCCGACGGCTGGATCTACTCACCACCTCGCACGGGCCGCACTAATCGAAATGGGTAGAGAGTAGAGACTCTATGCTTCAAGCTCCAATGATATCTATTCTCGCCTTCGGTCAGTTCCGCTCAACTCTCTTTCCTCTCTCTCATTCTTCTTCGCTCAAGAAAGTAGAGACGAGAGATCAAAGATTATTGTGTCGGATTGAGATCCAGAAAAAGTGAAAATGAAAATCGTAGAACATCTTTAAAGATGAACTTAATTATTAAGAGCTAATGTTCCATAATAATTGATAAGACCTATTAAATCCTTTCTTCGCATATTCCTCTAAATTGAACATCCAAACTATTGAGTTCCGGCCTTCCAGCTAATGATGAAATAAAGGAATCCTTTTTTGTGATCTTGAAACCCTCAGCAGGTAACTAAGAGGTATGACCGTCGTTTAAAGCTTAATTTTATATCTCTATATATATATTCTTCTTCTTTTAAACTTCCATTAATTAAAGTAGATTGTAGGAAGTTTCATTAGTACTCCAAAGATGTTTGAATGGCTCATTAGGCCGGTAACAAATTACGGTCATAGGCCTTAATATTGGGCTATTGGGCCTCACTGGCTTAGCCCAAATCTTTACAGCTACCGGACTCATGTCAAGCTATTAATGTTTTGAAACTACAAAAGAAAAATAAAGCAATATGTAGTCTATACCTCAGCACCCTCACCACAAAAGTACAAACCCTCAATTCTATCAAAACAAAGTAAAACAAGCTGCAATAGAATATATATCAAATTTGAGTTAAACTACAACTCTGAATCTAAACACATACATATATCAAATAAAGCCACAAATGCACAACAAGTTAAAATTCACCCTTTATCATGAAGATGATCCAATGCTTCTACTATTCAAGCGGCTCTTAATTTGTGTGAAGATGATCCATTCACCTGTAGTTACTTTCCTGCTTCCATCTCAAATATCAGGAAATACCAAAAATTATTGACTATCTTTTGACCCCTAATTAATAATTATTAATATATTTATTACTGTCAGCTTTCTAATTGTAGTATTGTACCATCTTTGAACAACAAAGACTACTTTTATAAATTCTCATATTTATTTGATTTTAAATGTCTCCTGTAAAAAATAAACATAAATCTCTCCACAGTGAAGACATCCTTGATTTTTTTTTTTTTCATAATTACAACCTAAACATACTAAAGTCACTATTGTCTTAATTTTCCTTCTAAATTTTTTGACCAACAATTTATTATAAAAAATTTACTACAAGCAAAAAAAAAAAAGCATCAATTAAAAAGAGAAAAGAAAACAAAATTCCTATATATTAAAATGACTTTGTTGAGTCCGTATTTTATTTCGACCCAACAAAGTTATTCCAAATGAAAGATAGGAATTTATGAGTGAGGTTATGGTACTATGAATAGCTTATATTGACATGCGCATGAACTTATATCTTTGCTTTGAATGACTTTATGGTTAATTCAAGCCGTTCAACATGATCTTTATAGAAAATGTACATGCATATTCTTATTTTATATATATATATATATATATATTTAATAGATAAAAAAATCACTTGATTTAAAAATTATAGATCATTTAAAAAAATAATTTTCTATCTATCTAAAGATAGTAAAAAGTTTATAAAAAGAATGCATTAAAATTTGAGTGCTAAATTAAGTGTAGTGCTGATCCGGATACATGAGTTCCGTCCTTATTATTGGTTCCATTAACCAGTCCAGCCCAATTTGACTAAGCCCGCAAGGTGTAAATCAACCCAGTTTGGTTCATATACTTGTCTAGTTTTTTTATTATACATGATGATACCATATGAACTCGATCTAATGCAATTTAATTACATCGTTAGTTCCAGTATTTTTTTTTTTTTTTTTACAAATTACATTAAAATTTCATATTTAATTATTGGTTCATTTTTATATTTGAATTTCGTATTTATATCTTAAATTTCATATGACTCGATTATCCGATAATGATTCGTTTCATATTCGCATTCGTATCCGTAATTGTGAATTATCCGTTTCATATTCATATCCGTTTAAGACGGATTTGGTTTAATTTTTAATATTCGTTTACTATCTGTATCCGTATTCATATTCGCTCATTGAAAAACAAATACGTATATGGTATCAGCATATTTCTCTAAATTGAACATTCAAACTATTTAGTTCCGGCCTTCCAACTAATGAAGAAATAAATGAATCCTTTTTTGTGATCTTGGTACCTTCTGGTAACTAAGTGGTATGACAGTCATTTAAAGCTTAATTTTATATCTCTATATATTATTCCTCTTGTAAACTTCCATTAATTAAAGTAGGCTACATTTGTATGAAGTTTCATTAGTACTTGAAAGATTTTAAAACTTCCTAACAACAAATTATGGTCATAGGCCTTAATATTGGGCAACTGGGCCTCACTGGCTTACCACAAATCTTTACAATTGTTTTCAAACTACAAAAGCAAAATAAAGCAATCAGTAGTCTATACCTTAGCCACAAATGCACAAAACCCTCAACAAGCTGCAATAAAATATATATCAAATTGGAGTTAAACTACAACTCTGAATCTAAACACATAAAAATATCAAATGAAGCCACAAATGCACAACACGTTAAAATTCACCCTTTATCACGTCAAACCTTAAAAAAGAATTACAAAGGATAGGAATTCGTACATTAATGACAATTTCACTTTCAAATGGTAAACATCATTGCGGTACATGGGGAAACAAATATCCAGTGGACAAACCAAACCAAACACAAACAAAAAAAAAACAAGAAAAAAAAGAGAGGAAAATTAACAATATTACGGGCTTATTATTATGAGAACAAGATTGCAAATTGTAAATAAAATCGAAAGTGACAGCTAATTAGTTCCTTGGGAAGACAGTGTAGTATGTCTGAACTGCTGCAAGAAACAGGAGGAGCACACCTGCGAAAACCGAGATGCCCGCCCATGGGCTATTGAAGTAGTTATTCTGCAAGCTTGCCCAACTACGGTTCCAACTTGACTTATAGTATATCTCAACATTCTCAAACAAGTCGGAGAAATGATTATTGTCCTCGATCACACAAAGGTTGCCAATATCATTGAAGAAAGTGGCCGCCATTGTGTGACTGCTCAGTGTGTTATAGATAAGGCCAAATTTTTGCAGTAACTCGACATCCTTATCTAAATCGATAAGATCATCCAAAAATTTTATGTAGGTGCTAATAATTCGAAGGGAGGTTTGCATGGAGTTCTCATAGGCGATGAGATTTACTAATGAGGTCGCCAGACTTGAGTCAATCTTTAGGCAACGCATCCGCATGATGCCCTTTGAAAATTCAACTTGAAGACCATCTGGATAATAATGACTTTTAAATTTTATACCTGCGATCTGGTGAAGTTCAGTTGCATTTGCTATCAACTTTGGCAATGAGCGGGGGAAATCTTGCCCAGCTGGGTGTTTGCTGGCGCTTGTGACTTTTCATTATTTCAATTAATTTTTCGGTGTTTGGCACAGAGCTTTTCCAATAAAAGTCGAGCAAATGGTCTGATTCAAAAAAACTGCCATCAATATTATAACTGCACAGGCCATGGCAAATCGAGGTATATAAACCAATCAATCAAACTAAAAAAGTCTCTGGACGTATTTGGAAAAAGCCAGTAATACACCACGTGGATAAAAAAGAGGGGAATTTGATTTTCCAAGAGAAGCAAGTCAGATCTTACCTCTTTTATGTTCACCTCTAGAGAACCCATACTCTCCGGTACTAATCCATAGAGAGTGAGTAAAATTCGGATAACAAAGCAACTGTCTAGGATTAGCATCCGAACAAATTCATCAGCACTAATTTGGTCAAACTTCTCTTTATAGAAACTACGAGCACGACTTTCAAACTTCATAAACGGGTCGACAGGCACCCGATCCATATTAATTCCACCTCTATTATAAAACAAGTACCCCTTTTCACCTTTATTTGGATCACCTGGCCGCATCGTTAGAAGGTTTGACATGCACGAGACTTTTGTCTCTTCCATTGGTTGGAGTTTTGGACGTCCATGGTGATAGGGGCCAATAGAAACCAACTTAGGCTCAAAATCAGATTCTCGACCGTATCTTATATGCTCTGGGGCACGGAAAATAGAATCTGATGATGAAGTGGAATCATACTTCCAATCACGGAGCCTCGTCTTCGCCCAACCTCCGGGACCCTCTGCGGCAGATGTCCTTCGACCTCTGGACCCTCTGCGGCTGATGTAATTTCGACCTCCGAGCCATCTGCAGCTATGTCACCCTCTGCGGCAGATGTCACTTCGATCTCCGGGTCCATCTGGAGTGAAAAGTGAATATGGATTGAGGAATATATTTGCTTGGTCGGTATGTTTTGTGTTTTTGTTTGATTGGGTGCACGAGAGTTATAGTAGAAAAAAATGGATTGGGTTTATGAGAGTTTATAGAAGAAGAGATAGATCGGGATGCCGGTGTGTTTATATCACGGAGGCATGCCTTTTATACAAACAAATTTTTAAAGTGATGAAAAATAAAAGTGAAACCAGAGTGTTACCAGAGTCATGCCAGAGTACAAACAAATTTTAACAGTTGCCTATAAATTTACCGTTTGCCTAAGCTAAACTAGTAAAGGTACAATATTACTCGTCGTTATTCTAAAAATACAAAATGGATGGAGCTACTTATTACTTGTCGTTATTCTAAAAGTGACCCATGAAAAATAAAACCCCTAACAGATAAAAGGACGGAGCTACTTATTACTAGTCTTTGGTACTTTTGTGCATAGTGATTATCTAATTCTCTGATTACAATTTAATTGAGTTACTACTAAACATAACACACAAGTGATTATATTTATTTTTTTCCCATAATCATATTTCATCTTTTATGGTTCAAAAACAATGTACTGGAGCAATTCTCGAAAAATAAAATTATTGTGTATAAACAATAAGGAAATTTCATCATATTTCATCTTTTGTTGTATCTTGATTTTTGTAAAACAATCACTAATCTTAAACTCAATTTTGTTAGTTTGGATAAGTAAAGGATCCTCTGTTTTATCTAATGTACAATTATTTATGACCCCATGTAAAATTTTAGCTTTGCAGGTGCATTATTGTTTGGGCACATGTAGTGTTTCAATCTAATAAAACATTGTAATAAAAACAAATGTGAATATTAGAAAAAGGATGGAATTGCAGATTAGAAAAAAAAACACTTTATTCTATTTCACAATGAATGAATGGAATAAATTGCTTCTCATAATTCATGAACAAAAGTAATTAATGTAAAAAGAAAAACAAAGGTGAGTTAAAGGAAACAGAAAATTATTATTAGAATTCCCTTATTGTTATTATTAAAAAGGAAAAAGGGTGAATCAAAGGAATGTTTTTTGTCTCACTCTTCCCAACAAAATGTCATCTGCAATTAATATCATCAAGCAGCAAATTACTATCACATTTCTTTTGTCGCCTGACAACTTGCGAAAACCTTTCTAATTAATATCATCAAGCAGCAAATTTAATTATAAAGCTATAAAATAAAAGACATCTGCATTTCCTTGTTTTTTTTTTAGTTGAAATCCTTTGGATGTAATTTTGCCAAAAAAATTAAGATTCTCGATGAACAAATAATTTAAGAGAGTCATAGAAAAAGTAAAATTTAACCCCACACAAACAAAAAAAATGGAGAGAGAAAAAGCTGGCATTAATTATTCTCTCTGTTGCGTGGGGACAACGAAAAGCATCGAATTTGTATCTGACATATATTTCATATTTATTTTTGCAAACATATGTCACCAAGATATCTCATATATAGAAACTTAATAGTAACTACTTTTTTTTTTTCATCAAAAGAATGTTTTAAATTTTGGTCCCATCAAATTGGTTGAATTAAGATTTAATTTACAATTATTTTATACAAATCTATAGACATAGTTATCTTCTCAAATTAAATCCTCAATTAAGTGCATGCTATTGGAAATTTATTACCAGATCTGCATGCATTAGCGTGATTTAATTTACAATTCAATACATTTTAAGTGAGTTATAAACGTCATATTTCTCAATATATTTTTAGAATAAAGCACTGCGTGCCTGGTCCAATATAGAAGTAGTTACAATTTTTAGAATAATGCCCCATGATTTTCGTTAACCAAATGGGTATGGGTATGGGTCCACATTACTATTATCTACCCGTTATCCTATAAAGTAATTACAAAATCTAAAATTATATATATTCAAATTCAATATTTATTTACCCTTCATAATTTCATTTTGGTGACTCTATAATAAAGTTTGAGTAATAATTAGTGAGTGTTTTTGTTATTTAGTAGTTTATGACTTTTCGGTATTAGAAAAATCTTCTTAAAACATGATTTTTTATCTATTTGCAAGGTTTGTTAATAATTGTTAAATAATTGAATTTGGTTTGAATAGATAGTTCATGCTATTGAAGTTTCTTGTTTTAACATATACAAAATAAAATACTTAGTTGAGGAAATTGATTGCATACAAATTGTGCATTTTTATTTTTAGCAATTAGTAATGCAAATTATATATGTGCAAAATGGCATTAGTGTTAATGCATTTTTTCTTTTAAAATATAATAAAATTAATTATTATATTAGTGATTTTTCATTATTAACCCGTAACTAAAATTTTAAAATGATAAAGCCAAGTTATATATTCTGGTATGGGATTGAGGAGAGTTAAGTGCAAAATTTAACCGGTAAAGATAGGGTATGCGTATCGTTAGATATTTTTTATTTAGGTACATTGTTATAATTTGCCTCCATCCGACCCGTATTATATTTGTTGGCACCCCTCCATCTTTGAAAAAATAACAATAATATATTAAGATGAATATTACTAGTATATACTAAAATGAAATAATAAAGAAAAGTATGGTTTGAATGCTTGAGACTTCTTGACAGGTGGTCTTGACTCATGGCAAACCTCTTTAATTTCTTTTGTTCTTTTTCCTTGTTAGAATTGCAACTTGATTACCATTAATGGTGCTTCACTATTATGTTGTGAGTTCCTTTCACTTCAATTTGAGCGAGTCTAATCCATGTTTGTTCTACCGACTCAAAGAGAAATTTGGGAAAAAGTCATTAAGTTTAGAACTAGTTGATTTTTATGGGATAGTATGCTAAAAAGAATGATGAATAATTTTATTTCAATTGTGTTCATTTAGAAAGCTCTTGACACATGAGTATTTACTAACATTAAATTCTTTTATTTGCTTTTGTTCTTTTTCCTAAAATAGAAATTGAAACTTGATTCCTGTGTATTGGTGCCTAATTACTGAGATTATGCTATGATATATACACACTTCAATATTCTAGATTTATTTCTAAATGATGCCTATTGTGATGATTCTTTAAAGTAAAGCTTCTATTTCGTTTGCAGAACTTAATCTAGTTTTTGGGCAAATTGGTAAAAATAATAAAAGCAAGTTCACAAATTACTTCTTGTCAACTCCTCAAAGTTCAAGTAATTTATTTAATTATACAAGAAATCTGATTGAAGAAAGAAAAGTGAACATTAACTTTTGCCCAAAATCTTGATTTCGTTCATATTAAGAATTTTGCATAATGTGCCTCCTAACTTGGGAAAATTATGATTAAAAGTGATTAAAAAGAGAGAGCATATATTATTGTATTGCAATTGACTACTGTTATGTCCTTGACTAAGGCTCAATCAGGAATTAAACAAGTTTTATTATCAGTGATGGTTAACTAAATTGATAGAGGGCATTATTGAGCTACCGAATCATTCTCATTAAGCCGGCATAGGCATAGATCCTACATGGATGGATTAAGACGAGTGGTCGAACTTGTTGTTCTTATATCCTAGCAAAATTAGTGCAGAGAGCTGGCAGGTATAAGCCAAATCATAGCAAACTTGTTCTTATATCCTGTGGTGAAGATCGAACCACATCATCCCCTTGCAGCTCAAAGACTACGTTTTACCTCTAAACTATTCTTTGGGGCATCTTGAATCTCTAGTTCCTTGTCATCCAAATCAGAAGCCTTGTTAAAAATCTCTTCAGCAATATTGTTTCTTAAATCATGGTTTGCATTTGTGCCTCTTAAGTAAGCAAACGAAGAGACAGATAAACTTTGAATAAGAGCAATGATATAATGAGAAAAGATAGATCTTAATACTATTTAAATAAGAGTAATTAATTTTAAGAGTAAGAATTGAAGGACATATTGAATATAATAATGAATATCGGGAATTAAATAAGAAATTGAAGAACTCTTTAGGGTACATGAGAAATTAATCCTAAAAACAAACACTCCGTATTTTGAATCTACAAATTTTCTTTTATTGATAATATATAACTATTTTTATGTACGTATGATGGCTTTATTTGAAATGCATAGTAGAAAAGTTTACCTATAAATTCCACCATTTGTCTCTACACTTTCCATTGTGCTAAATTAATAACAAATTAGGGTTCTTCTTCCTAGCACCTCCAGAGATCCTCTTCTTCCAGAGCAAAGTCTGCAGTGGGGAAGGTTAGGCGTCCGGTTCTCATGATCCAGAGCAAAGCTTGAAGTTTTTGGATGATGAGTTATTAGGGACGGAACTAGGATTTTTTGATAAAGGAGGCTAAAAATAAAATACAAAATGTGGTAGTGAGATTGAAATCAAGACCCACCTACAAAACACAACCACTAAACTACATGAAACATTTGACTAATATGGGGGCTGGTCACTCAGGTCAGAAAGTGCTAAAAAAAATTTAAATTTTAAAATCATAAGGATAGACCACTTTTTCAATAGTCCCCCCCCGGATGAGAACCATCTAATCATGAGAAATGTGAAGGGACCAGTCACAGAGGGAGACATCCTTACCCTTCTTGAGTCTGAGAGAGAGGCAAGCTCTTGTTATTTTAAGTAATATTGAATGTGCCTCAGAACGTTTATGTTGGTTGAGTTTCATGTTATTTCTAAGCTTAGGTGTTTTTTTGTGTTGAAATGAGAACCTTCTAGTTTTTGTTTTAAAAAAAAAATCATAACAAAAGAGAAATAACAGATCGAGTGAGATGGAAGTAGCTAGGCGTGATGGAATATTGATGTTACGTTGATGTTGTTTTTAAGAGATGGATGATGTTCTGGATGAGAACAATGGATGTTATTTTATATTTTATTTAATAAAAATTATTTATATTTTATTTAATAAAAATTGTAAATCATAGTCACTGCTAAGATTATTTTTTATTTTATTTAATAAAATAAATGCATGGATGTAATGACTAATGAGAAAGTACGCCTTGAGTGGTTTATCGAAACTTATCTCTTTTCTTATATTAAGCATGTAGATATTTTCCTCTTATTTTTAAATCTCTAAATTTTAAATGGTTAAAATTAAAAAAATTATGCAATTGTGACTTTATATGACAATGTATTGACATTCACTGTGTTGAAGTTTGTATTTAGTTCTCTGAATACTCGCTATACTGATTATCCCTTATAATTTCTTCATATGAATGTTGTCATAAAATTAATTAATTGATAATATTTCTTTCTTACTTTGTATGCTATAAAATAATTAACATATGTTCACATAATTATCTTCCTATTTAACGGGAAGGTAAAACAAAATAGCTCATTTCATTGTTGAATAGAGAGAAATTATAAAAAAAATATAAATATTGTTAAAGATGAAAATATTAATTTGGTCATATTTGCTTATACGTTTTTATATTTTTAGTTTGAGTTTTGAATCCATAACAAAGCACGGGAAAAATACTAGTTATTGGGTTATAAAATCAAATCAGCAAATATAGTCTAGTACACATTTAGATTTTTAATTTATTTATCATAATGCTGACCTCCTTGGGTGTATTTCTTTAACAATATGTTGCAACATACCTATAAATGGATTATATATCATTTTCTTAGTTTAATAAATCAGATATGCTGATCTTTGAAAAGTTGAGCTTTATTTATTAGATATAATTAAAACAACTTTGTTACAATTATTGTATGATTTATAGCAATAAATACCCGGCCGGCATCTCTCCCTACCAATATTAATGTGTTGGAATATATATAATTTTGCATTAGCTTTTTAGGTAGATTGGGGCAGCTCAAAAAATATATTAATGTGTTCGAATAAAAGTTCTAAATAGTTATTATAGAGCTATAGCTTTTAAAATCCGTAAAAGATATAGCGCAGTTATAGCGCAACTATATACTATATAGAATTATTATAAAAGAAAAGTGATTAATAGCGTTATAGCTTTTGAAATTCGAAATAGCTAGCTATAGGTGTAGCTATAACTAGCTATTTAGAACCTAGTCGGAATTAATATATTCGAGCAGCCCAAAAGAATATATTAATGTGTTGGAATAAGTTGAGAAATTCGGACAGCCCAAAAAAAAAATATATATATTAATGTGTTGGAATAAGTTGTGAAATTCGGGCAGCCCAAAAAATATTAAAGGCGCAAGATTACGTAGATTCGTGAGCTGAGTTTTAGGTGAAACATACACGTCTAGAGAAAAGGCAATGAAAATAACAAGTGAACACAAACAAATTTCATTTCATACACACACTATCTCATGAAGCTAGTTCATGCAAAATAAACAATCAAATATACAACAAGAATAACTCATTAATTAGTCGTGAGTATAATTTGTTTAAGTCACACAAAATGATGAAGTATAATTTGTTTAAGTCGTCACACAAATTTGATGATCCCATGTATAAATATATATATATTTAGTTGGAGACCAATTTATATTTTGAAATTTTTTTTTATAGTTTTTTTAAGATATGTACAAAATCACTTTATCGGATGGTCTAGAATCTCCTTAAAACAAATACCTATCTTAAAAAAAAAAAAAATATAAAAACATATATATACTATATAGTCATATTTATACAATTTCACTAAAATATCAATAAATATAAGATTTGGACCTATATATTTAGTTTTTAACGAATCAATAATTAAGAAGAAAATATAAGAACATATATACTAGTAATAATTTTTATACAATTTCATAAAAACAATAAAATAAAGTTAAAAAAAATCAATAATAATTAAGTAATTTCATAAACCAATTATTTTACTTTTGAATTCTAACTCAAAAATTGTGCAAAAATTTATAAATCACTAAATACTAATAAAATTATATTTTATTAACAATTCGATCCTTGTTGCAAGCTGTAAAAAAAAGATTTATAATAAATATATATCAAGAAATTAAAGAAACAAGATATATAATAAGAAATTTAACATATTCCACAGTTGAAAAGTTCGTAGGATGAAGTTGAGCACATCATCCGAAAGTGTTCTTTCAGATGCCCTCGACATGTAGTAGAACGATAATGATGTTCACGAGAACCAAATTGAAGGCTATATTGTAAGGGTTATAAACCCATTTCGTTGGAAAACAACGAGTGCAAAATTTATTATATTCTTTACCATATTAATTAGTTTTGTTTAAGTTAAAAAAATCAAATAAAGATCAATTATGTTTATGGCAAATAAATTAGAGATCAATTAGATATCAATTAACATTAATTAGCAGATATAACAGATTTTGTAATAAAGAAAATATTTGAATGGAATTTTAAATTTTGTAGCATATAAATACGCACAGTGTAAGAGATTAAAATCATATCAGAAACCAATAAATTTTGATATTTTCTTTCAAATTTTCATGAAGTTCATTCATGACTTAATTATGATATGATTAATTTGTATGAGTTAATGACCATGCCAACCACTGTTCATCCATGATTTAATTATGATTAATTAGTACGACGAAGACGGTAAATTTTGTTTCAATGATCAGTGGTCAAATGTGTTCAAAATTTAATTAGTTTTATACGTATTGTTGTTGACAGAAGAGTTTGGGTGAACCAAACCCTATAAAACCGAACCGTGCTTAATTTGCTGGAGCGGGCTGAAGAAAAATAAAAACTTAATTGGGCTGGAAAGATGGACCCAAACAAATTTAGAAGAGAAACGTTGAAGATCCAATTGGGCCGAGTCAAGTTACTAATTGGAAGTGCAACAATCTAAACCATATTTAAGAGGACTAGATCTACGTTTAATTGTTCTTACCACTTTTGTTAGAACCACAGTGATAAATCAATAGTTCGGATTCGGTTTGGCAGGGTTAAAAATTTTTCTTCATTCGGAAATAATTTGGATATAATTCTAGAATTATTCAGTACAATAAGGAACCAAAAAAAAAAAACTAGAATTACCCCATTTTTAAAAAAAAAATTTGTTTTCGTATTTTTATCGTGAATAATTTGTAATTCATGTTTTATTCATGAATTAAATGTATTATACATTTTTTTTTCTGTTTTATTTGGAGCTCGGTTCAAAAACATAAAAAAAACAAATAAATTGCAAATTAAATAGGTACGTGTGACTATGGCTGGAACCACGTATATTGATTTAATAGTTTTTAAGTACATTATAATTAATCTGTATATGGTTTTGAATTTGGCCAAAAAAATCTTTTGAAAACTTCTCACATACCTAGCTAGGAGCATTGACTAAGACCATTAACTTAAAATAAATATTGGATTTTGTCCAAAGGGTTTTATTAGACAATGTCTCGCCGTCTAAAGCCGGACTTTAACTGACTTCATTGTATTAATATTTGTGCAAAAAATAAATTTAAAAATTAAATTAGCAAATTGATAAGTAGTGATTTTTTATTTGCTTGAAATAAAATACAAATATTATATTTCTTATAATTTTATTATACTGAAAATTATTTTATTTATCAAACATTCAAAATTTATTTTTATATAACAACAAATATTATAAATTGAAATACAATTAAAAATAAGTTAATTATGCGAGTCTTTAATCTTTAACTATGCTCATTATTCGCTAATGTCTGACCATGAAAAAGAAACAAATTGAGTTAGATTCTACTAGATGGAAAATAAAATTTAGCGAACCAAGTTCATTCTAATTAAAAGTGATTCCCAAATAAAAGATTGCCAAATAATTAGAAAAATAAAATTTAGCGAACCAACTTGTTTTTTTTTTTTTACAAAAACCAGAAGTACCAAATATGTTATTCGGTACCTCTAATTTACGTTTAAGAGGTATCTAATAGCCTATTCAGTACCATCCAATTTTAGCATTTTACTTGGAAAAATCCATAAAAAAAATTGTGAAACTGAGAGGACTATTTGATATCGCTTAAATGTAAATAAAATGTATACTTATGATTTTTGTTAAAAAAAAAATCAATCAAGGTGGTTCACTAAATTTACTTTTTAAGTTTATCCCAAGGGGATTGGCCCAATAACCAATGAACTCGTGTCCCATGCCGTAATAAAAGTAGAAAAAAACGTGGTTCATATAATATCACTTGAGATAAACAATCAAACAATTGGGGTCCAAGGACTATACCTAAAGGATATATAGTACGTACGGTATAGACCAAGTTTATCTACATATATGATACAAAGTAGCTTGCAAGGAACAGCCAGCATGGACGATACATAACTAATCTTTAACATTCTTTTTATAATTTAAAATTTAAAAATTTAATGACGTTGGATATTTTTCTCACAACATGTTTAAAACTAGTTAGATTAATGTTACACCTTCATTAAAAAAAATTGTTGACAAAATTGCCCTTCTTTATTTTCCTTAGATATGCATTTGGATGAATAAAAAATATAGCAAGAATAAAGCTATCTCAATTTTGAAGATAGTATCTAATTTAGCATTTTGTAGAATTAGTGAAATAGTGAGAAAATCTAAAAAAAAAACAAATAAAGAATATAAATTATTCGCTCATCCAAGTAAAAGAGTAGCTCGTAATTAATAGAGCTAGTGATTATTCTTCACTCATCCATAAAAAAAAACAACTTTATCAATCTATGATATTTAACCCTATGTTTTGAACAAATGAAAGAGTCTCATGTGTTTAACACAAATTACCTAAGAATTCAAGCAAAAGACAAGCATATTAGGGGGTTAATATGTCATGTACCATCCATATTCCCATTTATATAAGGAGAAATAAAGGATCAAAGAGAACAAAACACAAAGGGCAATTTCGTCCAAAATATTTCTTATGTAAATTTAATATTTAGCATACATTGAAGATGTCTATTGGTCGGAATTTAATATTCAGACCTTCATTTTAAAATTTATTTAGTAAGATTATGGTACTGTGCATAATGCCGATTGTTCCGTACTGTTATTAATATTTTTGTTTTCAAAATTTAGATGCTTGATATGAATTATTCAACATGATTTTCAAATAAAAATGTACTTACATACTAAAGCTTACATTTTCATATCTTTAGATAGAAAGTTATTACTTTTAAATAGATAGAAAGTCTACATTTTTATTTTTTATATAGATAGAAAGTTATTACTTTTAAATAATCTAGAAACTTTAGATTGTTTGCTTTTCTACCTATCTAAAATTATAGTAAAATTATTTAGAAAAATGTAAAATTTGATCAACAAGTACATTTTCATATGACAATCGGGTTGAATAGTTCAGATCAATTTGTTTTAACTTTGAAAAATAAACATATTGATTCCTAGTAGGAATGTTTAAACGATTGGTTCGATTGAAACCAATGTAAAATAATTAGACTAAACTTTTATTCGATTTTCAAAAAATAAAACCGAATCGAACTGAACTGATTAAGAATCGAACCGAACATACAGAATTAAATTTCAGTTTGTTCAATTGAAACCACAGATAACCTATTGGGACTATTATTAAAAAAAAAAACTACATTGTTATATACAACAATTGAAGTTCGATTTAATGAAAACATTATAACATCAATAAAATTAAAATCAAACCAATATAAACCGACCAGTTTAGTTTAGTCAATTTTAAAAAGTCTAAACCAAAACAATTAAAAACAAATTGACTCCGCTAGTGGCAAGGATCCCCACAATTCAACATACAAAACTGAATGTGTATTGGTTGGAATTTTATATTAAGACCTTCTAGACGTTTAATATTAAAACTGAAGACTTTCTCAATAAAAAAGGAAGAAAATAAAGTGCCAGACTTTTTTGTATCCTTTTTTCATAAATAAAGTCAAAAAAAAAAAAAAAAACGGATCTGCTATTAACACCTTTAGTTTTGCTGCAGCACAGTATCAATTCAACCTCTCTCTCTCTCTCCCTCTAATGGCGATCCTACTAGGCGCGTCAAGGCGGTTCGCAAGCCGATCCGGTCTGGTCCGGTCGGTGCTGATCCGGTCCATTTCGACCGGGTTCAGAGAGGAACGCGATACTTTCGGCCCCATTCTGGTTCGCTCTGATAGGTTATGGGGAGCTCAAACGCAGAGATCGTTGCAAAATTTCGAGATTGGTGGAGAGAGTGAACGAATGCCTGACCCCATTATTCGTGCATTTGGTGTCATCAAGAAATGTGCTGCTAAGGTTTCTTTTCTCTTCTCTTCTCAGACTTCATTTAGGGTTTTACTTGTAAATTTATGGGTAAATTGTTTGCATCTAACTAGTTTTAAATAATTTTAAAAGTTGTACTGGTACCAGTGTGTACCAGTAGTACTGGTACCTGTGTGTACTAGTACCAGTGTGCTGGTACTGGTACCTGTGTGTACTGGTAAATTGTTTGCAGCTAACCACCTGATTATGTTGTAATTCTATTTAAACGAGAAGAAAAGTGGGTTGGTTTTAAATATTTTTAAAAGTTGTACTGCTACCAGTGTGTGCTGTAATAACTCTATGGTTTTCATAGTAATGGAAATTGGTGGCCTTAGTCACTTCTTTAAAAAAAAAGAAATTGACTGAAATCTTTCTCAATAAGAAAAAAAGGATCAGGTGTTCATAACTGTTTCGAAATGCAATATATAGGTGAACATGGAGTATGGGTTAGACCCGACAATAGCAAAGGCCATAATGCAAGCGGCTCAGGAGGTGGCAGATGGGAAATTAAACGATCATTTTCCACTTGTCATCTGGCAAACTGGCAGCGGGACCCAGAGCAACATGAATGCCAATGAGGTTTCTTCTCTGTTTCATGCTTCTACTTTTTTATTTTTTATTTTTGGGGGAAATTTCATGTATACCTCTCAAAAAGCTCATGAATTTACCCAATTTATTAACTTTTCTAGTAGAACTTACTTTAAATTTATGAAGTATCCATTTTGCCCTTTATTAAAAGAAATATAAGTATGTAGTCTGTGTAAGAAAAATGTTCCATCTTCTAACTGGTTGGTTTCCGAGGACTTAGGCTAGCTGATTTGTTCTCTGTTTCATGCTTCTGCTTTTTTATATTTATTTTTGTCTTTGAGGAATTAGGCTAGCTGATTGTTTCTAATTTTAGAGATTGGTTGGAACTTGCTGCATCATTCTTTGTAGGCTAATATCAGGAACTTTTTGCATTAGATAGTCTTTTATACTGGTTTCTCGCTGTTACTTTGTGCAACATTTTTCAAATTTTGACTTATTTTTTATTGAATTTATAAATAGGTGATAGCAAACCGAGCAGCTGAAATTCTCGGACATAAGCGTGGCGGAAAGTTTGTACACCCAAATGACCATGTGAACAGATCACAGTCTTCGAATGATACCTTCCCAACTGTGAGTTTTCAATTCCATCAAGATTCGTGCAAAGTTTTTTAAAAAGAGATTAGCTTGTCTTTTATATATATACTGATTTGTTATTTGGTTCTGGGTTTTATTAGGTGATGCACATAGCTGCTGCCACAGAGATTAACTCACGGTTAATTCCAAGTTTGAAAACATTGCACGACTCACTTCATTCAAAGGCAAACTCTAAACTTCTATTTATTATTTCAGATTATATATATTTTTGAGAAATGAACTAAACTTGTGTGTTAACAATTTGTGACTTTATAGTCTGTTGAGTTCAAAGATATAATAAAGATCGGTCGAACACATACTCAAGATGCAACACCTCTCACTCTTGGCCAAGAATTCAGCGGTTACACCACTCAGGTTATTTCCCTTTTTTATTTTTTTAACATTTTCTAGCTGTTGGCCTAATTTGAAGTTTCTTTAGTTGACATGATTTGTAGATTTTCTAAAGTTCTTTACTGACTGTTTAGGTGAAATATGGCATTGAGCGGGTCATTTGTACCTTACCTCGCATGTATCAGGTACAAATCATTTTCTTCTGATCCATGGAAAAAAAAAAAAAATATATATACTACGAAAGTATGGCACTTAATTAATTTAACTTATCATACTAAACAGCTTGCACAAGGAGGCACTGCTGTTGGTACTGGCTTGAACACCAAAAAGGGGTACTCATGCAAATCACTCTTTTTTCTTGACCATCTCATTTTTCTCTTTTGATTGAGTGAAATTATTGGAATTTAGCTGAACTTTTTATTTGTTGAAACTATTTCAGATTTGATGTGAAAATTGCTAATGCAGTGTCTGAAGAGACGAGTCTACCTTTTGTGACAGCAGAGAACAAGTTTGAAGCATTGGTTAGTGTTATGTACTGGTAGTATGAGTAAATAATATTGGTTATATATTCTAGTTTTTGTTATATTAACCCCCCCTCCATCCAATAGGCGGCACATGATGCATTTGTTGAGACGAGTGGCGCACTAAAGACAGTATCAGCCTCTCTTATGAAGATTGCTAATGACATACGCTTTCTGGGAAGGTACTACATTTTTACTGAGAAAGCATCTCATATACATGTTCAAATTACTGGGAAGGTACTACATTCTTACGAAATGAAGATTGCTAATGACATACGCTTTAGTTATGCATCTTCTAAAATTTCCCAAGAAAAGTTAAAAAAATCCATCGGGTGACATGTTAAATACATAAATCGTTAAAAATTATGTACTTGTTACACCAAACCAATGACCTATAGTAAATGAATGCTTTTCCTCAAAAGTGTATTAAATTTGAATTATTAATTTTGTAATGACCTGTTTGGTTTATTTAACTTTGTTGTCCTTAAATTTTGTTGATGTTACTGACACAGTGGGCCCCGCTGTGGACTTGGAGAGCTTATCCTGCCAGAAAATGAACCCGGAAGCAGCATCATGCCTGTATAGTACCTCTCTTTTACTTTTCTGTGTTCTTAAATTAGGTACAGTACCTCTCACCTGTAGGTATCAATTTTTTTGTTTATTTTATTTACAGGGAAAGGTCAATCCCACTCAATGTGAGGCTCTCACCATGGTTTGTGCTCAGGTCAGTAATATACTCAAGTATTACCAGTATACGACCAGTACGATTGAAACAATCTGAGTATTATATATATCTTCTTTTGTTGACCTTTACTCTTTGATTTCTTCAGGTGATGGGTAATGATGTAACGATCACAGTAAGTGGTTCTAACGGCCATTTTGAATTGAATGTGTTCAAGCCTGTGATCGCAAGTGCTCTTCTTCGAGTAAAATTCCCTCGCTACTTCAAAACATGTTTTAAAAGCTTTTCTGTTAGCTGTCTTATCTTATATCTTATATAGAATTTTCGTTATTTTCTGGACAGTCTGTGCGTTTATTGGCAGATGCATCAGCCTCTTTTGAGAAAAACTGTGTAAAGGGTATCCAAGCTAACCATGCCAGAATTTCTAAATTGTTACATGAGGTAAGTTGTGCCATATCACATTTTTTTTTTTTTTTTTTATATTTTTTCTTGTTTTAAAGTGTTGAATAACAATTAATGAGCTCCGTTTTTGTTTTATTACCTGTGTAGTCATTGATGCTTGTGACAGCTTTGAACCCTGTAAGTACTCAATCTATATGTTTTTTTTTTCCTCATTTATTGTTTTAATTAAAATCTTTGTTAACCATATTTTTTTAATTATTTCAGAAAATTGGATATGATAATGCTGCAGCTGTAGCTAAGAAGGCACATAAAGAAGGAACCACTCTTAAGGTATTGTTTTAGTTGTATAATAGCAAAGATGAGAAGTTATTTCCATGTTTCGATCTAGAAACAAGGCTAACTTATAAGAGTAAGAGTGAGGCTAGGGTGGTATGCACAGCGCATAAATAGTCCGTACTATGGATCAATATCTTCATTTTCAAAGTCCAAATAATCGATTTGAACCATTTAACATGATCCCCATACAAAAATGTTCTTGTAGATCAAATTTTACATTTTTAGAATTTTTTAACTATGTTTTTTGATAGGTAGAAAATCACTTGATCTAAAAATTCTAGACCATTTGAAAGTTGTGATTTTCTACCTATTTTAACAAAATAGTAAAAGAATTCTGAAAAATATAAAATTTAGTCTACAAGTACATTTACATATGAAAATCGTGTTAAACAGTTCATATACTATTTGGACTTTGGAATCACAAATATTTACCGTTTATTATTTCTTGAACTGGAAATGAGAGTTATTTGTGCTTTTGTTTGAAATAATTTTTCAGGAAGCTGCATTAAATTTGGGAGTATTAACAGAAGAAGAATTCCACCAATATGTTGTGCCAGAGAAAATGATCGGCCCCACCGATTAATTAAACATTCTTTCTCCTGGGACGTAAGATTTTTTTTGGTGCCTAAATAAAGAGCCATTCTGATAATTTTTTGCTCCTGAAAATTCACAGGGAGCATTTGTTTTGAGCTTTTCTTCTTTTGATTTTGCTGTACTACGGCAAATATTTTGTTGGCATAAATAAAAGCCATGTCTAAATTACTCTCCTTAGTAAATTTTGACCAATTTTGAGTTCAATTGATTACCTTTTTGAATTTAAACACAAACGTCATATCATATCTATTAATTTTGAGTCCAATTTTGTGTACCAAATGCTGAGAATAACAAATTTTGACCAAAACATCATATCATATCTATTAAATCTTACCAATTTTGGTATGATTGAATAGTAAGGTGAGAAGGGATGGGTATTAAATAAAAAAGAGAGAAAGAAAGGATAAGAAGACTGGCCGTGTGGCCCTTGGTGAGGCAGGGGACTGACATTGTGTTTACCTATTTGAATTACCTATTAAATCTGTTTTAATTTAACCTTAATTATCATTAATAATTAATAATTTATTATAAAATCTGAGTTATTACAATGATAAACGGCACTATTAGTCAGGTAGAAATGTATTTGACATAAAAACACTTCTTCTTTCTTGAAGAAAATTTTGATGTTACAGTTTAATATATATTGCTGTGAAAATGATCAAAATATTTATTTTCAATAACCTTGGCAAGATTTTAGTAATTTTAGTAAGGTAAACATTACTATGTGTTATAATATTATCAATTATTTTATGTAAGTTTTAACTCCAAAATCTAATTCATTTTTTATGATAGAAGTGAGTCAAGATCTATATAATTCACTAGTAGTGCCGTCTCTACATGACTAATTTCTAACATCTTGGTGACATTTAAATTGCGTTATTTTTTTTTTGAGAACTTATTATTTAATTTCACTGAATCAAATTCCTAACTCTGCTACTTGTTTGAGATACGGTTTGACTTGAATACGTACAAACATCAAGTGATTATGTTTTATAAACCATTAAAATTTAATAATGAAGTGTGTAGTTTTGGAGGTTTATAAATATTATTTGTGTAGCGAACCGTTGGCGTCAAAGATTTGGTAGTAGGTCTGATGCCCATGGGATCTATTTTGGTTCGATGTATGGGTTCAATTACCGTTCAATATATTTTAAGATTCGTAAACAATGTTTTAAATTTTGTGTGTCTATTTCGATTTTTGTGCATACATATCTTAAGATAAATTGGACGATCATGAAACATCGGAATCACTAGTCGAGACTGTCAATTTACCGGTCTTATTTATTTTAAATTTTCAAAATTTATTTTAAATTCACCGTCCAATTTAAAATTTCTCAAATTTCTTTAAAATTTATCTTCCGATTAAAATCTAGCGATCCTGATTACATACAGCCATGATGATCACATTTAAATTTTTTACTAAGATATTACTTAGTAGAATACTTTATTATTATTATTTCATTTACTTTTAAAAAATACTGGTGTCCACTGGTCTACAATAAGTCAAGCGTTACTTTTTAGATCAGGTCATGACTCCTTGATATCATTATTTGTTGTTGGTTCAAATACATTAATTTGTTTTTTCTTTTTCTTTTTTTCGATATCTTATGATGTGTTTGGATGACTAAAGAATAGTCAGACTCGAGTTAGTACTATTTTAAACTACTATTCTCCGTATAGATGTGTTTATTTGTCTTTTATGGATGTTCTCACTATTTTACTATTTTAATAAAATGTTAAATTAACTATTATTCTCAATATTGTAGTTAACTCTATTCTTGCTTATCCCAACTGTGGGAATTAATTTGTAATTGAGTCCGTTTACATTCAAACATTCCCTTAGGTCCTGTTGCCGCAAATTAATTTGTAGCCTTTGTTCAAGGTTTCGGTTTGATAGCCTGCATTTGGCATGTTGTGAGTTGTGACTCTAGGTACACAGCTCGGAGGTGAAGGCAACTAATATGGGGAGATGTACAATAACTCTGATGAGATGATTAACATTAGGTACTTACATGCGTTCCTTCGAAAGAAGAAGAGAACACTCCTATATATAAATATGCAGCATTAATCCAATTCATTAATTACAATATTCTTATTTAATTGTGAGTGCATAAAAAAGGGATCTCGATTCATTCATTTCTCTGTCTCTGGCGTAACCACCTTTGTTCGTGCTGAGTTCAACTCCTTGGTAACATCTTTGATAGAAATACGCTCTTTTGGTGACTCCTTGGAGCACAAAAGCCCGCATTGAATCACTGAAACCAAACAACTATAGACATTTTCAGGTGCATGCAAATTGTATTCTCCATCAATTTCAGAGAATAACTTGGGGTCGATTATGTCCATGACATGGTCAGGGAATGCAATCTCAACTTGCTTCTGAAGGCTCATACCATCTCTAATTCTCTCGTCGGTTGGACTTACTCCAGTGAACAACTCAAGCAGAAGAACACCGTAGCTATAGACATCTCCTTCAATCGATGGCCGACCACCAATCCCATACTCTAGACAATGAAAAGTTAATAGTTACAACCCTAAATTTTGTACAGAAACATAGTGAACTGTAACTCTATTAACATGTGTATAATTCACCTAGTTTTTCAAAATTGGGTTCACATGATCGTGCATATATTTCTGTAATTTTTTTCAAATAGCCCAAATCGGTAAATTAAAGAAGTATACATAGATAATGAAATTAAGGTTCAATCATGTGAGGATAAATGAGGCAACAAATATTTTCCCTTTAGCCTCACTAGCTAGTCGAACAAACTTGGCCAACTTTTTCTTAAACCTTAACAAAGTTGATGAATAATTTTGTTGCAGGGACATACAAAATAAAAGTACTACTGAAATAATAAGCTCCATTATATATACCTGGAGGAATGTAGCCAATAGAACCTTTGATTCCACCAGTGTTCGACATTGATTGAGAAGACACGGTATCTGGTCGAACCAAAAACCTTGCTAATCCAAAATCACTTACATGTGCAGTCATGTTATCATCCAAAAGTACATTAGTAGGTTTGAGATCACAATGCACGATTGGTGCAAGTAAATGGTAATGAAGATAATCTAGCGCTGCCGCCACATCAAATGCAATGTTCAATCTCTGAATGAAGTTGAGGCTTCTAAATGGCCGATCTGTACATGCATTTGGATGCAACCATGTGGCTAAGCTACCATTTGGCATGAACTCAAAAACCAAAGCCTTGAAATCATTACCTTGGTGGTCTATGCTAGAGCACAAACTCAACACTTTTATAAGGTTCCGGTGTCTCACATTTTTTAATGCCTTGCATTCTGAGAAGAAACTTCTAGAAGCACTGTGCTTCTCAAGGTTTAGCACCTTCACAGCAACGGTTGTCACATTCTCAAATCTCATAACAGCTTTGTAAACTTCTCCAAATGCACCTCTTCCAATTAGATTATTCGGAGAGAAATTTTCAGTAGCTCTAAGAAGGTCATTGTATGAAACTGGCTCTAACCCATATTTCAAAGCTCTATTGGATTGTGGACTTTTTCGAGAATTGTTTCTAGTATAATAAAACACTAACAAGCAAATGATTGCAGTTATGCAAATTAAAGAACTAACAACAGAACTTATGAGCACCCTGTTTCTTCGAAAGTGATGTTTCTGTGTGTAAGGTTGTGGTATACAGTGAGACAAATGCATTTGAGGTACTCCACCACAAAGTTTTGGATTTCCTCTTACATCTAGACCACTGACATTCTTGAAAATGCCTTCTTTTGGTAATTCCCCCTCGAAATTATTGAATGATATATTCAAATATTGCAAGTTCATTGTACCTAGGAATTCGGGGACTTGACCAGAGAGTGAGTTGTTAGAGACATCAAGGGTTTGCAACCCTCTTAGATTGCTCAAGCTGGTTGGAATTGTTCCTTGGAACAAATTGCTATCAAGATAAAGGGTTTCAAGTACCTGGCATCCATCAATTGTGCTAGGAATCTCTCCACTCAACTTGTTATTCGAGAGATCAATTGATTCCAGATTGTTCAAGTTACCAATCTCTGCTGGCAAGATGCCAGTTAGATAATTGTGTGACAGGTCCAAACTAATGGAAAGAGAAGGAAGACCCATGATTTCTCTGGGAATTTCACCTACCAACTTATTATTTGAAATATTTAGAATTTCTAAGATTCTCATGCTACTTAATTCTGGTGGTATACTCCCTTCCAATGCATTATTATCTAGATATAGCTGTGTTATTTTGGTGAGGTTGGCAAAAGTGGATGGGATTTGACCTGAAATTGTGTTACTACTCATATCTATAATTCCCAGTTTGAATAGATTACCAATTTCTACCGGAATGGTGCCACTCAGAAACATTCCACCTAGGTCAAGCAAGTTTAAGTTATTGAGTTTTCGGAGCTCTGCTGGTATGCTTCCTGAAATTGGGTTATTAGACAGTGAGAGTTGAAGAAGACTAGTAGAAAGATTTGTTATAGAACTAGGTAACACTCCTTGTAGTTGGTTGTTGTCAAGATATAACCATTGTAACAAAGTACAATTGGTCAAAGCATCCATGAAACTCCAGTCATCTGGTCTCTTGACTTCTAATTGATTATTCCCAAAAATAACTTTCTGAAGATCTTGTAAGGCTCCAAAGCCAGATGGTATCACGCCAGTGAAGTGATTATAATGTAATAAAACATTAATAAGAGCAGAACAATTGGATATTGATTGTGGGATTTGTCCATTGAGTTGATTGAAATACAGGAATAGATATTTCAAGTTTGGTAAAGCATTGCACATGTCGAAAGGTAGAGTTCCATCAAGTTGGTTATTACCAAGTTCCATAGTAGACAATACTGAGAGGTTGTAAAGGGAGTGTGGTATTTCACCCGAAATGTTGTTATGATACATGTTAAGAAACTGGAGGTTTTGAAGCTTCCCGAGTTCATCAGGGATGTATCCACTTAACTTATTTTCGGAAAAATCAATATCTGTTAAACTTTGAAGTTTACCCAAGGAATGTGGGATGGAACCATATAATTTATTTTTGTAAAGAAAAAGTTGTAGTAAGTTAGTAAGGTTGCCCAAGCCAGACGGAATGTGACCGCTAATGCTATTTTGGTCAAGATAAAGAAGTGATAGTTGGGAAAGGTTACCTAAGGTAGGTGGGATGGAACCACTAATGCTATTTTGGTCAAGATATAGAATTGATAGTTTTGTAAGGTTACCTAACGTAGGTGGGATGGAACCTGTCAGATTATTGGCATACAATCCTAATCCTTGGAGCTGTGGGAGGAGGCCGAATTCCAATGGTATGCCTCCTGTGAGGAAGTTATTCCCCACACTGATTATTTTCAATTCTTTGCATTGTGCTAAATTAGATGGGAAGGTTCCATGGAGGTTATTGTTGCTCAAATAAATAACTTCTAGATTTGAACAATTACATAGAGTCGAAGGAATTCTACCATCAAGAAAATTCGCACTCAAGTTGACAAAATGTAGCCTACCCAAGTATCCGATCTCCACCGGGATGCTTCCTCTCAGCTGGTTATCGGAGAGACTCATCCTTTGGAGAAATGAGAGGTTTGCTAGGGATGGAGATATATAACCTGACAAATTTTTGGAGTCGAGAACAAGAGCAGTCACTCTATCGGGATGGTGCTGGCCACACAAGATCCCTTGCCATTGACAGTGGTGCAGTGACTCATTCCATGAGGAGAGGACTCCCAATGGGTCATCATGTATTTGAGACTTGAAGGAGAGAAGTGATGATCGATCAGTGTTACTAGTGGTTACTATTGTAGCGATAGAAAAGGAGGATAAGGTTAAAAGACTTAAGAGGAGGTGACTAGTGAGCACGCCTTTCATGATTTATGTTTTGAGTGTGATGGGTTACTCTCTCACAGAGTGCTCTTCTTATAATGAAAGGGAGATATATGGTTTGAAAGAAGTTGACCTCAAAATGTTTCATCTTGAGTTCGTTGCATTAAATATATAGCACGGCAGTTGTTTTTGTAGTGCTGCACCTACTACAATAGTAACTTTAAAAGAGATGATCACATGTTCTAACCGGAATCGTATTCTCTGCGGACTTAAAAGGTGCGGAGTTCTGCGGTTCTTTTAATTTAATTGGTCCGTTTGTTTTGATCGGATGGACTAGATCAGATCTTACCCGAATTGAAAAAAGAAACAAAATTCTCAATAAATTTTAGATCTGATATGGTCCGATCAAAACGAACGGACCAGATTAAAAAAAAACACAGAACTCTGCACCTTTTAACTCCGTAGAGGATACGATTCTTGCTCTAACCTACCTTCTACTAACTAGCGTGCATATATAGTGCTGGCACATGTAAAGGAAAATATTTTTGTTTCTTAATTTCTTTCCATGAGCACAATCATCATTAAACATCTAAATTTATAAGGTTATGAATAAAAATGAATGCGAAATAGATTATACACACACACGCGTGCACAAACACCATTATGTGTGACAAGGCCAAGCTAACATTTTTTTTTTTTAATTGATATGCATAATTACCAATGAAATTATTTTAAATCAGTGTCCTTTTCTAACAAGCTAATAAATGAATGAAAACAATTTATTCATATTCGACTGATCCATAGATGGATTTTATTGAGATTCTTGATTAATATTAAAAGCAAGAATGATTACAGAACTGTGTTTGGTGTTGATGACTTGCAAATTTCTACAATAATAATTCCAGTCTAGAAGGACAAGATCGCTACGATTTCCATTAATATCAAACATTAAAAAATAAATTATAGAATGCTCATGATTTTTGGGAATTATAAAAATGTTTAGACCGTCGAGATTCTCGATGGTTAGCACATAATATTTTTTTTTTCTTTGATTTGACATTTGAATTAGTGTTTATGTGGCCGAAATTGTCGGATTAGTGGTTTTTCTGTGTTGAATCTAAGTTACTGATTCCGGTCTGGATATTTTTATAATTTCCACAAAGTCGTGGGCATTTGTATTAATTTTTATTTAATGTTGGATATTATTAAAGATCGCAATACTTTAGTATTCAATCCAAATTTTTTTTTTGTACCACCCTCAAAATGCATTATTAAATAAACGCCACCAGGTGCTGGATATCTCAAAAACTGCCACTCTCACGAATTCAATTCGCACACCAACCAATCTAAATTTACAAGATGAATTTGCGCATGTGTTAGTGTGCGAATTAATATGGTGTACCAGGTGCACTGATTAAATTGGCAAACCGTTGGTTCACAGAACCATTTAACATACCAAAACCCTACTTCACAAAACCATTTGACGCACCTTACTTTGGTGCTATAAAAATCCGGCGCACCTGTTTTTTATTTATACCCCGCCCCAGCGGCCCCACTACAAAGGTATTGCGAAAGCAACTACCAGGAGGCCTTTTATATTTTTCTCTTTCTATTAGCTACTGTTGCTTCGTTAGTAATGGCCCTTCTCTTTTAATAAATAACTAAAAGCCATCATATTTCATTGCTGCGAGTTGGATTTCCAAAGCTAGCCGCTGGATTTTTATTGCAGGGTCTTTTGCATAAGCACCCTTTAAAATTAGTTGATGATTTTATCTGTCCTTCCAGATGGTCAGGTTTTTTTTTTTGTGAATAATTATTATATAGAAATATATTTCATTTCATATTTGTAGAAACTCAGTTTCACTACTAGAAAATCCGTTTTTTGCAAGAGGAGGAAATTTCCTTTTCCAAGGGCATACCGTTGGAAAAAGCCCAAAAATCGTCATTTCCATACGCTACCGTTGGAAAAACTACTGTCGCAACTACCCTCGTTGGAAATACTCATTTCTGAGTTTTTCCATGCGACCACTCTTGGAAAAAGGGCACATGGAAATACTTCCAGCCTTGGCCCCGTCTTAAGTATTTCCAAGGGCAGAGTAAGTGGGACCCACCCGAGTATTTCCATGGTAGCGTAAGGGGGACCCACCCGAGTATTTCCAAGGCCAGAGAACGCGGGGCCCACCTTTTTATTTCCATGGGTTGAGTATGGGGACCCACCCCATTATTTCCAAGGCAAGGAGTGTGGGGACCGCCTGTTCATTTCCATGGACGGAGTACATGGGACCCACCCCAGTATTTCCAAGGCAAGCGAGAGTGGGGCCCAATTGTTTATTTCCAAGGGTATTTTCGTGGGCAGTATTTCCAAGGGCATGTTTAGTGGGACCCAGCTGTTCATTTCCATGGTTAATTGAATGTACCCCCCCCCCCCCCAGATTAATACCAATGGGATTCTGAATGGCATTATAATTGGATGCCTTCATTCTAGAATCCCCCCATACCATTTCATTCACATACCTTACTCACTTAATTGAACCAGATAAACATAAAAACACTAATAAATAGATGGAAAACACACTCATAAATAGATCTATTACATTTAATAAGCATAAAGCATTTACAGTACAAATCAGCATGCATTGTCTCGCTAATTTTGCAACCCGCATTACAACAACAGTGCTATGTAATTGCATCATTGATATATCCACAAAATATACCCATTATGAGTTAACAAAAATTCACAAAATATACCCACTTTGAGTTAACAAAATAAGATCACTGTTCCTGTTGTCATATGTTAGAAGTTTAAAATTTCAAAAAAATGTGCACTTTTGCACATCAGTAGCTAACGCCGGTTGTCGTTGACAGTAGTCTGCCCAAACCATTGGGTCATATCGTCATCACCCCTTGTATTGGCATCAATTCCAGCTTGAGTTAGATTTAGTAGGGCTTGGAACCCCCCTCCCTGGTTTGATGGCATAGAAAAAGCATGACCCTATGTTTATCGCAAAGAAACAACCTATTATTGTTAAAAAGAGGATTTTTGCATATACACCCTCAACTTTCTGAATTATTTACTTTATATTCATTTTCTCTCGATGACTCGGTTGTTCACCCGATTTTGCATCACAATCATTTACTGTGATTGAACTGGTGGTTGTCCTTTGTTTATGTGTTATAGGTACTTTAATATTGTTGAACTTCACCCTTTTTATTTCAATCTGAACATACTTATAACAGTAGGCTAGATGAGCCCTAATTAAGGTAGCTGGTTTTCATAAGAAGTTACATCTGAAAGCATATTTATATAAGTCATTACCTGGGAGATGGGCATCTCGTAGAAGTGAAGCTCCTCCGTCAGATGGTTGACCGGTGACCCCTTGACCCTAAACATGGTATATGCAAGCACATTGTTATAACCCATATATCTTAACATAGATAACGACTAAAATATACATCCTTATGTTAATTTAGTTAAAAGTGTGACCTCGTAGAAGAGGAAAATTCCCAATGACACCTTGCTTGAGTTCCAAAGACCGTTTACTTCATCCTAAGTTGAACAATGCACATGTGGTAATGTTAGTATACTGCTATATCCCGAACAGAAAAGACAGCTTATTATACATTGATAGATTCCAGATACGAGTGATGGTACTACCAGTTTTAAATCTGAACTGAATTGTATACACAAATCTGCAATGCAGTTTCATATCAAAATATGTCTAACACCACCAAATGAAGGAACCTAAATTAAATATAAAAGTATGTGTAATTACCTGTGAAGTAGGCTTTTGCGCCCCATACATGGAGAATAATGTAGTGAAGTACAGATCATAAGTTGCCTCTCTTTTCTCCCTTAGGCCCCTTTCCTCATCAAGACGACGATCACGGTCAGCTAAGAGCATTTCCAGTTCTTCGCGAGTTTGGATTACCTGCCCTTCAGTGTTTGTCAACCCAGAGACAAAAGAAGATGAGTGGTTGGACCTTGCTTGGGTTGTTGCGGTTGGCACCTTGTCCTGAAGCATGCTTCCAAATCCAATCTCTGTTTCCAATGGACCAGACTTTGATTGGGACGGTATGGTCCTTGGAGAAAATGATTTCGAGCTAGTTGACGAAATAACAATCCCCCCACTAACAACATCATATTCACAGCAATCAATGGCGATGGGCGAAGAGCATGACGGGGATCAAGAGCATAACATGCAGGAAGGTGATGAAGAAGATGGGTTATCCTACAGTGATTTCGATGAAGAATATTAATTGGTAAACAAATACATGTGTTACGTTTACATTACCTTGTTAATCTATTGTACTTATGCATATATACATACAATCACTATTTAGTAATTGAATTTACTAATTTTACCCTTTTTACTAACAATCATATGTTTAAAAACATATTTTGCAGGAGGACACAAAAGTCATTCAAAGAAAAAGAAGATAGCATTTATTGCTTGCATTTGATAAAATATTTTGTATCTAAATTAAATAGATTGGTAGTCCAAATACCTAAATTTATGTTTACCATTTGTAGTGTTTCATTTTATATATCGAAATTAAATATTACCTGTTGCTGTTTATTTATTTCTATTGCTACAAAGGGAGATCTCCAATTAACAGAAATGTTATTTTCTCAGGAATTAAACTTTTCCAACGGTAGTCTCATGGAAATAACAATTCTAGCTATAAAATAATATAAATTGAATCAATAAAATATTTCCATGTGCAATAAGTTCCAGTATTTCCATGAAGTTTAAATATAAAATAATATAAACAGATTAATGTAAACATTTCCAAGGGCATGCTCATGGAAATAATATGCGTCCCAACTTCCATCTTATTTCCAAGGGTAGAACTACCAGGTATTTCCATGAACTTCCATTAAAATATAATACTTGTTCTGTTAGGCGGGTCATGGGTCATGCTTTATTATTTCCATGAGCATGGGGTGAGGTATTTCCATGACCTTTCAATAAAATATAATATTCAGTCTGTTGGATGGGTCATGGGTCATGCCAAACTATTTCCAAGGGCGGATAGTACACATTTCCAAGGGTAAACAGAGAGGATTTACATGCGCTACTATTTCCATGGATCTACCGTTGGAAATAGTTAAATGTGTCAGAAAATGCAATTTCTTTTTCATGAACCGTTCTCCTCTTGGTAATAATATTTCCTCCTCATGGAAAAAGCGGAAATTCTAGTAGTGTTTTCTATATTTTTTTAATAAAATATAAACTTGTAATTCTACTATATGCTAAGTTCCAAAATATACTTAATGAGAAAATAAAACTCCTTAATTTTTTTATTTGTCAATTAATGTTTGAAGTTATATTAATAACTAAGAGTATGATGTTATTCTATATATATTTAGTTATATCACAGCTCACAAGAAAAACAATTACAATCTTTATGAAGAATTATGATTTTCTTTTTGTAGTAATAAATTTTAGATGAGAAATACATTAATAATGATATTTTATATTAGTTTTTATTTTTTATTAGATGCTTTTGTAAAATTGTTATATACTTGTCATACTTGATTTGATTGATTGTCCAATAAAGTTCACTCTCATTATTAACTTTCGCTATAACACTTTCTTATTACAAGAAATAAAAGTATAATATATCATAGCTATAGTCAGTCCAGAATATAACTTTACCAAATAAATTTAATTTAATGAAGTCATATTATAAGTTGGTAGCTCTAAAAAAGGTATGTAAAACCAAATATGCAATAAAATAAGGGTAGTGTCGCAAATGAGCAGGACTGAAATTCCAAAGGGAATAAATTAATTGGAATATACCAAGGCATTAATAAACCTAAATATTGGGCTTTGAATAGCAAAAATTGATGTGACAAGCCGGTTAAAGATGGGAGCATTAGTATTCCCACCAGTTTAGGTGTAGTCAAAGCAGAGATGGATGGATAGGTTTTGACCACCTAATCTCTGTCCGATAGTTTGCGATAGAACAGCTTTATGGTTCAGATTTAGTGATATAGCAGCTTTGGGTCCACTTGTTGGTTCAGAAAAATTGAGACAGCCCCATAGCCAAATGGTTTTGCGAACCAGGGATCGCCAAATGGTTCTGCAAATCTATAGTGCGCCAAATGATTTCGTGCATCCAGTGGTGTGCCAAATAGTTTCTCAAACTCAGATTAGTTGGTGCGCGAAATGATTTTGTGAGAATGGTAAATTTTGACAAATCCAGCTGGATGTCATTTATTTAATAACAATATTTTAGGGTGTTACAAAAAAAAATTCCGGGTACTCAACAGACTATAATTTATTGCGGGTTCTTGTTTTCCTGTCGGACGAATACTTGAGTAGACCGCATCTCTTATGTTTTTATTCCAATCTCAGCTTTCTAAATTATGTAATTTGCTATGAAATGGAGCTCTAATTTCATATTATGTAAAGAGATTTGGAGATAATTTTTATTTTGCTTTTGAGTTGGCTGGTCAAATATAATCAGAAATGTAACATTTATTATTTTTTTTTTGGTCAATACTCATTTGTTCACTTTCATACTTTTTGGTTGCATCGTATTTTTAATTAATCAATAAAATATAAGATTAGGAACTTTTTTGAACCAATTCATAACATAAAAAAAAAAATAAAAGAAACATAATGAAAATGCTAAGAAAGTATATAAGATTAGGAACTTGATCCGGTCTTATTTAAAAAAAAAATAAGATTGCCAATTTGTCATCTTCTTATCCTGTTATTTTATTTGGTTTTCTTGGTTTTAGTAATGTGTTTATTGCTTGCTTTTCCACACTTATTACTAACACATATGTATGTGATTAGTAATAGTGAACGAGAGCAGTCACTCTATCGGGATGGTGCTGGCCACACAAGATCCCTTCCCATTGACAGTGGTGCAGAGACTCATTCCATGAGGAGAGGACATCAAATGGGTCATCATGTATTTGGGACTTGAAGTAGAGAAGTGCTGATAGATCAGTTTTACTAGTGGTCACTGTGGCAGCCAGAGAAAATGAGGATAAGCTTAAGAGGAGGTGAATAGCGAGCACGGTATAAGAACGTTCCATAGTTTGTGTAATGAGTGCAATGTATTTCTCTATCACAAAATGCTCTTCTTGTACTTAAAAGGGAGATGTATGGTTAGATTGAAGTTGACCACAATGTTCTCTCTCATTAGTCGTAGTTCTCACCCACTACATTAGTGATCCATCCACTACGTTAGTGCTCACTCACTACAATGTATTCCAACAATCATTCTTTGGAAGTATAAGTCGTCTGACCCTGACCATAACAATATGTCATGAGAGTTACCGGAGTTTGATTGTTAGATCTGAAACATCATCCTCCCCTCTCACTCGCTTGGCTCTAATTCTTTGAACAGAGAGGAGAATGAGAGAGAGGGGATGAAACTGAGCCAGCCGGAGCTGAGAGTGCGGTATTGTCGGAGTTCGGAGCGTAGAGTTTCCATCTCGATCGAAGCACGATGGTGAGTAGATCCGATTGTTGGATCACGACGGTGATCAAAAGAGTTGATTTGGTTGTGGAACGAGATGGGGATTAATGTATTAAATTGATTATGAGTGTATATAAGTAGGATTAGAAGAGTAGATCTAATAATTTAGAGGGTGACTATAAGTGAATTTAGAGGATGATTAATAGTGATTAGATTAATATTGAGTAATTTAGAGAATTTCGTGAGAATAAATGAATAGATTTCGGATTTAGAGTCACTTGACTCATTGTAAATATGTTTTTTTATGAATTGAATTGTTGGTAGGCATTAAAGCCACTAATTTAAAAAATAAAATAAAAAATAAAAGATGTAGTGGGGCTCACCCCATGCCATGCTTAGTTGAGCTGGTTGGTTACCAGCTTAGTACACGGTAGATATGGATTCAATGAAACCAAGTAAAGTCTTCTATAACCTTTGTATATGCACGAGAGAGATTGTGACTAACTTGTGTATTGATTATTTTCAAATGCACGATGATGCTTTTAGAGGAACACATTGAGTTGTGGCTAACTTGGCTATCTTATATGTTTGGAGTTCTTTATTTATTTTTGTCTCTAAGGCCCGTAGTTTTTGAAGTTTTTTTTATTAAAAATATGGATCTTTTGAAAATTGGTTGGCTCTAGTTCCGAATTTTTTTTTTATAGGAAATACAAAAAAAAAATGGTAAAAGATGGGTGGAAATTTGAAAACAGAGGTAAGATCACGGTTTGGTGCCAAATCATACTACAATCTTTTCTAAATATATATATAGAGAGAGGGGGGTTGGCTAATATCAAATTGATTATTCTTGAGATCCCGTACAACTAAGTCGTTTTTCAATTTTTAAAGTCCAAAAAGTCAATCCAAATCATTAGATGTGATCTCTATATTAAAATATACTTGGAGACCAAATTTTACATTTTTTTTACTATTTATTAAGCCACATTGAAAATCGCTGATCCAACGGTGGCTTAACCAAATGAGAACAAAAAAAAGAAAACAAAAGTTTCTAAATGTGGTACATCAAATTAGACAAAGTTGGAAAAATCTAAAGTGTCAGCAGGCAGATATTTAACGAGATTGATTATATATGTATTTTGTTATCTACTCTTGTGGAACTCAACAGGTCAGGTACATATTTAACGAGATTAATTATATTCTAGTGGTAATGTGTTATTTATGAAATGTTAGGGTGGAAAATTAAAAAAATTCGTGTGAGATAACACATTAACATCAGTACATTATATTCTAAAAATAATAATAATATTTACACGGTCAGTACATTACTCAAAAAGAAAAAAATAACTAAAAATCTGGAAACCAAATAGGCATTAATTAGCTTGTCATTTTTTAGGAAGTTGACCTCTTACGTTTTAAGTACTATATTTCCAGCAATATTGGCATTTTTCAAATTAACAATTTTTTTAGTTACTTGTACGCTAATGAACACTAAAACAGCATTAAATCACTAAAAAATAACATGAGATTTTTACTGTTATAAATAAATCTTTATTTCAAGATGGGAAACCAGAAAAATAAAGAAACTAATTGCATTCATTTTTATTAATTTTCTTGCCGGAAAAAACAAGAATAGAAATTAAACTCCCAGTAAACATTTAAAAAAAAAAAATAAGAAGATTAAGTATTTAATTTTCATAAAAAATATGTAAATCAATTGACGTCTTCCGGTACGTGTTGTCTCCTCTTCAGGTCCTTGCCGTAACAGAGGCATTGGAGGGCATCGGACCACCATCCTGTTCATTGCTATAGATTTCACCCCTACCACCGTCGACAGCAGCAATAACATGAACAACTTCCAATGATATGTGGTGTTTTCCTCTTCAATCAGCTCTGCGCGCACACGCCTTGAAGGGAATTAGCAAGTATAGAATATATATAGCCATTTACCCATACAAGTTGGAGGGTGTAGCTGTGTTAAAAATAGTCAATAACTAGGACAATTTTAAGAAATTTGTTGATATCGATAGTAACCTCAAACCCCCTACGTAGCTAAATGACTTTCTACGTGTATCACCGGAGTCTCTCTAATGTCTACTAATGCACTACAAAGGACAATGTTTTTTTGAATCCGGGCACTGCAAAATGAATGGGCCAAAATGGGAACTACTATACATATTTACAGCTGGGTGGGGACTAGGCAGGAAAGAATAGAAAAGAAGGTTGACTGCGCTGCTTTATGTTTGCTTAATTTCATAATTAGCACAACTTCATTCTTTGCGTATCACATATATAATCTAACTTTTCTTAAATTCTTAATTGTGCATGGCAATCATGTTTGTCCTCCAAATATTTATTTTTTATGACCATAAACTAGTAAACGTCAAATAATCAGAGATTTTGTACTTTTTATTTTTTTGTATTAAATTTAGAGAAGTATGTTTCAAAAAGTGTATTTATTTCGGGAAGCAAACAAAAAATATTCATAACTGTTTCACGTTTTTCAAATGAATATATTTTTGAAAAACTCGTGAAAATCAGCAAATTCTAACTTTTTGTTTCCTCCAAAAAAAAAAATTCAATTATATTGAATTTGTTATTATTTTAGAATATGATACCAAACATATATAATTCAAACTGATACTTCAACTTCAATTGGAATAAAATAATGAAGAGTTAAGTGTGTTTATTTACAAAATAAGAATGGTTTAGAGATGATTGACAGAAATTGATTAAGAGATGATTACCATGAAGAGAAATTTTTTTTTAGAAATAACCTCCAAAAATCATGAGTATAATATTTTTTCATCCTCGTAGAATGAGATTTGAATAATTACTCATGTCTGATGAATTTGGATCTAGCTATCAGGTACCTGATCTGGTACAATAATATCCAGACTATTTATTTTAATTTGGTAAGAATCTAAAAATCCAATGTACATTTAAAGCAGGCTCCAAAAAAATATTGATTGAGATTAACTCACATAGCTAAGGTAACTAGTTATACTCTTATTGGTTTATTGGCAAATGCAATGTTTTTTGTGTGGGAGGTTGCAGGTTTAAAATATGAAAGTAACAATTATTTATAGATATTAAATAGTTCGATGCTTGACCTTTAACTTTTATTGAAAACAAAATATATATAGCCTTGTGATATTTTATTTGAGGTTTTTCCATAAAACCTTTAAGCTTTAATATCATTGGTCGGATATTTTTGCATATTTTTGGGCTAACTCTTCATTGGGCTTGTTTGATAAGATTCATCTTTAGGTCCCAATATAATGTGTAGTGTCGGTGTCAATGAGTCATCAATGGGTTAAAATCAATAGTTTAATTATGATGAATATAGAAATTTTCAACTGATAAATTAGTCAAAAATTATTAATTATGAAGTTTTAAGTTTAGTGAGCTCTAGTTTCTAGGGGAGAGGGGGAGGTCAGATGTCCATCGTGTTAGAAATCTGCTATTAGAAACTGCAAATGGCTCATTTACTTTTAACGTTATGCAGTTTCTAATCTTAATGTGACCCGATTAATTAAATCATAAATAGATCGTTCTATAATTAAAGCATTAGATCTGTGATTAATCTTAAGCGTTGAATTGGTATATGATGGACGTACCAGATTTAGAATTAAATGTTATATAAAGGATTGGGTCCTCTTTCTCCCTATCAAGAGTCGCATTTTTTTCCATCAAAAAACGCATAAAGAAATAGGGTTAGAGAGAGAAACCAAATTCTGAGAAGAAGAGTAACCGTCAGGAGTCAGAAGGAAGAAGATGGCAGCCATTACATCTTCCGCTGTTAATCAAGGTATGTCATCTTAAACAATAGATCATATTAAGCTGTGTTTGTGAAATATTTGGTATTGGTGATCTTTGGACTATTAATTGAATTGTTCATAATTAATCATGAAAGATCTCAAGAGAATAGAATAGAGTTATCACATTGGACCAACTTTGAGTTCGATGGGCACCAGTACCGTTTGATTTCATCAAAATTTATTAAATGAATATTGCTGCTTAACAGAGCTGAAGAAAATGAATTTGATTTATTCATAATCCTGAACTTGGTAACCGATTAAACCCACCCAATTTTCTATTCCGACTTTTCATCTTTTCTCGCTCTCTCTCTCTCTCTCGCCGCATTGCTTGTAGCTCTCTCGCACGCAACTCTCTAGAGTTGAATTTGTATCATCTGAGTTAACTCAAATGTTGAGTTTAGATATGAACCGTTTGATATAAATCACACGAATATTAAATGTCTCCGTGAATAACTAAATATGACGTCATATTTTTTTTAGATTCCCCAACAAACGAGAGAATATTTGTATTTCGCAAATAATAAAAAGATTCTTTTTTTAGGTCAGTCCATCAGTGAACTGCATTATTGGTGCCCCTTTTTTATGTTTCTTTTCTTTTTCATCTTTTTGCCTTTTTCTTTTTCATTTTATATTTATTATGATAACTGTCGCCGTAAACTCACTCCCTAAACACACTCAAATTTTCACGCATTTGGAATTCACACATATCTATTGAGTCAATACACACTTGAATATTGTGCCGATTCATACACGTCTGTTTTATTTAAGTCATGACAATTGGCAGTTGTCAAATGATTTTGACCAACTCAAAATATGTTTTGACAATTATCAACAACTTAAAATTCACAACCAACTTTTTTTAATGCACACTACTATACATCAAAACACACTTGACTATTTTTGTTTGAAGAAAATAGGGGTCTGGCCCGTATTTGATTCATTGAAGTTGAGTTACACTGGAGATGTAACTCCAAATAAGAAAATTACAATTTGCTCAATACATTTGAGCGAAATAAAAGAAAAATGAAAATAAGATAAGATAAAGAAATTGCAGACAGTAGGGCTCAAAATTTTGTGACACTGTATCCAATCAGCAGTCACATGTTATATCCATTTGCTAAGAACTAAAGCTGCGTGTACACCTCTTGCGCCAGTTCATTTATGTCTTTGTTTATTTCCCGAAATGTACTTGCGCACCATTCTCTCCAAATGATGAATTGGGCAATTAACATTACAGCTTTGTATTCTTTTGTGGCTCTTGCGCAAATGACTGATGCTTTCCTTGATGTCACTGTTGATGTCTGAGCTCCTGCCATGATATTTTGTTTCTCCTTTTTGAGGGTATTGTACAGTTCAAGAGAGTAAGGGCACTTATTGAATAAGTGACGGATTGTTTCTAAGTTTGATTTGCATAACACACATCTGTTGGTGATCGGCAGGCCCCTTTTGCATAACACACTTGACTATTGCATTAATGCACACTCCCATATAAAATACTCCATGTAGCCTAATTGGTTCTGGAAGTATTGGAAGTGAGTTGACTAAAGATGGGTATCAGGCCAGTGAGTTGAATCGGATTTGAAACAAAAAAATTTCAGAAAAAATACTTGTTTTGTACTCAAAATGCAGGAAAAAGTTTGCAAGAAATTAATTTGTCAAAAAATTATCTTAGGACAAAATATTAGACTCAAATAATCCATTACTATGATATTTTACAAAATATTCAAAGCTAAATAAGTATAATGGATTTTTAGGTAGAATAAAAACAAAGGAAAACGAAGGTTACCAACTCTAATTACATACAATTAGTAATGCTAGAGATATGGACCTCTCATACAGTATCAGCCAATAACAAATACAAACTTTAATTGATAGAGTTAAATTGTAAATTTCATTTTTACACACAAAAAAACGTACATATACGATAAAAATAAACACGGTTGAGAAGACACGTAATATAATTTTCTGTAGTTGAGATAAAAAGAAAAATAAATATTTTCTTTTTGTAATATATATAAATTAATCACTTTCTTATATAAAAGATCCATTTTTTTGGGTGCATTAGCAACTCACAGTGTATTTGATTTTAAAGTTTAAAAGGTTAAATTAATATGTCACTTTCCTTGAGTGCAATTGGGCCACTAAGGTGAACTTCAATTATTGTTTTCATTAAAAAGAATAAGATATATTCTCAACTTTATGCCTAGTTAGCTTTTAGCGTATGTGCAAAACTTATCATTTCATCTTATCCCAAACTTGCTGAAAACGTTTGGTATCTAGGCTGAACTTGTACAAAATCAAAGCATTTTACCCAAGAAATATAATCAAATAGATGTTCAAACTTCAATGAACTTGTACAGCTCCTCTCTCTCATCTGAATTCGCAGCCTCCTTTTCTTTCTGTCTCTCTCTCATCCACAAGTCCAGATCTCTCTCTCACATCTCCAACACAGTAAGCTTTTTTATGTACATTTTTCTCACTACAGAGTAGTTGATTTATTTCTTTCTTCACAATTCATGTATGCGGATATAACTGGTGTTGTCACTGTTTAGGTCTCGTTAATTGCTACGTTTAGATTGATTCTTAGCAAATTCATTTTGTTGTTGAGCTGTTTATATTGATCCATGTTTGAATTGTTTGAATTTCAGAAGCTTTTTCAGCAAGAAAGGAAGTTTTGTGCATGCTGTAATTAAGAGAATCTCACTCACCAGTGCAATTTTTTTCCATCCTATTAAATTGGTGGGAGAAATTAAGCAAAAAATCCCGTTGAAACACTAGAAACCTCTCTGCTTTAGAGAATTAAAACCCCTCTCTCTCTCGCTCTCTATCTATCTAATATCCATCCATGTCACTATCCACACAATATCCCGTTGAAGTCCTAGAAACCACGGGTAGTATAAGACGAATTGAAAAAGTGATGAGATCGCATATGTTTAGCATTGCGGGGTACTCTTTAGATAAGGATATCGGCAAAGGGGGGTTTATTGAATCGACCATTTTTCATGTTGATGGGCATGATTGGAGTATCAAGTACTACCCAAATGGTTCCCATGGGGCAGGAGCTGATGACATATCACTATATCTTTTCCTTAAAAGCAAATCAGAAGTTGTAAAGGCACAATTTAGTTTTACTATTCTAGATCAAAGTGGATGTGCTTTACCCTTCAGCGAAACATCAGGAATTAGAAGTTTCACAACCGATTCATATTGGGGCTATCCTTCATTTGTTAAAAGGGCAGTGTTGGAGTCAAATATCAATGATGATTGTTTCATAATTAAATGTGTCGTTACTGTTTTTAAATCTTTTCCCGTGGAGCCAACTGCACAAATTGTTGTCCCCCCTGGTAACATCCAGCAGCAACTAGGTCATCTTTTGGATAATGGAAATGGAGCAGATGTTACATTTGAGGTGGATGGGCAAATTCTTAGTGCTCATAAGTGCATTCTCGCTACGAGATCTCCAGTATTTTTGGCACAATTTTTTGGTCCGATGAAGGAAAAATCAGACACAACAATTAAAATTGAAGAAATGGAAGCTCCAGTGTTCAAAGCAATGCTTCATTTCATATATAATGATTCCTTTTCCGGATTAGAAGAGATCACAATAGGAAGTGATGAGAAACAAGAGACTAAATTAATGGCTCAAAAACTATTGGTTGCGGCTGATAGATACGATTTGGAGAGATTAAAGATAATATGCGAGAAGATGATGTGCGGTAGTATTAACACAATGTCGTGCAGCAGTATTAACACAGGCGAGGTGGTGACCTTGTTGTCATTTGCTGAGAGGCACAGTTGCAATCATCTCAAAGCAGTATGCTTGAAATTTTTAGCCTCTCCGGGTATCCTTCAAGGGGTAGCCGCAACTGAGCAGTTTCAACATTTAGTTAAGAATGATCCGTTAATTTTGAAAGAAATACTTGAGAAACAAAGTTAAAAGTACGATGTGATAGTTAGCTGCCCTTAACTAGTTTTTATTTATATATTATTTTGTATTTTTGTTAAATGTATCTGAATTCCTGAATTCTGGTATAGTTTGAAGATTCGGTATTTATCGATGTAATTGAATTTTTTATTTTTTTTTTGTTATTTGCATGACTTGTTTTTATCATAACCGACCCCATCAAAAGGTGGCTTGTTTTTATACAATTGCATGACCTCAATTTTAGTCATTTTGTTTGCATATTCTTTTTTTACCCTGCAACAAAAAATATCAAGTGAGTTGTCCATCAATGAACTTTACTATGCATTTATTATGTTAATTTTCGAAATATGCATGTCAAAAATTGTATTATCTGTTATATTTTTATTTTATTTTTTTTGCAATTTACATTTCTCCATTTGTAACGCCCTCATTTTTTCTTTTTTCTTTTTTTTTTTCCAATTTCGGCCAGCGAGTCTGAGATGAATTGGCATGGAGCCACTTACAATTTGAGATGAATTGGAGCCCACCTGATAGCATCTATCGGGATTTAAAAAAATAAAATAAATAGTTGAATTGGAGCCATCGAATTTCATAACATTGTGTGCTAAGAGAGAGCGACAAATGGGTTGCTTTTTAAACAACGTTGAAGAAGTGATTTTGGGCTTAACGCTCTAGGCGTGTGTGCCAAGGGGGCCGCACCAATCAAAATGTGATCAATTGAGGGGTTGTGCGGCCTAGGGAGGCTGCACGTCAAGACGCACAGAGGCTCTGAGTTGCAATTTCTTCAGTAGGATCGATATTGGGACTTCAAGAGTAGTTGTGCGGCCGCACATAGTGCCCCAGAGACCGCACAATAGGTGTAAAAGCTCCAAAACTGTAATCAAAACAAACTAGAAGCAATAACTTGGTTTTTTGGCATGATTCTATTTAAATTAAGCTAGAATGCAAGGGAATTGGTTATGAAATTGAAGTAAAACCCGTGTTAAAAGTATATATAATTTTGGCTTATCAGTTTCCTATTATATCTAAATCATGGAAGTTATTTGGTGTAGGGAATCAAAGGATTAATAAAACAATACTTATAAAAAAGGACAAAATGAATGAGAATGATAAGGTTAAGCCTGCTGGTTTCCATCATGATTTTCTTAATTAAATGGACCTATATATGCATAATGATGAACTTGAATCCCTAATGCAAGGCTAAGAACAAGCCTATGTGCATTATAATTGCATGATGCAAAGGGTAAAGAAGTGAATTTTCATATAGTGAGGAGTTGAATGCTAAGGTGTGCATAGACAGTAGTGTGGGCTGCCTTGATGTCATTCATATCCTTAACATCATGATGCTTCACCAATACAGTGGCATCAAGCCCTTGAAATCTGTTATGGATCTGAACCAGTCCTTGTAGCATGACCAAAACACTTCAAATTAGTTGATGACATGATACCAAGTCCAAACTCAGCTGTTGATTACATATATAGCATGACTGGCATAGTGCAATGCACTAAAAATAGTGAAATGCACTGTTCTGATAAAACTGTCAATACTGGAAAATGTATGAATGAATTGAAAATTGAACTTCACAGTCAAATAGAGAACTAAAAAATACACAGAATCCACACAAATTTTTACATTTTTAGGATTTTTCTTTGATTTTATATGAATTTTCAAAGTTCAGATTCTCAAAATATGAGATGTGTATATACTGTTAGAAATGGGAACATGACCCCTGTTAGCCGCATTGCCCTTTTCATGCCATCAATGACCTTGAAATGTAAAATAAAAAATATATTCAGAAACTACATCTCATGCCAATGATCATAGATATCACATTTGTCAAAATCCAGTTTGTATACTTCCCAGAATAAATCCTTGAATTAATTCAAAAATAAATAAAAAATTCCTGCACTGTTGGACACATATACCCCTGTCAGTAATAAATAAATCTTTAAAAATATGAATAAAATCCAGAAAATTATGAAAATTGTGCTGAATGTCCTCAACACATCATATTACATATCTATGATTTTAATTAGCATGCTTCTTCACAAAAAAAACACTGAACTAAAAATCAAAATCATGAACTAAACCATATCTTATAATTTCATGTGATTTTAATTATGCTCAAATAAATGTAAATTCGAGCTCAATTTTATCTCTGGAGTGCTACAGTACCTATTGGTACCAAGTCAGTACCAGGTCAAAGATCAGATGAACATATATTGCCCAAATTGATACCAAGCTCCAAACTAATGTCTATCATGACATTATATGCTCAATACGATGCCAAGTAACCCATTGATTCAACCAAGTGGCTCTGAAACAGCTGAGAATCGGAATAGCACCATTGTGCTCCTAACCACCAGAAGATGCGAACCATTCTTTCCTTTGGCACTGCTGTGTCCGGAAACAGCCGGAGACAACAACCCTAGTCAGGAAATGGAGATGTCCACTGTTATCGGGTTCTCATCATGTTTACATGAGTTTTGATGCGCTTCGCACCGTATGATCATGGCGCCAGAATGAAAGTTTAAATGAAAACGCGAATCTTCAGGCCGCTGTATGATCCAAAGTCCCAGGATTAAATCCAATGTTAAACGGCCTCTTGCCAGCGGGCCCCATATGTCATAAGTCATCCGGGCCATGCTGCACGATCCTTGACACAAGCCGAAGCCCATAATCTTTATATATATAAAAATGTTTGAAGCCCAATGTGATATCTGAGGCCTATAAGCCCAAACCAAATCTCTCAATACATATCTCAAAGCTCTGATGTATATCTCAAAGCTTAATATCCCAATCTCAAAGTTCATATCTTGATCCAATGATCTCTGATCTCTGTTAATAAATAAATCAAACCAAATTTGCACATAAGCCCCTATGACAATTCAAAATATAATCTGAAGTTCTTAAAACTTTACAAAAATGCCCCTGACTTAATAAAATCCTTACAAAATGGTCCCTGGAAGCCCAATATTCATTCCAAACCCAACATAACCTCAAATTGCATATTTAAGTCCTCCATAAATTATATATAAGTCCTTAGAACATAAAAAATATTTACAAATAGTCATTTTTCATCATAACTTTTTCATTCCAAGACCAAATTGACTTAAATCAGTTCCAAATGAACTCCAATTCAATTCTCTATCATTTTAAATCAAATCCAAATATGTTCAAACTTCAGCCATAACTTGAAATGACCAAAATGCCATTTTCATAATCCCAATGACATAATTCATAATAAAATGGTAAAATTCTCAAAAAGATATTATATATCTCAAATCATAGCCAAAATGACAATGCATATAAATTTCTCATGCCATTATAAGATGACTAAAATACCCTCTCTGTATAAGAATCATAATTTCTCAAATGAATATGAATATAGCTACCCATAGACACATGATTATATACATGTACACATGCACATACACATGACAACATGGATGTCCAAAATGAATGAGAACCAACCACATGACCATATATGATGATACATGAGCCCTCTTTGGCCCCATTACTCAGTTCACACCAAATAGACACAAATTCTTAAATGAACGAGGTGTTCAGTTAGACTCGAAAGGTCTTTCTAATGTAATTAGCGGCAGGGCCTTGTGCCCGTCGGAAGTTAAACGTCCCCACAATCAAATAATAAAACTCTAAGTGACTGATCATGAATATAGGTCTGGTTAAGGGTGAACCGAAAGATATGCAGAGAGATGTCAAGCAATGCCCCGAGTTTGGTGTCCTACTCATATTCGTTTGGAAACTAAAGCACTGAACCCACGCAGGAGGTGTCCCTCATTACACATGTCCGCATCATTAGCTAATCTAACCATGCAACTTTCTGCGCCCTACACCTGTTTAAATCCTTCTTCTTTTTTTAAATGTGTTGTCATTATTCTGCATATATTTAATTAATATTAACATAATTTGTGTGCAAACTCTAGATCCTTCACAAGAACAAGGGAATACTCCAATATATAAATACGCAACATTAATGCAATTCACAAATTACAATATTCATATTAATTGAGTGCATATCAAACGTCTTTTAATTGAAATATTTAGACCCGCCCCCCCCCCTCCCAGTTTGTTCATAGAAAGAAATAGCATTCGTTATAACAACATGTATACTACAAACCCATAAATTACCACAGCTGCTATCCAAATTTTATATATAATACAAATTTAGTGGCACCCTTCTTCTATTTTGATCCTTTTTTCCCCATCTCTATGGCCTAAGCACTTTTGTTCGTGCTGAGTTCAACTCTTTGGTAACATCTTTGATAGAAATGCGATCTTTTGGCGACTCTTTGGAGCACAAAAGCCCGCATTGGATCACTGAAACCAAACAACTATAGACATTTTCAGATGCATACAGATTGTATTCGCCATCAGTTTCAGAGAATAATTTGGGGTCGAATATGTCCATGACTTGGTCGGGGAAAGCCATCTCAACTTGGTTCTGAAGGCTCAGACCATCTTTGATTCTCTCATCGGTTGGACTTACTCCAGTAAAAATTTCAAGTAAAAGAATACCGTAGCTATAGACATCTCCTTCTACCGATGGCCGACCACCCATCCCATACTCTAGACAATAAAATGTTAATAGTTATTGCCCTAAATTTAATACATAAGCATGATAAAAAAAGTACTTATCTTATCTAGAAGCTCGGCTATATATACCTGGAGGAATGTAGCCAATAGAACCTTTGATTCCATTGGTGCTTGACATTGATTGAGAAGGCATGGTATCAGGTCGAACCAGAAACCTTGCTAATCCAAAATCACTCACATATGCAGTCATCTCATCATCCAAAAGTACATTACTAGGTTTGAGATCACAATGCACGATTGGTGCTGGTAAATGGTAATGGAGATAATCTAGCACTGACGCCACATCAAATGCAATGTTCAACCTCTGGACTAAGCTAAGGCTTCTGAATGGCCGATCTGTACATGCATTTGGATGCAACCATGTGCCCAAGCTGCCATTTGGCATGAACTCAAAAACCAAAGCCTTGAAATCATTACCTTGGTGGTCTATGCTAGAGCACAAACTCAGCACTTTTACAAGGTTCCGGTGTCTCACATTTTTTAATGCCTCACATTCAGAGAAGAAACTTCTAGAAGCACTATGTTTCTCAAGATTTAGCACCTTCACCGCAACGGTTGTCACATTCTCGAAGCTCATAACTGCTTTGTACACTTCTCCAAATGCACCTCTTCCAATTAGATTATTCAGGGAAAAATTTTCAGTAGCTCTAAGAAGGTCATTGTATGAAACATGCTCTAACCCATATTTCAAGGCTTTATCAGATTGTGGTTTGTTTTGAGGGTTGTTTCTAGTATAATAAATCACTAACAGGCAAATAATTGTGGTTATGCAAATAAAAGAACCAACAACAGAACTTATGAGCACCATGTTACTTTGAAAGTGATGTTTCTGTGTGGAATGTTGTGAAATGCAGTGTGAAAAATGCATTTCAGGTGCTCTACCACAAAGCTTTGGATTTCCTCTTACATCTAGACCACTGGCATTCTTGAAAATGCCTTCTTTTGGTAATTCCCCCTCAAAATTATTGAAAGAAATATTCAAATCTTGCAAGTTCATTGTACCCAGGAATTCAGGGACTCGACCAGAGAGCGAGTTGTTAGACACATCAAGGATTTGCAACCCTTTTACATTGTTCAAGCTGGATGGAATTGTTCCTTGGAACATATTGCTATCAAGATAAAGAGCTTCAAGTACCTGGCATCCATCAATTGTACTAGGAATCTCTCCACTCAACTTGTTATTCGAGAGATCAATTGATTCCAGGTTTTTCAAGTTACCAATTTCTGGTGGCAAGATGCCCATTAGATAATTGTGTGACAAGTCCAAACTAACGGAAAGAGAAGAAAGAACCATGATTTCCTTGGGAATTTCACCTACCAACTTATTATTTGAAATATTCAGGGTTTCTAAGATTTGCATGCTACTTAATTCTGGTGGTATTCTCCCTTCCAATGCATTATTTTCTAGATATAGCTTTGTCATTTTGGTGAGGTTGGCAAAAGTTGATGGGATTTGACCTGAAATCATGTTATTCCCTAGAGATAATACTCCCAGTTTGAAAAGATTACCAATTTCTACTGGAATGTTGCCACTGAGAAACATTCCACCTAGGTCAAGCATAGATAAGTTATTGAGTTTTCCGAGCTCTGCTGGTATGGTTCCTGAAATGGGGTTATTATTTGACAATGAGAGTTCAAGAAGACTAGTAGAAAGATTTGTTATAGAACTAGGTAAAACTCCTTGTAGTTGGTTGTTGTTAAGATATAAAGATTGTAACAATGTACAATTGGTCAAAGAATCAATGAAATTCCAGTCATGTGGTCTCTTGGCTTCTAATTGATTATATTGAAAAAAAACTATTTGAAGATTTTGTAAGGCTCCAAAGGTGGATGGTATCACGCCACTGAAGGAATTATCATTTAATTCAACATCAATAAGAGCAGAACAATTGGACAAGGATGATGGGATCCGACCTTTGAGTTGATTGTGATATATGCGTAGATATTTCAAGTTTGGTAAAGAATTGCACATATCAAAAGGTAGAGTTCCATCAAGCTGGTTATTACCAAGTTCCATATTAGACAATGTTGAGAGGTTGTAAAGGGAGTGTGGTATTTCACCTGAAATGTTGTTATGATAAATATCAAAAATTTGGAGGTTTTGAAGCTTCCCGAGTTCATCCGGGATGAATCCACTTAACATATTTTCGTAAAGAGAAAGATTATGTATGTTAATAAGATTGCCCAAGCCAGACGGGATGTGACCACTAATGCTATTTCGGTCAAGATAGAGAAGTGATAGGTTGGTAAGGTTACCTAAGGTAGGTGGGATGGAACCTGTGAACTTATTACTGTTAAGGTAAAGTTCTGATAGATTAGTAAGTTCTCCTAAATCATTTGGAATATCGCCATCGAAATCATTTTGGCCAAGATAAAGATATATTAGGCTAGTAAGGTTGCCCAAGGTGGAAGGAATTGATCCTGTGAGATTATTGACAGATAGTCGTAACAATTGTAGCTGTGGGAGGAGGCCGAATTCCAATGGTATGCCTCCTGTGAGGAAGTTATTCCCCATATCAATATTTTTAAGTTTTCTGTATTGTGCTAAGTTAGATGGGATGGTTCCATGGAGATTATTATATCTCAAAGAAATAACTTCTAAATTTGTACAGTTACTTAGAGTAGATGGAATGCTACCATCGAGAGAATTCATACTTAAGTTGAGAAAACGTAGCCTACTCAAGTTTCCAATCTCTACTGGGATACTTCCTTTTAGCTGGTTATCAAAGAGACTCATCTTTTGGAGGAACGTGAGGTTTGTAAGAGATGGAGATATATAACCTGACAAATTTTTGGAGTCAAGAACGAGAGCAGTCACTCTAAGAGGATGGTGCCGGCCACACAAGATCCCTTGCCATTGACAGTGGTGCAGTGACTCGTTCCATGAGGAGAGGACACCAAATGGGTCATCATGTATGTGAGACTTGAATGAGAGAAGTGCTGATAGATCAGTTTTACTAGTTGTTACTATGGCAGCGAGAGAAAAGGAGGCTAAGGTTAGGAGACTTAAGAGGAGGTGAATAGTAAGCATGCTTTCCATGATTTATGTTATGAGTGTCATGAGTTACTCTCTCACAGAGTGCTCTTCTTATAATTAATTTCTAGGATAGCATGGTCAACAATAATAATTCCAGTATGGAAGGACAAGATCGCAATGACGAAGACTTAAAAATGAGAGTGACCGTGTCTCTTATGTTTTAATCCGATTCAAGCTTTCTAAATTCTGTAAATTGCTACGAAATGGCGCTGCAATTTTAAGGAAACAGTTTCATCTAATTTTCTAATTTTCATATTATGAATAGAGATGTAATTGAATTTTAAAGACAATTTTTATATTCTATATTTTTGTTGGTTGGTGAAGTACTATTATGATATATGTAATTTCTATTCCATTTTTTATGCTCATTATTCATTGAAAAATCACGTTTTTTTTGCTCTTTTGAAAGTATTGTATTTCTAATTTATCAATAAAATATAATAAAATTAGAAGCCTGACCCCTTCCGATCTTATTAAACAAACAAAAAAAAAAAGATTGCAATTTGTCATCTTCTTATCCAGTTATTTGATTTGAAGGAATGTAAAAGAAAAACCAAGGAAAACACTTTTGGATATTTTCTTGGTTTGAACTAGTATTGTGTTTTTTGTGTTTTTCCACTTTGATTACTAACACATGTGAATGTGATAAAGGAAGAATGACTAGATAGTGGACATATTCTCTTGTTTTCCTGTCGGACGAAGACTTGATTAGACCACATCTCTTATGTTTTTATTCCAATCCCAGCTTTCCAAATTCTGTAATTTTCTATGAAATGGAGCTCTAATTTTCATATTATGTAAAGAGATGAAATCGGATATTTAGAGATAATTTTTATTTTACTTTTGAGTTGGTTGTCAAATATTATCAGAAATGTAACATTTATTCTATTTTGTTTTTGCTCAATACTCATTTATTCACTTTTGTACTTTTTTATTGTATCGTATTTTTCATTAATCAATAAAATTCGGTTCTATGTCCGGTCGGAGATGTTTGATCTGTATAAAGATTTGTGCACACTTGATTCGCACAAATATGAAAATTGTCCGCACGAGTCTGGTTGTGAATCAGATGGTTCTACATGATATTGGACCGAATTTGATCCGGTACCCATTGGACAGCCCGCAATTCCTGTTTTAAATTCCATTGCTAACTTTAAAAGTAATTGATATGTGCGGTAACAAGAGTAATTTTTTTTCTCACTACTATAAAAATACAGTTTGTATCCAGACTTTAACTGGAGAACTACATGGATTTGGAAACGTGTGCAATACTGTGGTGTAGGAAAGTCCACCATTTATACATGGATAATTATCCGTATACGATTATACTAATCCTACACGGATTATTTAATCAAGAGCCATGTGGAAAGCCTCACAAAGTACATCTCCCAGTACGAGAGCTACACGGTTTTTTAGTAAAAATCCATGTAGGAATAGTCTTTTCCTATACGGATTTTTATTAAAAAACCGTGTGGCTCTCCTTCCCTAGCTACACGGCTTTTGTTTAAATATCCCTAAATTAATTTTTGATATTTATTATTTTTACCATATCCTACACGGCTTTTGTTCAAATATCCATGTAGGATTTTTATTTTTTTATTTTTGTAATTTTTTTTGTTTCTTGCTAGCCTTCACTTTTGCTAGCCATTAAATTATATACAATCAGAATGTTTTTTACCCAAAACAGATAAAATTTGCCAAAATATAACATAACAATTCAAAATTGATAATTACACAAATTAATTTATACAAATCCATATTATTGGGTACAAAATTCAGAGAACATAGAATCCTTAGAGGCAGTTGGATTCAATGTAAATTACCAAAAGTCTACAAACAAAATTACATAGAATCCTTAGTAATTTATATAGAACCCTAAACCCTAAACCTTAAACCCTAAACTCTAAACCAAAACTCTCAAGGATTCTATATAAATATGGGCATACAGTTGTTTTCCTTAGAGAAGCAGCAAGAGAGGTACTTCCTAAGAGAAGCAGCAACGGAGAGTGAGGGACAAAGGCAGCAATGGAGGCGCACACACCACCTAAACCCTGACAAAAGAAAGAGAGAGAGAGACAAAGAGAAGAGAGAAGAGAAAGCACGGCAGACCAGAGGTGAGGGTTTTGAACTCGGACTTGGAAGAATTTCAAAATCAGAGGAGGAAGAAGTGAACTCGGACTCGGACTTGGAAGACATAATCTGGTTTTGAACTGCTACAAGGATTCCTACACGGATTTTTATTACAAATTCGTGTACAATAGGTATCCTACATGAATATTTAAGTACATATCCGTGTAGCTCTCCTCTTTTTCTGCACGGTTTTTTATGTAAATATTCGTGTAGGAAGACTCTTTCAACACGGATATTTACGTAACTATCCGTGTAGGAAAAGATGATAGTTACTCGGTACAATTCTTAGGAGGGACAAGCCTATTTATTTCAAAGCATGCGCGTCCTATTTATTTCATGTATTCATCACTGTGAATTAGAAATAGTAAATATTAACAAATTTAAAATTGAATATACAGAAAATAAACACAGAAAAATGAAGAGTCACCTGAAACCCTATATATCCTCGGAATCGGTTCCTCTTAAACCTATCTTTCTCTAAGTGAAAAAATGTTGCGTGTCACAGAAGAACAACCTATTGAGGCACCACCACCACTTCCAGAGGATTTCATGCCAGTGCCTTGGATCCCACCCGGTTACGAACGATCACCACCAGGTTTTCCCAGAAGTCGGCCATGGCCACCATGGCCGACTTGCCCACGTCGCAGCCCCAGGGGCCATCCGCCACCGAAGCCCTACATTCCACGGACAAAGAAAAAATATGTTGTTTAGATTTTTTTTTTTTTTGGGTTATTGTAGGAGTTTCTTTTTTTTTGGGTTTTATTATATCAATTTTTTTGGTAACTTTTATAATATTTACCAGTAGTAATATATGAAAGTTTACTTGTTTACATTTTTGTTCTTCTGTCTGCATTAGTTGTACAATTTTAAATTTGTTAATATTTAATATTTCTAACACAGTGATGAATATTTTTATTTGTAAAATAGTGTCCAAGAATGAATACATAAATTATAAAGAAATTAATATTTACAAAGTTCATATCTAAATGAATAAATTTCTTAATTTATAAGAATGAATATTTAAAGAGCTTCACAGCAATGAAAACATCTATATAAGTTCATTTTTATATTTAAATAATAGCAAAATATGAAATTGAAAGTATATTATATTTAAAAAAATAAAAATAGGGAATCCTACATGGATATTTAACTACATATCCATGTAGAACTATGAATAATATAATAAAATATTTATATTATATCATATTTAATAAAATTTCACATCTGTGGGCTATCCTACACGGATATTTAACTGAATATCCGTGTAGGAAGATGAATAATATAATAAAATATATATATTACTTCATATTTAATAAAATATAGATTTTAATAATCTATATTTTGTATAATTTAATGCTTTCCATAAAAAAAGAACTTATCAAAATATTTATAATTCCTAAAAAGAACTTGTCAAAATATGACATAAAATGCAAAATGTAAAATTAATGCTCTCCATAAAAAAATCACAAGAAAATATTACATGACTAAAAATGTCCGAAGTAACATTAAGATGGTACTGAATTTTCCTTTGTTGATTTTACTCTGAGAGGAGGATTCAGTATCATTTCCAGGAAAGACTTTGAATCCTCCATCTCATAGTAAAATCAAGTGAGGAAAAACTTTGAACTATCCAGAGGAGAGAGGGGGACCAAAACAGCGCTGGAGGAACCAATACAATAAAACTCTAAATGACCTTTCCTACACAGATAATTATCTGTAAATCCGTGTAACTCTCTCAACATATACACATGGCTATTTAAACAAAAATCCGTGTTAGAATCACCCTTCCTACACGGATATTTAAATAAATATCCATGTAGCTCTCTAACATTCCTACACGGATATTTAATTAAATATCTGTGTAGGAAGGGTGATTCTAACACGGGTTTTCCTCGACACTGTTTTTTAATGAAAAATCCGTGGAGAATTCTTAGAGATATGGTTGATCAATGAAAAAATCTTATTTAGTACACGGTTTTATTTAAAACAAAAAAATCCGTGTACAACAGCAGTGTAGGAAGCACCTTTTTGTAGTAGTGTCTCTTATGCAACATCAAGATCGGATATTTTTTTTTTCTACGTACTAATGTACATGGTCCTGGCACCTGGAAGCAAAACCTATTGCATATTTAATTGGCCAACAAATTAAAAACAACAATCAGCAAAAAATTATTGCTTTTGTTTGTTGCCATCAGCACACAATCATATTTAAACATCTAAATTTGTAGGTTAATGATAAAAATGGAATGCAATGTAGCTCATGCACACGCGTAAATTTGTAGCACACAACATATTTAAACATCTAATTTGCTGTAATGATTACGTTTAAGTACATCTCGTTAATTACATACATTTAGTGCTCTGGAAGTACTTCTCTTTTATTAATACAATTGTTAGTGGCACCATGCCAACTAACCTTAAGAAAAAAAAATAGCATGATTATAGAACTGTACATTTGGCGTTGACCTGCAAATGACTTCCAAATTTCCAGGATAACATGGTCCACAATAATAATTCCAGTATAGAAGGACAAGATCGCATTGACGAAGACTTAAAATGAAAGTGACGACTGTGTCAAGCTTTTTAATCCGATTTAAGCTTTTCTAAATTCTGTAATTTGCTAGGAAATGGAGCTGCAATTTTAAGGCAATAGTTTCATCTAATTTTTGTATTATGAAGACAGATGTAATTGAATTTTTAAAGAAAATATTTATTCTATTTTTGAGTTGATTGGCCAAGTATAATTGTAGATGTAACTTTTATTCCATTTTTTATGCTCAAAATTCATTGAAAAATTCACGTTATTTTGGCTCTTTTGAAAGTATTGTACTTCTAATTTATCAATAAAATAAAATAAAATTAGAAGCCTGACCTCTTCCGATCTTATTAAACAAAACAAAAAAAATATTGCAATTTGTCATCTTCTTACCCAGTTATTTGATTTGAAGGAATGTAAAAGAAAAACCAAGGAAAACACTTTGGATATGTTCTTGGTATGAATCAGTATTGTGTTATTTGTGTTTTTCCACTTTGATTACTAACACATGTGAATGTGATAAAGGAAAAATGAGAAGAGTCTTTTATTTGGTGTTGACCTGCAAATGACTTGCGAATTTCTAGATTAGCAGGGTCCACAATAATAATTCCAGAATTGCTGACATGTGGTTTTGTTTTCCTGTCGGACTAAGACTTGATTAAGAGTACACCGCATCTCTTAATTATGAATTTGCTATGAAATTGAGCTCTAGTTTTCATATTATGTGAAGAGACTAAATCGAATATTTAGAGATTACTTTTTATTTTATTTTTTAGTTGGTCGGGTCAAATGTTATCAGAAATGTAACATTTATTCTAATGTTTTATGCTCAATACTCATTGTTCACTTTCATACAATTTGGTTGTATCGTATTTCTAATTTATCAATAAAATATAGAATAATTATTTAAATACCCTCCTTCAGTACCTCAAAATCCCTGCACTCATTTAGAAAAATTATATACTATATTTCCCACTAATTATATGATTCCGAGTAATTATTATTTTAAAAAATATTATATGGTCTCCAGTCCCTACTAATTATTATTCTAAAATGCCTGCAACCCTCTTCCTCTATGGTCCCCACTAATTATATGGTACCCTCTTTTCCAGTCCCTGTACTCGTCTCCGTATCAACATTCATAGATATAAATACCTTAAAGATGAGATATTAATATTTGAAAAATAAGATATTATATTTTGATACGTAACTTGTTATGATCATTCCTTTTTCAGTCCCTCAATCGTCCCGCATCAACTTTCCTCTAATGAAGTCGTGGGTAACCCGTATCACTGCATCAATATTCTCCAATCGTCCCACGTCAACCTTCCTTTAATAAAAATAATTGACCACATAGGTGTAAATACTTTCAGACGTCATCCAAAATCATGTGTAAAAATATTTGCAAGTATAAGTATAAATACTTGCACGACAACATGTAAATACTTGTGTGGCGACAAACCCGAAAGTAAGCTATCATGGATCTCATTTGAAAGAGAAAATTTATAGAAGACGTTCGTAGTTTTAGATTCGAAAAATTTCTCATAGATTGTCAAAAATATGGATGAGATTGAACGAAGAAAAAAATCATCTCTAAAAACGTGTATGGTCCCGCCATTTAGTTTGAGTGGTTCCCCACAGGTATTTATGGTGTGTGTACGTTTCAGAGATTTGATGGGAGAGACAATTATTTACTTAAAAATTATTTAGCTAATAGATATAAATACTTCCATGCACTTTTTTTGTATAGATATTAATACTTTAAAAAAATTCAATGCTGGAGGTTTTACAATTTCCCAAATTGTTATAGTAGTTATGGTGCGAATACTGTAGCACGGGTACATTTATTAGCTCTCAAAAATATAAGATTAGGAGCTTGATCCATTCTTATTTTCATAAAAACAAGATTGCCAATTTGTCGTGGTGAAAACGGTTTGGATAATATATGATCAGTATTCTATCCTATTCAAAAACTTATATGTGGATATCTGATATCTGAATATTCGTGTGGATACGGATATTGATATTGCTTTATCCCTTTCCGAATAGTAGATATATATGATATGTTTTAATATAATATTATGAAAATTTTATGTTATTCAACATTATAATTAAATAAATATTATAAACTTTAATATATTTTTATATTATTTTAACAAAATATCCGATCTGATTCAGACCCATATCCATATCTTTAAAATTTGGTTGGGTAAACACAATTGAGATTTTCTTGGTATTAGTACTGTGTTTTTTTGTGCTTTTCCACTTTCATTACTAGCACACATGTGAATGTAACAAAGAAAAAATGAACAACCAAGCCCAAGCTGTAATTAATTCGATCTTGTACCAGCAAAATATTTTATATTGTACCCGTGAAGACCGGGCTGGAGATGACTGACTATGAAAATTGGGACATGGGACCCGAATTGTGAATCATTTTTCAATAACAACGCACTAATGGAGTCTTTTGAGCGCATTAAGAAAATTCGTAGAACCAACGACCAAAACTAATATCAGTACAACACACAAATGAGATTGATCTTACTTTAATAAAATTTAAATTTTGATGGAAGTCTGATAAAGAATTACAAATCTCAGAGTTAACTGCGAAGATCCTCATCTCTAAGCTGGGGTGGGGATGGGGAGCTGCTGAAAGATAGTGGAAGGCCGTCTAATTGGCATCGGATCAAATTCAGTCGGTTGTCCGGTCATATTCTTTTGATTAGCATCAAGATTTTTGCACACTCCGACCGGCCATCGGACTGAATTTGATCTGATGCCAATCGGGACTGCCTCGGATTCCATAGAAACAACCTCATCATCTATATACTAGGACAAAAATGGAAAATTTAGTCATTTTTGTTTTCAAAAATAGAAAACAAATGTCCTCTCCTCCAAATTGTTAATTAGTGGCATCCATTTTGCAGCTCTCTCTATATATTTTGTTTCTTCGTTCTGAAATTTCATTTAGCTTACCGACATATATAAATGGAATTTTATTTTTAAAATGAGGATCTTATTTTCATTCCGTCAGTACTAATTAAAATACCGCGAAATAAAAAAAATTAGGGAATTTTAGATCAAAAGCCTAGATATATATAAATAGTGCTTTGGATTACTAGTTTCTTGATGGGCTTTTGGATTTCTTTTGATGAATTAGATCATTTCAACTTCGTCACATACACAATTCTGCAAAGGCAAGCAATAAATGAATATGATTAACACACAAATATAGACCTCCAGTAACCTCAGAAAAAGCACGGGAAACACCGAGAGAGGAACTAACTGTTCAATGTCTGTAGTTTATTTGCCTATTTTGTATTTTAAAAAAATAAAAATGATATCTCATAGTTTTAAACATTTTGACAAACATCAACCTCCTCACAGGTAGCTCAAACACCATGTTGGACCACTTTCACAATTGGTTTCTGGTCACGATCTATCCTATTATTATAGGGCCCTAAACCCAGCCCACTTGGCCCTTTCAACACGTAAACCTCATTTATATGCCTGTACAATAACTAAAAACAGAAAAAGGATGGAGTGCCTAGTACGTTACCAGTACCGGTTCTCATTTCCTAAAAATAAAACATCAACTACACTAAAAACTGAAAGCTTAAAGAGATAAGAAACTAAAAAAAAGGCAACAACACATTGTTGGATGATTGTATTGACCCGATACATTACTGGTACCAGCCTCATTCCTTAACAAGAAATCTGAACTATCTTAGCATAAAAAAGTCTGGATTTAGTGAATGCTCAAGCTCTAATTATGTTACATGAACCTGCAATAGTGTCCCTCGTGCTGACTGCCTCGTCCTTCCCCCAATTGTCCATTTGGTGTGGTGTGTATACCGCTGTCCTTGTGACATATTGGACCAGGATTTTTGAACTAAAAATGTTACATAAAAATCAGTAAAAACAAGGTATATTGAGGTGACAGATTACATTGTCCCTACTAAAAACGTAAAAAATGTACACAGATTGGCTTAGTTACATTTATTTAGGTGTGTTTTGCATCATTTGATAGGTGTTAAGCAATATAAAAGGACCAACAAGTGGCTAAGAGATACAAACAGCAGGAAGACTTAGAGTTATAAAATAGTAGTTCTTATATACTTACTGAAAGTTTAGGTTGCTTTGAGAATAGTTTTAGTTTATGCTTATGTTAGATCTATATTCAGTACTGTTCGTTGCTTTTTGATGATGAAGAGAGATCATAGTAGATCTTTTCTATGATAATCCTTGTAACTTAACTATTATGTTTCAGTAAAATGAAACTGGCCATAAAAGCTATTGTAAGATGAATACAGAGAGAATTGAGAAATGAATTTCATTCTTTGATTGATACCAACTGATTACAATTGATCATGTATTTATAGCCTATACATCTCCTATACAATGTCTAACTGAATCAGTTACTAACTGACAGCTCCTATTACATTTTATATTTTTAGCCCTTACAAATCGTTCGGCCATCTGTTAAGCAATCTGTAACTGTTTAGGACTTGAAAGAGAAACCAAAACTTTTTATTTAATTGGACATAACAAGCATCCAGACATTAAAAAATTTCCATAAGAGCTTATTGTGTCATTTCTTTTTATACATAACTTATTTATCACCAATTATCAATAATTAGACAAGACTTGGGAACAATCAGTATTATGTGGGCCTCACTATTCTTTCTTATAGAGCAGTACAGACACCACACCAAATGGCCAATCGGGTGAGGACGATGGGACAGTCAGCACAAGGGACGCCGTTGCAGGTTCATGTAACATAATTAGAGCTTGAGCATTCGCTAAATCCAGACTTTGTGTTAGTTGCAGGTAAGAAAAATGCTGGCAACAAATGGAGCATATATTGCCAAAAGAAAAGAAAGAATTAAAGAAAATTAATGACCATGTGCTGTGATCTTTCATCTTGAATTGCGATGATGATTCTCGAAATTTGTGCAGCTCTAACAGCATTATTCGTTGTGTTCCACTGACTGGTCACTGCTGCCATCCGATTTGTACATGTCTATTCTGAAATCTTCATTTCTCACTTGGGCATCCACCTATCATATCAGAGATAGATCAGGTGATTGTTGAGGTTCTGAGATCAAATCCAAGAAACCAAAAGTTGCAACACAGAGCATAAAATGCGGGAGCTTGGAGAAAAAAAAAGGTACCTCATCAACCTGTAGGAGAATTGCAACTGAGACTGCACTTCTCTGCCAGTGACACTCTCTACCAAATTAGTAAACTTAAAAAATGTTATTAAAAAGAAATAACCATGTCTGTGCTGATGCATATATGCTATTTTGAAGCTTTTGAGGGGTAAATTGATTAAATCTTTTTTAAAATTGAAAAAGAGGAGATTGAAGAAATTTGTTCCAAAAGTGAAACCTGAACTCTGTGAATGACGCTCTCAAACTTTAGTTTTCCATATGCACCAGTTCCAGATATAGCTCCACTTGCTTCCTATGATTAAAGAAATGAATAATGCAGAAAACTGACAAGTAAAAGCAATTTTTATTTATGCAGATATGCCCCTCTACCTACCATACCCTTATCTGATACTGACAAGCAAATGGTACTAATACACTTGGATCTGCGTATCTGGCTACACTCAATTGTTTGCGCAAGACCTAGAACAAGGCCCAGCACAATCTCTTCAGTCTTTATATAGGCGGAGAATGGTATCTATTTTAGCAAACAGAAAAGAAAAAACAAATTTCAATTGACATAATAATTTTTTATCTTCTTTACATACATTATACTCAGTTTAACACTGAATTGTAGTAATGGGATAGGATATGGAACACCAATTTATGTGGTTTCCAGTTTCACTATTTTTTTTAAGTCGTTGAGAAATCCACCTGTTTTGTAATTTCAATAAGAAACTAAGAATAAAGTTCTAACAAAATAAATATGTATCAGGCAATGGTACCAACAAATTATTGTAATTAGTGACTGAAAAGCTAAAGTTAGCGACCTTCATACCCCTTATACCTGGTACCAGTATCACAAGTGGTACCATCATCCTAATATAAAAACATGCCCTACTACTCTAAAAAGTCAAAACTATGGGTCTCAATTGCCAAATTATGTTAGAATTACTTATTTCTCTTATAACAAATATATAGATATCCTTTTACCGTGCAAGGTGAGAACAAGGTGAATACAAAGGTATTAATCAGTCTAAACCTAAAAGAATACAAAGGTGAATAAGTAAGGTTACCAAAATTAGAAATTTCTAGTGAATTAGGAGAAGCTGACAGCCACTGTACCTCGTCCTGCACCTCTTCCTTCTTCTTCTCTTCTCTTTATCTGCCCCTTTTATCCTTCTCTTTTCTCTCTTTCTTTATTTTCTGGTCTTTGCGAACCACTACAACCAAGATTATCAACAAAAGATTTTCTCTTCTCTTTATCTTCAACTCCTTATCAAAAGCCAACCACTACATCCAAGATTATCAACCAAAGAGGAATATATTACGGTAATAAATTATGAGAAGTGCATGGAAACCAAATAAAGATTGACACTTCAAATAGGAACTAACCACCCAGCCTTATCTTTGCAGAGTCGCTCCCTCGGCAATCATTTTTGAAATAAGAGCCTCAAACAAACCAAAATCAATATCGATTTGCCAACCAACTTTCCTGTGTGATGGCTCACCCCCACCAGCCTGCAAATTTACCTCTTTTTTATTTCACAAAATAACAGTTTTGCAAATAAACATTATAGAAGTAAAATTTACAACTGATGTGGATAGCATGCACGCTAATTGGTTTGAGATTTGAGATTCTTCCAAAAAATCGTGTGGTTGACGTGACTTGCGACAATAACATACCAAATCAGATATGCTTTGACCAAAAGAGGAGTATGCATGATTTGTTCTGGAGCTCTGAAATTAATTAATACTTGAATGAACAAATTGAATGTCCCATAAAAGATTCAAAATGACCAAATTATATTGGTCCCAATGAATTATTTGACTAAGCAAATGGCATTGGTCCCATGTCCGACTTTTTCATGACCAAAATGCATTTATCCAATGCTAGATTCCCATTTTGTTCCTGTCATGCAAGCCAATTTTTGTCTTTTCATGAACAAATCCTATCACATGCTCATTTAACAAAGGATATTGTAATTGAAAAAACATTGACAGCAACCGGAGGTTTGAATTGACCATAGCTAACAAAATAAAAATCAAACGTACACAAACTTGACCTAAAACTAACTAACAGTGAAAAACACAAGAATTAAATTAATTCCTCATTAAAGCTCAAAACAGAATGATCTCATTAAACAATTTTAACAAGAAAAAAAAAAGTGAGCTGTAGTAAACCTCTGCCGTTGAACTTGATGCCGGATTGGAGACCTACGACAGCTGACACATCTTCCTTCTCCATGGCCGAATCGAATCGAGAAGCTCAAGTGCCGTGTTGTAGTAGGTCACGTAGGTCTCATGGTGCTTCAGGTGGTGGAGCCTCATGACCTCGCCACTGATCACCGGCTCCAGCAATTCGTACTCGTACGGGAGCGGTGGCAGCGTCGCTGTTGTCAGGCCGTGCGCCGATCGAGCTAGGTTAGTGTTTTAGCGATGGAGCGATTTTTGTTAGGGGAGCAGGGCGAGGGGAGGTGCTCCTAAAAGGAGACGCGTCGACACCAGAGTCGGTTCCTTCTCTAGGAAGAGCGGGAGAAACAATGAAGATGGAGAAGAGCATGGGAAAGAACGTGTGAAAAGAAGAGAAAAAGAGGAAGCGTGTTCCACGCACGGGAATAGAGAAAAAAAAGTAGAAAAATATGTTCCAGTACTAATAGCTAAAATTGCCGGCATTTTTTTCCATAACCAAAACAATAAATAAAATAATATAATAACCAGATTTCCGAAAAAATTTCATCCATAACCAAACCGCCCCCTAGAGGGCGATTTAGTCCCCAAGCAATCCGCCCCCTAGGGGGCCGTTCTACTTTTTTTTTTTTTTAATACGATGATGGATTAATTATAATTATGTTCATAACCAAAAAAATTGATATGTTTCTTTAATATTGGATAATTTAGTTTATTTCGAGTCCTTGAAATCGAACTGGAAGACATAATGCTTGTATAAGACTTCTCCTATGGCAATTGCACTTGCTGCTGATACATTTTTCGGTGCTGAAAAGTATTTTTTAACATAAAAAAATTCAGTTGAGAAACTAAAAATCTTAAACTTAATTTTTGAGGCACTAAACAACGTTTTTTGACGATTCTGATTCGTCGGATACCCGGGGATACGTGTCAATCCAACTTTCCTAGCCAAAGTTATGGTCGTTTAAAGTTTTAGAAATTTTTCAAATCATTTTAATGCAATTTTTTTAAGTAATTAATAATATTTTTTTTAAATGATGTTATTAATATTATTATGTACGATTTTTAGGAAAACATTTTAAATGATGTTATTATATCATTTGAAAAAAAAATTGACACTTCTATGAAATTTTTTTTTTTCTAATAACACACAATGACACTTCTACGAAAGTTTATCTCAATATTGTTATTGTTATTGTTATTGTTATTGTTATTGTTATTGTTATTGTTATTGTTATTGTTATTGTTATTGTTATTGTTATCATTATCATTATCATTATTATTATTATTATTATTATGATCATCTCAATATTATTATTATTATTATTATTTGATGTTTTTGTCCGAAAGCATCGTTTTTTTTAAAGTCTGATCGGAACGTATGACCTCAATTCGGAAAGGAGAGAACGAGACGGTAGTGACTGGCACCCGGGTGTAACCCCGGGCATCCAACGAATCAAAATCGCCAAAAAACGTTGTTTAGTGTCTCAAAAATTAAGTTTAAGTTTAAGAATCGTCAAAAAACGTCGTTTAGTGCCTCAAAAATTAAGTTTAAGTTTAAGAATCACAAAAAACGTCGTTTAGTGTCTCAAAATTTAAGTTTAAGATTTTTATCATTAGCCGACATACATCGAGTATTTTTATCATTGTCTCAAAATAATAATAATATTGAGATGATCATAATAATAATAATAATAATAATAATAATAATAATAATAATAATATTGAGATAATAATAATAATAATAATAATAATAATAATAATAATAATAATAATAATAATAATAAAAATAATAATAATAATAATAATAATAATAATAATAATAATAATAATAATAATAATAATAATAATAATAATAATATTGAGTATGCTTTGTGGAAAATTTTACAGCTCCACCAGTTTCCCAAACCGGTGGAAAACAATGATTTTGCACCTATCCAACTATATAATTAGAAATTTTGTCCTTCTATTTATATAATTAGTATCTAATTATTAATAAGAAATCAACTTAGGCTTCCAAAATTTTAGTGCTCCATCAAGTCTAACCAAACAAGGAATACTTTAAGCCACGATCTAACTTTACTACAAAAATTGAACATTTCTCATTATTTAGATTGCAACATTCAAATCCTAAAAAAAAAAAACCAGACCGCCCCACCGTGGGGCGGTCTGCCCTGATAGTAAACCGCCCCCTGGGGGGCGGTCTGGTATGGGGGTAAACCACCCCCCAAGGGGGCGGTTTGGTTATGGATGAAATTTTTTTAGAAATCTGGTTATTAATATTATTTTATTTATTTTTTTGGTTATGGAAAAAAAATACCGGCTAAAATTGTGTTTTGCATTGAAATGGTAGGTCTTTTAACTAATTGTATGCTTCTACACATAAGACTGTATGACAATAGAAGGTATAAAATTAGACAGTGATCAATGGCTAATATTGAATAAATGTGAGGCTGAGATTTTCTCTTGGAAGTTAGTCTCTTCATCCCTCAAAAATTTAAGGTGGTTTTCTTAGGAGTACTAATTGATGTGTGTGTGTGTGTGTGTGTGTGTGTGTGTATATTAAGTTCACCAAGCCTCTTTGTGAACTTAACTCTAAAATTTATCGGATTGATTTCAAATGACGAATCCAAACCATTGAAACTCTTATATCTTACGAGTTATGTGTCTACATGCAAAAAATTTAAAATTTTTAATTAATTATGTATATAGTCAAGTAGTTAAAAGTTGTTCAAAAAATGAATGCATTAAAATTAATTTATAAATCTTCTACTTTTGATAGCTTGACTTAATACTAAATTAATTCGAAAATTTAAATTTGTTGCATGTAGATGCATAACTCATAAGGTAGAAGAGCTTCAACATTTCTGATTCGTTATTTGAAGTCAATCCGTTAGGTTTTAGAGTTGAGTTCACAAATAGACTTGGTGAACTTAAGAGCACCCTAGTTCTACCTCATATATATATATATACAGAGGAGAGTTCAAATGCACCTTTTTTTGTGCTCCAATATCCTCCACATCGTTTATCTCTGTTTTTAATGTCCGTGCAGTCGATCCAACACTAAACGTGTTCTTCATAATAAAATATGCTTGGAGACCAAATTTTATATTTTTTAGAAATTTTTTACTATTTTTCTTTTTAGGTACAATATCACTTTATCGGATGGTCCAAAATGTCCTTAAAACAATGATTTTGTACCTACAAAAAAATAGCACAAAAATTCAAAAAATATAAAATTTGGTCTCCAAGCATATTTTATTATGAAGGTCATGTTGAGCTGTTTGGATCGACCATTCGGACTTTGAAAATAGAGATAAACAATATGGAGTATATTGGAGCATGTTGGAGCACCAAAAAAATAGTACGTTTGAATCCTCCTCATATATATATATATATATATATGCAAACTTATCAATTCATCCATCCCATACATGCTGAACAAGTTTGGTATCTAAGCTGCACTTGTACAAAATAAAAGCATTTTACCCAAGAAATATAATCAAATAGATGTTCAAACTTCAATGAACTTGTACAACTCTCTCTCATCTGAATTCGTAGACTCGTAGTCTTTCTTTCTATCTCTCTCATCCGCAAGTCCAGATCGGTACCCGACAGCCTCTCTCACATCTCTGACACAGCAAGGTTTTTTATGTACATTTTTCTCACTACAGAGTAGTTGATTTATTTCTTTCTTCACAATTTGACACCGTCAGTGACCCTTCAATGGACCAAGTCAACAACAAGGGTCCTGTCAACCTTCTCTGGACCAAGACAAGCCTAGTTTATGCTCAAGATGATCCTGGCCCGAGTCAAAACTAAGCCCATTCCTTGATAGCTTGCTGGACAGAAAAACAGGCTTTAGTGTTTGGGCCATATCTCCTTCATACAAGATCCAATTAAGGTGATTGAAAATTCTGTGGAAAGATAAGAGAATGTTCTACAACTTTCATGTTGGGACTTATCCCAGAAAAATAAATTATCTTGGTCTAAAGGGCGTGTTAAGTCAACTGATCTGGTTGGAGTATGTGAGAGTTAGAATTTGTTTTCTGTTATCAAGTTTTATTTTGTGGGATTTTAGGAGTGTCTCTAGGAGTTTATTAATTGTATTTTGGTATTAAAAAAAAGTGGTTGAATGTTGTATTAATTGTTAGGAAGCATCTAGAGATAGAATATGGCTATATAAGAGTCCAAGGTTAGATTGTAATGGAACCATCTGAAATATTACGAATTTATCAATTTGAGTTGAGCTTACTTCTCTTTGAGTGTTCTCTGTTGAGATAGCGTGTGTTCTTGTGAATCTCATTGGCCGGGCCGGTGTCACAATTCATGTACTGGTGTTTTCACTGTTTAGGTCTCATTAATTGCTAGGTTTAGATTGATTCTAAACAAACCCATTTTTTGGCTGAGCTGTTTATATTGATCCATGTTTTAATTGTTTGAATTTCAGAACCTTTTTCAGCAAGAAAGGAAGTTTTTTTCACGGTGTAACTAAGGGAATTCCTCTCACTTGTATCAGTTTTCTTCATGTTGCTGGGTGCAATTTTTTTCCATCCTTTTAAGGGGTGGGAGAAATTAAGCACAAAATCCCGTTGAAACACTAGAAACCTCTCCGCTTTAGAGAACTAGAACCCCCCTCTCTCTCTGTCTCTCTCTGTCTCTCTCTCTCTCTATCTAATATCCAGTCATGTCACTATCCACACAATATCCCGTTGAAGTCCTAGAAACCACTAGTTGTATAAGACGAATTGAAAAAGTGATGAGATCGCATATGTTTAGCATCGTGGAGTACTCTTTTGATAACGATATTGGCAAAGACAAGTTTATTGAATCGGCCATTTTTGAGGTCGGTGGGCATGATTGGAGTATCAAGTACTACCCAAATGGTTCCATTGAGGCAGAAGATGATGACATATCACTATTTCTTCTCCTTAAAAGCAAATCAGAAGTTGTCAAGGCACAATTTAGTTTTACTATTCTAGACCAAAGTGGATGTGCTTTACCCTTCAGCGTAACAGCAAAAATTAAAAGTTTCAGAACCAATACAAATTGTTGGGGCTGTCCTTCATTTGTTAAAAGGGAAGTGTTGGAGTCAAATATCAAGGATGATTGTTTCATAATTAAATGTGTCGTTACTGTTTTTAAAGCTTTTCCCGTGGAGCCAACTGCATCAATTGTTGTCCCCCCTGGTAACATCCAGCAACAACTAGACCATCTTTTGGATAATGGAAATGGAGCAGATGTTACATTTGAGGTAGATGGGCAAATTCTTAGTGCTCATAAGTGCATTCTCGCTACGAGATCTCCAGTCTTTTTGGCACAATTTTTTGGTCCGATGAACGAAAAATCAGACACAGCAATTAAAATTGAAGAAATGGAAGCTCCAGTGTTCAAAACAATGCTTCATTTCATATATAATGATTCATTTCCTGAATTAGAAGAGACAAAAGTAAGTGATGAGAAACAAGAGACTAAATTAATGGCTCAAAAACTATTGGTTGCGGCTGATAGATACGGTTTGGAGAGATTAAAGGTAATATGCGAGAAGATGATGTGCTGTAGTATTAACACAATGTCGTGCGGTAGTATTAACACAGGTGAGGTGGTGACCTCGTTGTCTTTTGCTGAGAGGCACAGTTGCAATCATCTCAAGGCAGTATGCTTGAAATTGTTGGCCTCTCCGGGAATCCTTCAAGGGGTAGTTGTAAATGAGCAGTTCCAATATTTAGTTAAGAATGATCCGTTAATTTTGAAAGGAATACTTGAGAAACAAAGTTAAAACTACGAAGTCATAGTTAGCTTCCCTTAAGTTGTTCTTTTTTATTTTTGTTAAATGTATCTGAATACTGTTATAGTTGGAAGATTTGGTTTTTATCGAAGTAATTTAATGTTTTTGCATGACTTGTTTTTATCAGAACCGACTCCATTAAAAGGTGTCTTGGTCATGTTATATGGATTGTACATTTTAACAGAACCTCAGTTTAGTCATTTTATTTGCACATTTTTGTTAACCCAGGAAAAAAATTATTAGGTCATGAGTTATCCTTCAATGAACTTTACTATGCATTTATTGTGTTAATTTTTGAAAATGCATGTCAAAAGTTATATTATCTGTTTTATTATTTAGTTTTTATTTTTTGCAATTTACATTTCTCCATTTGTAACGATCTCATCTTTTTTTTTTTCCAATTTCGGCCAGCGAATCTGAGATGAATTGGAGCCAGTGAATTTTCACATTTGTTGTGCGCTAAAAAAGAGCGACAGATTGGTTTCTTTTTAAACAACGCCCAAGGCCTGGAAGTGGTTTTGGGCTTGGCCCATTATATATTTTTTAAACCTGCGCTGATGAAGATTTGGACTAAGTTTAGGAAGGGACAAAGAAGAACTGAACCTATATTTTTTCAATAAATTTCAAAATCCGGAGGGGATTAAGTATACGTACCTAGGCCATTGAGTCAATTTTGTTATTAAATAAAAATGTTAATCTTTAAAAATGTGATTTGTAAAAAATGGGAGGTAGCACAGTTAGCTATGAAAAAGTTCTAGAACTGTTGTACTCAAAAGTAAAGAGTTCGATTATTTCTCATGACTTCGCAGCTTCAGCGAAAGTTAAAAAAAAAAATGTGATTTGTACCGAGTACCAATTGCCAGGAGCTGGTACCATATTAATTTAGGAGCAACATGCATGGGGCGACTATGGTGACAACAGAGGATTTAACTAAATGAGTATTGAAGATAACTTATTGTAATGACTAAATGTGTAATTTTTAAACTTCATTATGTAACACTTTAGCTAAATTGTTTTCAAGATTATGCTTAATTAGAAAGTTGGTAAAACAAAGATGAATATTTGTTGGTCAATTTGCTCTACTTAAATTTTATAACCTGAACTATAATTGTTTCAGCATATAATAATATTATTACAAGATCAAAGTTTTCTATTCAGGTTACAAGAGAAGATGAGAAAAATCCTCTCAGATATATTTTGCACTTGTGTATTTTGAGGAGTGAGACTATGGTACTTTGTAATTCACAGATCCATCATTCCTATAAAAAAATCATGTGTAACTTCTGCTATTTTTAATAAAAACACTAAAATTTGTCACTCTCATTAATGAAACATTTGTTTAATTATAATATCAAATATTCCTCGTTGTAAAATATATCTTGTCGATTATTATTTGAGGAGGGATTCAATTACACAATTTTATGGTGATACATTTTAACACCATATGTTTATAAGTTATTTTTATGTTTCAAAGTCTAAACAGTTGATGAGATCATTCAAAATTAATATTTTCAACAATTCTAAACCATTGAAAAACAACAATTTTCAAAAAAAATTAAATAAATAGTAATAAAGTTAAAAAAAATGTAAAATTTGGTCCCCAAGCACATTTTAATATGGAGAACATGTTGAACGGTTCAGATTGAGTGTTTGAATTTTGAAATTATAAAAATAACTTATAAACATATCATGTCAAGGTGTGTCACTATACAATAGTGTAATTGGATCCGTTTTATTATCTCCCCTAAAAATGACTGTTTTATAATAGAATCGGCAATTACTGTCATTAATTATGCTTCCCTAGTGGAATCGGCCAATCCATTTTGTTTCAATATTTTCTATTTCTTTAAACATATTTTGTTATTTCTTTAAAGAGAGAAACAGAAAAGGGATCCAGTCCCAGTCCAATCAGGTTAATTAAACAAATCGGCAATTTAACTGCCAAATCGGTAAAAAAAAAAGGGTGAAACAAGGAAAACGAAACTCGGCAGTTAAGATGAATCTTAAATGAAAGAAAAAATCGCGTACATCTATCTCGTAGTTTTCATTTTGCAGATTTTCCAGTAGATTGTTAGCGTAAAGAAATATGGTCTTTTTATGTTCATTTGCCATCAGACAAACAGAGAGTAAATAAGGTCTTTTTATGTTCATTTTTTAGCGTATTCTCTATTCTAGCCTCCCACTGGAATTGAGAAAATAGAAAAAGTACTTCTGTTCCGTATCTCTATTTCAACTCACTTTTTCGTTGTTCGGCAAAAATAGACACTGAATTCCATTCAATTTCTCTATTCCAACCCTGCCGAACAGACTCATAGTACAACAACAGTTCAATTCCCATTAGGCCATTATGGTAGATGAGGCCTAATTTTCACTTTTAAATCTCTGAACGTCGTAAACATGGGTATATATATTTGACACATAAATAACTGGAAACATATTAAATGTGTTGAAGATCATAGATCTGAACGAGGAAACATATATTTAATTCAATTAGTATGAAAGGTTCATTAATTAGGCAGCTGTACTGTCATTAAAATGATTCCTAAAAAGAAGTCATTATGGGCCGGGTCAAAGATAAAATTTTAAATTACTGGCCCATTTGTAGCTACGGGCTTAACTTTTAGAAATTGAAATTTTTTATTGTGAACACATTATTATGAAATATTGCTATGCAAATTGTAGATTGAATTTGTTTTGGCAAATAGAAAATTGATTTTTAATGGAAGCGGATGTTGTATTTTTTTTCTTCCAAACTTCCGGTCAACCATGGAATGCACCGAAAATTATATCTGGTATATCCATTTTACATTTACACAGCAACAATGCCACAGGAAATCAGCAAAAGGAGGTGTACCAAGTCAAATATTGGTTACACCCATAGTGACAAATGAATTATTTGGGTTCGGTTTGACGAGATCAAAATTTTATAATCAGGTATAATTTGGCAATGATTCGGAATTATTCGGACAAGAAATCTCAGTTCTGCAAGGGAGCGAAAAAAACAAACAAAGTTATGGGAAAAATTCGTGAATAGTTCAATCAAAATTCGATCAACCGAATAATTTTGCATCACTAAAAAATGAATTATTGACAAATAATTTGAAAATCTAGTGACTATGATTACACGGTTACACCACCTAGACATAATATAATTTTCAGTACAATCCTCCATAGGCAAGTATAATTTTTGGTACACTCTTTTTTTGTTTTTCTTGTATTTTTAGGTTGATATATATAAATAAATTGTAAAAATAACTAATTATATTATTTTCACTTTTATTTTTTTATTAGTATTATTAATCAAAGGTCTTAGTTAAACCGTACGTACTCCCACAATATCTACGCCTGCGCTTGGACCAATGGGCCGGCCAAAGCTCAAATTTTGGGACTAATTGCCTATTCTTCTGACACTATTTTGATGAAGAAGAATAAGAAATGAATATCAATTAGAACTATCATTATCACCAAAATGGATGCCTTATTCTCCCAAACAAAGTATATTTCGAGTTAAATTAATTTCATATATAGTAAGTCTCAGGTTGTAGTATTATTACATTCAACAATTCGATGCAGTTTTTTTGTAGTTTTATAAATTTAATTTGACTATAATAAATACTTTTGGTGTAGACTGTAATTCATTAAAACTGAAGTGAAAGGATTACATTGCTACATTACAAGGATATATGATTAATTAGGAAAGTAAATCCATTCTTAAATCATATTATGTTATATTATTTATTAAGTGTATATGGATATTTACAAATAACGTAGGCACAATAATTAACCAGCAGTTGAATTGGTTGAATCATCGTTTAATTTGATGAATAAAACGTCAATCGATCGGAATATTTATTGGGTCAATGTTCAGTATGGTTCTGATAACATTGGACAACATGGTTTTCCAATATATATATACAAGCGGGTTTGGGCTTTAATGGATTCTGGGCCACATATTTTATAGAAAGACGTGAGGAGTTCCCGGCTTTTAATGGATCCTGGGCCACATATCTATAGCATCAGCCTTTCTTTCTCTCCCTCTCTTACATTGATACTACAGATAGAAAATAATTCATGATCCAATTGATAACTGGACCTATCCTGATCGACCTGGTTGGTAATTGGATATGGTATGACGTCGTATTACAAATATTAAATGATAGATCTAAAAATTTATGTTATACAGCTTAACTTTGTTTGCTTCATCTGTTTGGTGAAAGACAGGGTCTGATGGATCGATTGTAACATATTTTAGGAAAATTAAAGTGGTTCAATGAAAACACCTGCTACAAAAAATGTTCTCTCCATTTCTACATATATTTGGGATCCAGATTTTTGTACCCAAAAAAATGTAGACAACAACGGAACCGTTTCGGCTAATGCAAAATTATGCAACATATGGTGTAATTTTCATATATTTTTTTTCTTTTCTTTTTCTTTACGGGGCTGGAATGGCTTGTGCAATGGTCTCTACCATGTGCTCAACTCTTGGGGTAACATTGTTTTCCATTTTATTTACAAGCGGGTTTGGGCTTTAATAGCTTTTCGGCCACGCTTTTCTTGAAACACTTGACTTGTTGGATTTTAACTTTAACAAATATTTTAGGCCACCTATCCCTTCTCTCTCTCTTTCTTAAATTCATATATTATAGGGATTTTTTTTTAACATAGCATCAAATTTAAATATTTTAACGAAACAAGCATGTTGAATTTGATTTTTATAAAAAATATAGATCTACCGATCTTGTGGATTGGTGGAGGCAGAATTATTTTGTTTGCTTCACTTACTGCTTGCATATATAGTAAATTGCCTCCACCGATCCACATGATCAGTGGAGCTGTTTTTTTTATAAAAATAAAATGTAGTATTCTTGTTTTTATTGATATATTTAAATTTGAAACTCTTTAAAAAAAATCTATTATACGTAACAATTAATGAATTCGGATCGGCTGAAATCCTCGAGATTTCTTTGACCATCTTAATTAATTTAACTAGTGTATTCCAACAAAGATTTAACAATAGTCTAGTTTAGAGTTTGAATAGGAGACCAACAACATAAAAGTTTGTGAGTTCGTCAGTACATTTTTTTCTGTTTAGCCATTTATTTATATAAAGATGAAAGTAAAATATTTTAATTTTGAAGTATATACATAAAAAAATTGGCAGGAGTTATAAATAATATAATTTTTTAAACCGAAGACATAAACTGGTCCTTTAGTTTGTTCTCTTTTTTTACAGTCGTGTTTTTTCACGATTGTGATATTTTCTATCTTAATAAACCAAAAAATCTGACCCTGTGTACAAGTTGGGTTATTTTCCCAACTTATTTCGTCCTATTAGAGAGCACACGATAGATCGATAAAGGCCAAGATCAACCATTTCTTCCCGGGCACACATTCTTACCGTCGAGAGATGAGAAAAAAGAAAAGAAAATTATTATGGTTCGCAATATTGAAATCGAAATCAGAATCGATTACTTGATTGTAAAATATAAGAATCGGCTGAATCGGATGAGACACTTATTTTTATTTAGCTAAGACTTGTTTTGTACTAAAAATAGGAAAAAAAAGAAGTTGGAAGCTATTTTTTATGGCAGTAAGAAAAATTAAAATATTCTTTGTATGTTGTCAGAATATTTTTTTTTATATGAGTTATTTACTCCAGTTCATTAGTCACTGCTGAGTAAATAAAGGAAACATCGCGGTTCTTCTATTTTCAAAATATGATTTGACAAAATGTCATAGCTGAATGATTTAAAATCATTTTTTTTTTCAAAACAAATGTAGTATATTTAAATTTGAATGTAATAGAAGTACCATGATATTTTCTTTATTTACTCGTAAATAATTTTTGAACCGAGATTAATAACTCAGATTCAAAATATTTATATTTTTATTCCAATAACACCAAATAAAATATTTTAATTTTTTTTACTGCTGCAAAAGATATTTTTACTCTATTTCTTTTTCCTCTTCTTTTAATTCCTCTGTGTACAATTGTAAATATATTAATTTTGATAATTAACCATAGATATTGTCGAACAGTACAAAACATATTATCTACAGCTGTGCTTAGCCCAAAATTAATAAAAAAAAAAAGCACTAGTTACAACGGCAGAGCATTAAATAAAAAAATATTTGATAAGTTGGGCCAGCGCTAAATCAATTAATCAGCGGATGATGGATACAATAGTAAGCCAGCGCCAAACAACGAAACAATTATACAGAAAAGAACATTAATAAATTAGGCACCGGAAATGCGGAATCCTCCTGCGATGTATAGTATAAAATGAAGGCCAACCATCCAAAAAACTGATCTTATTCTGCTTATGATTTGTTCTTTTGGATTGTGAACCCTAATATTAGAAGGTTCTTAATAAGTCGGGTTGGATCGGGTTGGGATGGATAAAATATGGGTCCACTACATTGTAACAAAGGCATGCTCAACAAGACAAATGTTATGGTTATGTATACATATTACAAGTATTCTCTCCCTAAAGAGTAAAGAGCCATACCATTTAGTTCCTGACAAAACATGACAGTAAATTAACGCATTGGGGTTTCATTGAAATCTGTTTAAAAATTGGTGGTCTCAAATTAATACTCAATCAATTGTACTGTAAACAATGTGCTGTGGCTTTATGGTCACAATTGAACCAACATTGGTGACAAACAAATAAAGTCAAAATTACAGTCATTGTGAGTTTCTCTTGATGCTTTATTTATAGTTTTTCTCCATTTTTGATGAAGTAATTAATTAAACTGGAACAAATTGAAAGTTTAATAAGATAGATAGCAAAGCAAAGCTATATTTGTGCCTGATTAAGTGATGATATCAAGTACTATATATGCCTCTTTGAGCCTGTAGGGTGGAGGTAGACTTTCAAATTATGAGGATCAAATCTCGAAAATTTTATATGGGTCAATCTTATAAAATGTTCATAAAAATATGGGGCTCAAATTTATAGTATTCATAGCATTTACTATGAATTATATATCAAAATTGTGTCAAAATATCAAAATTTTTAATAATGAATGGGGTTAATAAACCCCCATTCATCATGAGTAGATCCGCATATGAGGAGAGAGGGATGTGACTAGAGAATTTTTTATCTACAGAAACATAAAATAAAAAATTAAAATAGAAAGAGTACAGCTGAATTTTTATTACATTCCAGTTACTAAATAAAGGTTTCATAACATTGTAAAGCACAGTTCCTTTCTATGTACAAACCCTGAAATTGTGGAAGACAGGTGTACTCACTACCCTCAAACCGGTGAAACCTAGCACGATCCCGCACAATAATAACTCGATTATATACCTTTGACACCAGCTTAGCCACCGTATGGCACTCATCTCCAACATTGTGAAGAACATCTTGTACCTCAGGTACATAATCCAATCCACGTATATATTCTCATACCGATCTCATGCAAAGAATTTCAAATTTCTTTCCATCATGGATGTGACTTATCAAATTTTATGAACATGTGCATGGTAGTCCTTATCATGCCACCGGGAATTTGACACATAGCCATTGGAGAGGAGAACATAATCACCATTCTCGCTCTCCATTCTAAAGGACCTTGGAACAATCCACTTCCATTTTTTTCTTTTTTTTAATTCTTTTCTTCGTGCATGTTTTCACACTTCTAAATTTCTAGTTTCACTGAACATCTCCATCTTCTTCATATTTTTATTTTCTGATTTGTTTTTCTCAATTTATTTTTAATTTTTTTATTAAGGGATTAATATTAGACCCATTCATTTTTTCTAGCACCTCAATATTTGACAAATTAATGTTTGACCAACTTTTCTTATTTTTTTAGTACAAAACAAGCTTCTAGCAAAAGAAAATCGGAGTTTCCGACCCGATTCGGCAGATTCCAACCGATTCACCTGATTTCGATTTCACTGTCAAGTATCTGATCCCGGTTCCAATTCCCATTTTGCAAACCATGGTTCAGGCCTTATCAATGGACCAACTCTTGGAATACATTTCTCTAAGCTCATTCAGTTACTTTTGCAGTAGCTGTCATAGCTTAGATTTCGTGCAAGGATATGAATATATAATCATATTTACAATTAGTTTTTCAAATTGGACTAGCGTATATAGTTAACTTGCTATGACAGTGTATCTCCAATGTTTCTAGGAGTTGCTTTCCAATAATCCCTGATATTGAGGCCTATTAATTTTCAGGTTCTTGTTCTCTGATTTTTTGAACCACACAAAGGTTTAATAAGAAAGATCGAGGTTTTTCTTTTTTTCTTTTGTTTGTTAGGCTTGCTTTAGCCTGTTTAAATCCAATTTTTTTAAAAATGTGTCATCAATATTCTGCATAAATTTAATTAATATTAACATAATTTGTGTGCAAACTCTAGATGAGATCATTAACATTAGGTGTTACTATGTGTTCCTTGAGAAGAACAGGAGAATACTCCAATATACAAATATGCAGCATTAATGCAATTCACAAATTACAATATTCATATTAATTGAGTGCATATCAAACGTCTTTTAATTGAAATATGAGCCCCGCCCCCCCCCAAACCCAATTTGTTCATAGAAAGAAATAGCATTCGTTATAACAACATATATACTACAACACCATAAATTACCACAACTGTTATCAATCTTTTATAGATAATACAAATTTCCTGGAGCCTTTCTTCTTCAATTTTGAACCTTCTTTCTCCATCTCTAAGGCCTAAGCACCTTTGTTCGTGCTGAGTTCAACTCTTTGGTAACATCTTTGATAGAAATGCGCTCTTTTGGCGACTCTTTGGAGCACAAAAGCCCGCATTGAATCACTAAAACCAAACAATTATAGACATTTTCAGGTACATACAGATTGTATTCTCCATCAGTCTCAGAGAATAATTTGGGGTCGACTATGTCCATAACTTGGTCAGGGAAAGCCATCTCAACTTGCTTCGAAAGGCTCAAACCATCTCTGATTCTCTCGTCGGTTGGACTTACTCCAGTAAAAATCTCAAGCAGAAGAACACCGTAGCTATAGACATCTCCTTCTACTGATGGCCGACCTCCCATCCCATACTCTAGACAATAAAAAGTTAATAGTTACAACCCTAAATTTTGTTCATATACTAAAAAGAGTTCTTCTCAGATAATAAGCTCTACTATATATACCTGGAGGAATGTAGCCAATAGAACCTTTGATTCCACTGGTGCTTGACATTGATTGAGAAGGCATGGTACTAGATGGAACCAAAAACCTTGCTAATCCAAAATCACTCACATGCGCAGTCATCTCATTATCCAAAAGTACATTACTAGGTTTGAGATCACAATGCACGATTGGTGTAGGTAAATGGTAATGGAGATAATCTAGCGCTGAGGCCACATCAAATGCAATGTTCAACCTCTGGACAAAGCTGAGGATTCTAAATGGCTGATCTGTACATGCGTTTGGATGCAACCATGTGGCCAAGCTACCCTTTGGCATGAACTCAAAAACCAAAGCCTTGAAATCATTACCTTGGTGGTCTATGCTAGAGCACAAACTCAGCACTTTTACAAGGTTCCGGTGTCTCATATTTTTTAATGCCTCGCATTCAGAGAAGAAACTTCTAGAACCGCTGTGTTTCTCAAGGTTTAGCACCTTCACTGCAACGGTTGTCACATTCTCGAAGCTCATAACGGCTTTGTAAACTTCTCCAAATGAACCTCTTCCGATTTGATTATTAGGGGAAAAATTTTCAGTAGCTTTAAGAAGGTCATTGTATGAAATAGGCTCTAACCCATATTTCAAGGCTCTATCAGATTGTGGTTTGTTTCGAGGGTTGTTTCTAGTATAATGAATCACAAACAAGCAAATAATTGTGGTTATGCAAATAAAAGAACCAACAACAGAACTTATGAGCACCATGTTTCTTTGAAAGTGTTGTTTCTGTGTAGAATGTTGTGAATTGCAATCTGACAAATGCATTTGAGGTACTGCACCACAAAGCTTTGGATTTCCTCTTACATCTAGACCAATGGCATTCTTGAAAATGCCTTGTTTTGGTAATTTCCCCTCAAAATTATTGAATGAAATATTCAAATTTTGCAAGTTCATTGTACCTAGGAATTCAGGGACTCGACCAGAGAGTGAGTTGTTAGAGACATCAAGGGTTTGCAACCCCCTTACATTGTTCAAGCTGGTTGGAATTGTTCCTTGGAACATATTGCTGTGAAGATAAAGAGCTTCAAGAACCTGACATCCATCAATTGTGCTAGGAATTTCTCCCCTCAACTTGTTATTTGATATATCAATTGATTCCAGATTTTTCAAGTTACCAATTTCTGGTGGCAAGACCCCAGTTAAATAATTGTGTGACAAGTCCAAACTAATTGAAAGAGAAGGAAGAACCATGATTTCTCTGGGAATTTCACCAACCAACTTATTATATGAAATATACAGGATTTCTAAGATTTTCATTCTACTTAATTCTGGTGGTATACTCCCTTCCAATGCATTATTATTTAGATAGAGCTGTGTCATTTTGGTGAGGTTGGCAAAAGTGAATGGGATTTGACCTGAAATCATGTTATTATTCAGATATAATACTCCTAGTTTGAAAAGATTACCAATTTCTACTGGAATGTTGCCACTGATAAACATTCCACCTAGGTTAAGCATATCTAAGTTATTGAGTTTTCCAAGCTCTGCTGGTATGCTTCCAGAAATTAGGTTATTATACAATGAGAGTTCAAGAAGACTAGTAGAAAGATTTGTTAGAGAACTAGGTAAAACTCCTTGTAGTTTGTTGTTGTCAAGATATAAAGATTGTAACAATGTACAATTGGTCAAAGAATCCATAAAACTCCACTCATGTGGTCTCTTAGCTTCTAGTTGATTAAATTGAAAAAAAACTATTTGAAGATTTTGTAATGCTCCAAAGGTAGATGGTATCACGCCACTGAAAAAATTATTATCTAATTCAACATCAATAAGAGCAGAACAATTGGATAAGGATGATGGGATCCGACCTTTGAGTTGATTGTAATAGATGCGTAGATATTTCAAGTTTGGTAAATAATTGCACATATCAAAAGATAGAGTTCCATTAAGCTGGTTATTACCAAGTTCCATATTAGACAATGTTGAGAGGTTGTAAAGGGAGTGTGGTATTTCACCTGAAATGTTGTTATGATAAATATCAAAAATCTGGAGGTTTTGAAGCTTCCCGAGTTCATCCGGGATGAATCCACTTAACATATTTTCGTAAAGAGAAAGATTATGTATGTTAATAAGATTGCCCAAGCCAGACGGGATGTGACCACTAATGCTATTTCGGTCAAGATAGAGAAGTGATAGGTTGGTAAGGTTACCTAAGGTAGGTGGGATGGAACCTGTGAACTTATTACTGTTAAGGTAAAGTTCTGATAGATTAGTAAGTTCTCCTAAATCATTTGGAATATCGCCATCGAAATCATTTTGGCCAAGATAAAGATATATTAGGCTAGTAAGGTTGCCCAAGGTGGAAGGAATTGATCCTGTGAGATTATTGACAGATAGTCGTAACAATTGTAGCTGTGGGAGGAGGCCGAATTCCAATGGTATGCCTCCTGTGAGGAAGTTATTCCCCATATCAATATTTTTAAGTTTTCTGTATTGTGCTAAGTTAGATGGGATGGTTCCATGGAGATTATTATATCTCAAAGAAATAACTTCTAAATTTGTACAGTTACTTAGAGTAGATGGAATGCTACCATCGAGAGAATTCATACTTAAGTTGAGAAAACGTAGCCTACTCAAGTTTCCAATCTCTACTGGGATACTTCCTTTTAGCTGGTTATCAAAGAGACTCATCTTTTGGAGGAACGTGAGGTTTGTAAGAGATGGAGATATATAACCTGACAAATTTTTGGAGTCAAGAACGAGAGCAGTCACTCTATGAGGATGGTGCCGGCCACACAAGATCCCTTGCCATTGACAGTGGTGCAGTGACTCGTTCCATGAGGAGAGGACACCAAATGGGTCATCATGTATGTGAGACTTGAATGAGAGAAGTGCTGATAGATCAGTTTTACTAGTTGTTACTATGGCAGCGAGAGAAAAGGAGGCTAAGGTTAGGAGACTTAAGAGGAGGTGAATAGTAAGCATGCTTTCCATGATTTATGTTATGAGTGTCATGAGTTACTCTCTCACAGAGTGCTCTTCTTATAATGAAAGGGAGATGTATGTTTTGAAAGAAGTTGACCTCAAAATGTTTCCTCTTGAGTCGTTGCATTAAATATATAGCATTGAAGTTGTTGTTGTAGTGCTGCACCTACTACAATAGTGATCCATATGGGCTTTGTTTCATTTCACTGCCAACTATAAAAGCACTTGACATGTAAGAGGAGTCATTTTTTCTCCTATACAACATCAAGAATAGAAAAGAGATGATCACATGCTCTAATTAACCTTCTACTAGTTAGCGTGCATATATGGTGCTAGCACCTGAAAGCAAAAATTTCTTGCCACCAACACAATCATCATTAAAATGCATCTAAATTTATAGGGTTATGAATAAAAATGAATGTGAAATAGCTTATGCACACGCGCGCGTGCACAAACACCATTATGTGACAAGGCCAAGCTGACATTTTTTTAATTCATATGCATAAGTACCAATAAGATTTTTTTTTAATTCCTTATCCTTTTCTAATAAGCTAATAAATGAATGAAAAAAAAATTCATATCCCACTTGTCCATCTAGTACAATTCTTATAATCACGTAGATGAATGATTATAGATCTGTATTTTGGTGTTCACCTGCAAATAACTTTGCAAATTAATTTCTAGGATAGCATGGTCAACAATAATAATTCCAGTATGGAAGGACAAGATCGCAATGACGAAGACTTCAAAATGAGAGTGATCATGTCTCTTATGTTTTTAATCCGATTCAAGCTTTCTAAATTCTGTAAATTGCTACGAAATGGAGCTTCAATTATAAGGCAACAGTTTCATCTAATTTTCATATTATGAATAGAGATGTAATTGAATTTTAATGACAATTTTTATATTCCATATTTTTGTTGGTTGGTGAAGTACTATTATGATATATGTAACTTTTATTCCATTTTTTATGCTCAAAATTCATTGAAAAATTCACGTTTTTTTTTTGGCTCTTTTGAAAGTATTGTATTTCTTATTTATCAATAAAATATAATAAAATTAGAAGCCTGACCCCTTCCGATCTTATTAAAAAAAAAAGAAATAAAAAGAAGATTGTTATTTGTCATCTTCTTATCCAGTTATTTGATTTGAAAGAATGTAAAAGAAAAACCAGGGAAAACACTTTTGGATATTTTCTTGGTATGAACTAGTATTGTGTTTTTTGTGTTTTTCCACTTTGATTACTAACACATGTGAATGTGATAAAGGAACAATGACTAGATAGTGGACATGTGCTCTTGTTTTCTTGTCGGACGAAGACTTGATTAGACCACATCTCTTATGTTTTTATTCCAATCCCAGCTTTCGAAATTTTGTAATTTACTATGAAATGGAGCTCTAATTTTCATATTATGTAAAGAGATAAAATCGGATATTTAGAGATAATTTTTATTTTACTTTTCAGTTGGTTGTCAAATATTATAAAAAATTAATGTAACATTTATTCTATTTTTGTTTTCTGCTCAATACATTTTGGTTGTATTGTATTTTTAATTAATCAATAAAATTCGGTTCTAGCTATGTCCGGTCGGAGCTGTTTGATCTGTATAAAGATTTCGGCACACTTGATTCGCACGGATATTAAAATTATCCGCATGAGTCTGGTTGCAAATCTGATGGATCTAACATGATATTGGACTGAATTTGATCCGATACCCATTGGACAGCCACAATTCCTGTTTTAAATTCCATTGCTAACTTTAAAAGTAATTGATATGTGCGGTAACAAGAGTCATTTTTTTTTCTCTTATGCAACATCAAGAACAGAAAACAGATGATCACATGCACTAACCTTCTACGTATTAATCTACATGTTCCTGGCACCTGGAAGCAAAACCTAATGCATATTAATTTGGCCAACAAATTAAAAACAACAATCAGCAAAAAATTATTGCTTTTGTTTGTTGCCATCAGCACACAATAATATTTAAACATCTAAATTTGTAGGTTAATGATAAAAAATGAATGCAATGCAGCTCATGCACATGCTTGCGTGCACGCGCGCACACTATAATTTCACAAGTTAACAAATTTTTTAATCCATATGCTTACTAATAAGCTATTTTTTTAATCCATATCTTTTTTCTAAAAAGATAATAATAAGTGAATGATAAATTATTTGCTCTTGATTACTTTAAAAAGCAAGAATGATTACAGAACTAAAGATCCTTTTAAAGGACACAATATTCGTGTGGCTGGTGCTGCAATAATTGCATTTAAGTACATTAATAACATACAATATTGCATTGCTCTGGAAATACTTCTCTTTTATTAATACAAATATTGTTAGTGGCACCTTGCCAACTAACTTTTAAAAATCTTAAAAAATATAGCATGATGACAGAACTGTATTTTATTGTTGACCTGAAAATGACTGGCAAATTTCCAGGATAGCATGGTCCACAATAATAATTCCATTCTAGATCGCAATGACGAAGACTTCAAAAATGAAAGTAGACGTACCGTGTCTCCTATGTTTTTAATCCGATTCAAGCTTTCTAAATTCTGTAAATTGCTACGAAATTGAGCTGCAATTTTAAGGTAATAGTTTCATCTAATTTCTTTCATTTTATGAAGAGCGAATGCAATTGAATTTTAAAGACAAATTTTCTATTTTTTGAGGTTGTTGGTGAAGTAGTATTATCATAGATGTAACTTTTGTTCCATTTTTTATGCTCAAAATTCAATGAAAAATTCATGTTTTCCGGCTCTTTTGATTGTATGTATGTCTAATTTATTAATAAAAATATAATGTTAGAAGCCTGACCCCTTTCAACCTTATTACACAGAAAAATGATTGTCAATTTTGTTAGTCTAATCAAGGCCTATGTTATTTTGTTTTGTATTTTATTGGAAGAGAGAAAGAGAAGAGAGAAAAGAGTTGCAGAAATTTTTCATAATATATTGATATTTTCCCACTCTCATACATTAAAATAACATCTTACATGTTATATAGACTTATGGGAACCTTCTACATATATACTACATACTTTCCTCTCACTAAATAACATTTAACATCCTCATTTTACTTCTCTATTGTCTAGATACGAATTTTTAATTTCAACATAGAAGACTACAAATACTAACTTTCAACGTAGAAGAAAACATTAATTTCAACAAATTTGTCATCTTGTTGCAGCAAAATATTTTATATTGTACCCGTGAAGACCGGGCTGGAGATGACTGACTATGCAAGTTGGGACATGGGACCCGAATTGTGAATCATTTTGCACTAAGAACGCACTATTGGAGTCTTTTGAATGCACTAAGAAAATTCCTTGTTTTATTGCTTTGATTATTTGTGTGAGATTGGAGACTTCGATATTCAAAATTAGGGAAATTTAGATCAAGCCTTGTATTATCTCTTTGATTATTTGTGTGAGACCGAAGACTGAGATGTATGAAGAGATTGGGAAAAATGCCATGTCAGAGCAATGGAATGGCTACGACATGGCACGTACCATAATCTTTTGCATGTTTCGTACCATAACCTTTCGCATGTCCTTACTAGTTCTCGACAAAAAAAAAGGCACAGCACGGCAGAATCTGAAAATCATCTTATTCACGGCAAATACGTCACAAAACACACCATGGAACGGCGCAGGAAACGACATGAAATGACACAAAAACCCAGACGACACATTTTTTTTTCCAACATTAGTTCTTCGTTTTAAAATTTCTAAGAATCGTTTCCCATCTTTTTTATAATTTTTCTTTTGTGTTTCAATAAATTAATTTAAACTAGATAAAAGTATTGTTAAATATGATCAAGCGCGACTAACATGACTGATCACAGCACGTTTGGTCACACCGTGACTCACGTCATGTGACCATTAGTGTGTCTGACAACTTCACGTCATTTTGGTCAATTCATGTGAAAAAATTGACTTAATCACAACACGACATGACACGTGAACAAAATCATGGCATGTTAGTCACGTTACGATTTTTGAATCCATGTCCTTTTATAATAAGCAAATAAATGAATGAAATTTATAAATATCTACCTTACTACTACAAAAAGATTAATTATTAACAGGTTATTAGCCACGGTTCTAAAATTATTTTAATGAACCGTGGGTAAACAAATGAGATGGTCGGAGGACATGTATACACGGTTGAACAATTTAACTGTGGGTCAAGGAATGATAATATCCATGGCTGGGTGAGGGTGCTATTTATCCACGGCTGGGATTGGAGGAGTTGTGGATAAAGAGGTGTGAGTAAAGAAAGAAAGTTTAAGGTATTCAACGTCTTTGAGCGGTGAGTAAAAGGGTGTGAGCAAAGGGGTGTGAGAAACTTTCGAGCCGTGGGTAAAGAGGTGTGAGTAAAGAAAATTTAGTATTCAACCATGCCTTTGAGCAGGGAGTAAAAGAGTGTGAGAAAAAAGTTTGAGTCATGAGTAAAGGATCAAATAAGATTTTGGTTCCGACTAAAATGAACTCGGTCCCCAAATATAGTTACATTTGTCACAGCTTCAGTAGCCGCACGGTGTTCGTGTGTTAACCTAATAAAAAAACCAATGTACGTACGTATATGATTCGTTAGTATATATCATGTCATGTGACAATAATAAAATAATAAAAGAAATTAGTGAGTTTGTTATTATTACAAAGAAAAAAATAGGATAATCTCAAAATAACAAAATAACAAAAAAAAAATTACAAAATGGGTCTTGGCCCATTTCAGTAAGGTAATATTTATCTAAAGATTTCAGAATGCTTTTTATTTTCTCCAAGGCTATTTTTATAATGATAAGTTAATTTTGGAATAAGTTGCTGATGCCGGTTGCCGATGATAGTGGTCGCCGTTTCTTTTTAAAAATTGGCTTTCAGCGACCGGCGCTTCCATCGGTCGCTGAAAACCAAATCTGCTGTAGTGAAAATAGGAAACAAAAAATATATAAATTTGTGTGGACTTCAAATGAGGAGATGAAAATATAATATATCATTAATTTTTGATAAGATGACAAGCTAATTCTGAAAATATAATATATTGTTAATTTTAGAAAATATAAAATATCATTAATTTTGAAAATGTGACAAGTTAATTTTGCAAATAAAATATATCGATATTTTTGGAAATATATTATATTAGTTTTTGTATATTTATATTGGTTCTTGGCCCATTTTATGTAATTATTTATGTAATATGACAAAGTTTGTTTTGGAAACAAGTTGCAATTTTTCACCATCTGATACCTTTTTATATTTTTTAATCAAAAGGTTTCCATTTATAACATATAAAGTCCTATATAATCAGAGAGAATGATCAAGTTGTCTTGTATTGGTGACACACATAGTAAATTTGTGAAGAAAACTATCATTAAATTTCACGGGTGAGTTTTTCAATAAATTTTATTGTTTTAACTTTTAGTTAGAATTGTTTGTCTCCTTCATTTAAAACTTGTTATTTCTAATTAAATTGTCATATGTTTTTAATTTGTAATGCACAATAAATTTGTGAAGAAAGGTGATTCTAATTAAAATGGGTGAGTTATTCAATATTTTTATTATTTTAATTTTTAGTTGGAATTTTTTTGTCTCCTCCATTTAAAACTTGTTATTTCCAATTAAATTGACAAATATATGTAATTGGTAATGCAGAAAATTTGTGAAGAAAGGTGATTCTCATGAAAAAAAAAATCATTAGATTTCATGAAAAAAAAAAATCATTTGATTTTTAGTCGGAATATTTTGTCTCCTCCATTTAGAACTTGTTATTTCTAATAATCTGACATGTATTTGTAATTGGTAATACACAATAAATTTGTGAAGAAAGGTGATTCTCATTAAAAAAAAAAAAAAAAAAAACTAGCGTTAGATTTCAAGGGTGAGTTTTCAATAATTTTTATTGTTTTAACTTTTAGTCGGAATTTTTTGTCTCCTCCTATTAAAATTTGTTATTTCTAATTAATTTGGCATGTATTTCAATTGGATTGAAATACACAATAAATTTGTGAAGAAATGTGATTCTCATTAAAAAAAACTACCATTAGATTTCATGGATGAGTTATTCAATAATTTTAATTTTTTTAATTTTTAGTCGGAATTTTTTGTCTCCTCCATTTAAAACTTGTTATTCCTAATTAAATTGACATGTTTTTTAAGTTTGAATTTTTCCAACAATAATTTTTTTGTCTGCATAAAAAGATTTTTTTTTTTATATTTGTTGTTCAGAAATTCACCTCCTAGTTCTAAAAAATAAAAAAAATATGAACCAAAAATTACATAAATTTGTGTAGACTTTCAATGAGAAGAAGAAAATAAATAATCGTTAATTTTAGAAATGTGACAAGTTGATTTTGGAAATATAATATATCGTTAATTTTAGGATATATAATATATCATTAATTTTATTTATATTTTGGTTTTTGCCAATTTTATATAAATATATTTATAATATGACAATTTAATTTTGGAAAGAAGTTGCTATTTTCACTCTCATGTCATTTGCATTATACTTTTATGAAAAATTTACCAAATTTTTTTTTTGAAAAAAGTTTCGATATAGGTGATTCTCATTATTGTCAACAAAACTACCAGTAGATTTCATGAGTGAGTTCTTCAATTATTTTCATTGTTTTAGCTTTTACTCAGAATTTTAATATATCATTATTAATTGTTCAGTGTTCTATTCTCTATTCTACACAACATAGCACAAGGTTGAACTTGGTTGACTCTCGATCTATTGATTTACATTTCTTCTCCGGCCTCTCCATAAGGTTAGTTATTAATTATTTATAATAATATTTACTTTTTTATTTTTTGATGCTTTTATGTTGACTTCATGTTATTGTGATCCAATAACTGATCATTATGTATACCTTTAGGTCCATACCCATTCAAAGAGTGGGTTAGGATTATTGCTCTGCCCATGTGTAATTCCTAAATTAAATACTTGGTGGTCTCTAATCATTTATTAAATGTCAATATTATATTATATTATAGATAGATCGAAGTTGGATGTATGGAATATTATGTACTAGTGCTAAATATTTAGCTGGTGTGGAAGAGTTTATAAAAGTTGCTGAGACTCATAAGGAGAAAAATGGATATCACAATATTTTGTGCCCTTGTAAAGATTGTAAATATGATATGTATTGTGTAGGGAATTGTCTAACTTTAAATAGTTTATTTATGGTGTTTGTAAATATGATATGTGTTGTGTAGGGAATTGTCTAATTACTTCAAATAGTATATTTATGTAGTGATATTTTATTCAAATTCTGTGATTTTTGGCAATGGCTACTAAATATTGATATTGTTAGCCAATTGAAAACATTATTAAAAAAAATATATATCACACACATATATTTATGAAAACTAAACGGTTAATGGACTAATTAAAAATTGTGCTAAAATAAATAACCACGGTTCAACTGTATAGAAATTTGATTGTTTTAGCCGTGGGTGAAAGGGTTAAAAGTAGCGTTAATTAGATTGGAGCAGCCGTGGGTGATATTTGAATTTAGTCACGGTTGCTGAACTGTGGTTGTAAAAAGCTGGACTTTTACAAACACTCGCATGAGTCACGGTAGCTACTATATATTAATGTTTTTAACCGTGGCTACTGTACTAGATATCCATCTGACTCATGTCTGATAATCACATAAATGGATTTTATTGACACTTGATTAATTTAAAAAGCAAGAATGACTTCGGACCTGTATTTGTGTTGAATGCAATTGACTTGCAAATTTCCAGCATAGCAGGGTCCACAATAATAATTCCAATCTAGAAGGGCAAGATCGCAATGCTTTGCTACTGTAATTTACTGTGAAATTGATCTGAATTTTAAGGCCATAGTTTCATCAAACTTTCATATTATGAACATAGATGCAACCGAAGACTAGAGTATACCGCGTCTCTTCAAATTCTCGTTGTTACTCACCAGAGTCATCGATCCTGTATTGCGTTGCTACATGGACAGAAAAAGTTTCCCCTAATCAATTGGTAACAAAAAAAAAAATCTGCTTTATTGATTTTTACATGTAATAATGAAAATGTGATGTATTTAATTGAAGCATGAAGCATATTGAAATTGATGGGCATGAGAGTCTAATATTTTACATGTATTTATTTCTGTGCAATATTGTTGGACGTTGCTAGGTAGAACTCTCTTATCATATATGTCTATCTATATATATAAATATATATTGGCTAATATCAAAACATTTTTCTGGATCATGGAGCAATCAAGTTTTAAAGCGTGCAATCTGATCCGAACTGAAAATTATCGCTAAATTGCTATGGATGACTTCTCCAGTAATGGAGGCATCCACCCAAACCCCCGACCATCTCTCTCTCACGCGATCTCCCTTCTCTCTCAAACTCTCTCTAAACCTAAATCACACCTGGCGATTTCTCTCCCGCTTCTCTCCTCTCTCAGTGTCAACTTCTCCAGCGATAACCGCTGCACCACCACTAGCCCCCTCTATTCACGATTTAGGTCAACTGGGAGCTAGAAACTCTTCTCCCTTATCTTTTTTGTTAATTTACTGGTTTTATAGGATCAATAAACTTGACTATACTTCTTGGTTATTTAATTTTACAATTTCTGGGTTGCACATGGATCTAAGTTACCAACCCGTGCAAGTGATTGCCAATCTTATTGAAATTAAAATAGTGATATAAGAGCTGTACAAATACGGTTAAATAACATTTGTTGGATTTATTAATTGGTACACCCATTATGGGAAATCCGAATCCATAAACTGACCCGTTATGAAGAGATGCTGACCCATTATAAAATGGTGCAGTCCTTTCATGAAAATGTGCATTAATATTATATAAGCTCTATCCTTATCTCTCTTCAATAACAAGCAGAAAAACGTATGAATAGTAACAGGCACTATTAGAGAGAAAAGATAGAGAGCACCAAGAAACACTCTGTTAAGACTTGAAGGTTTTAGGCTGTGAAAAACGTAGGGCTTCCGGTTTCGGCTTGTGATTCCTTGCAGAACCAGTGATACTGCTACGCTCGCAAGATCCGCTTTCGCACGAAGATTAATGGAATAATTTGTAAGTTCTATCCGTTAATTAACAACATTTAATTTGAGAAATTCTGATCTAACAATGGTGACCTATAAATATGTAAATGATCAAGTTATTTTTGGTAAAAAATTAAGAAAAATATTAACACCGGAAAAAATGTATGATAAATTAATTAAGATATTGTTCAAAAATGTTTTCAATAAAAATGTGATAATCAACAAAAATTAACTTTAAGTCCCAAAACAGTTTAAAATTTGTTTCTTAATCTATTTAAAAAAGCTTCAAATTCTTTAAATGAATATGAAGCGTTAAAACAGTTGATATGATCTCTTTTTATCTCATCTCATGTTTTCCAATGAATAATAAGCCAACTGACCCTGCAACAACTGATTAATCATTTGTTGGGGTCCAATTATAACTTGGTTGTTCGATTTTAGTAAAACAAGTCTCGTGATTTGTACAGAAATTTTATATTTCAGTAAAGGTTGTTTTATTGGTCCCACTATGTGGAAAAAAAATTAGAGGCCCCTATACAAGAAAACATTGGATATGACAATCAAGACACTGTGTTAATCAGCAATTCAATATGCAAAGGCATATATCTCTCAGGGTCCTAATGTTCACACGTAATAATAAATAAAAAAATTAACGTCCCTTTCAAAAATAGTAGTAGGTAGACAACTTGCTAATATTTATACGTCATCATTATAGAAAAAAAAAAGTAATGTCCTTTTGAAGATAGTAGTAGGTGGAGAGTGGAGACAACTATCTAATATTTATACAAAACCAATAAAAAAAAGTTACGTCGCTTTTGCAAAATGTTAGGTTGAGAATTTTCTAATATTTTTTTTATGGTTAGTGGTTAAAATTACCATTAATATAACAAATATGTTGATAATAAAAAGTTCTTTACAAAATTCTAGATTCCAACTCCTCATATAATATAAAAGTAAATATATTTATATTCATACTCAATCCTAGAATTTAATCTCCATCTCGCTCCACGACCAGATCCGATTCTTCGACCTCCGCCGCACTCTGACAACAATCAAATCTACTCACCGTCGCTCTCCGATCAAGATGAGACTATATGCTCCGAGCTCCGAAGATACTGCACTCTTAGCTCTGGTCCCTCCCCTCTCTCTCATTCTTGTCTAGTTCCGAGAGAGAAGGGAGATATTGTGTCGGAAATGAGGTCTACAAGGAATGGAAAGTGCAAAAGTTCCTGGTGGAGGAGGGGCAGCTGTCCCTAGGGTTTGCTCTTTGAAAAGAGCAAAAGCTTCGCTCTTTGAAATTACTAATATTTATACCTATTCATGAAGAACACATTTTTAACATGTTGTGTAATAATTGTTTCAGTCCAATATACATTACAACAATTTACATTGGTCAAATTTGGTTTTCAAATGATGTGTAATTCATTCAATAACCCTACATTGTTCCCGTTAACAAATTGATTTCTTAATGATTAAAGTCTTTGACTCGAATCATGAATTAATGTAAGGTCCATGATTGGCAGTTATTGTAGACTTGGCAATTTGGGTAATGGGTTACAGTTGGAACGAGCAATGGTCGAGCAAGAAATCCAGCCAAATGTGTACATAGTTATACGTACGCTTTTGGTCAAGGGTTTTATAAATATGGGAGCTTAATACAAACACATCAACTCTTCGCTGAAATTCTCCTTTGAGGGTAGGTTACTTACATGGTGAGTTTGATTGCATTAATTGATGGGTCTTGCAAACAAGGGGGAGATGAAAGTTTCCAGTGAGAAGTATCAAGAGATGATGAGAAGATGCATAAAGCCATATTTGATCATATATAATAACTTAATATATGGTTTTGCAAGATCGGAGATATAAAGGGGGCAAACAAGCTTATGGAGAAGGACATGAGGCTCAATGGGTTCAAATATGTCTATGAATTAGAAGCAGCTAGCAATGGAAATAAAAAGCTAATGTGACAGACACAACTCTTATAACAGGCTCACGTATTGCATGAAAGATCATATGGTTCGGCGTTCATCATGTTACACGAAGCCTCTGTTTCTTCTAATTTATGCATTTGAATTGCTTCATGGAAGAATTTCTTGGAGGGTATTGGTTAAAAATTATCTCCAACTAAAATTAAATCCAAATTTTGTGCATTCCAAGCCTTAATTTGAATCAAGAAAATCCAATAAAAATTACGAAAAATTCATCAAGTAATCCTAATTCTTTCTAGATCCTAAAGACCTAAACTTTTGGCATATGAAGGCTCTCATACCACATGTTGAGAATTTTAAAAGTCAAACAATTACGCTTTATCTAGAAATCAAACAATCATATTTCGATCTTCTCATCCAGTGATTTGATTCGAAGGAATTTAAAAGAAAATACATCGGATGGGAGGTCATGGGTTCGAAACCCAAATGGGAAAAATCATCTTTATAATAACAAAGGTATTAAATAGTTGGGTGACTTGAGATCCAACTTTACTCAAAAAAAAAAAAAAAAAAATACAAGGGAAACATTTTTGGGATTTTCTTGGTATTAGTACTGTGTTTTTTTGTGGTTTTCTAATTTTATTACTAACACGTGTGAATGTAATAATAGAAGAATCAATAGCTGAGCCGAAACTGTCATTAATTCCATCTTGTAGCAGAAAAATATTATGATTAATAAAGGAAGAATGAAGACCGGGCTGGAGATGACTGACTATATATGAAAGTTTGGGCATGGGACCCTAATTTTGAACACATCATGCACTAAGAAAATTCCTAGAACCAACGACCAAAACAATTATCAGCACGACACACTAATGAGTTTTATCTTTACTTTAGATTTAACTTTTGATGAAAGTTTGATAAAAAAAACTACAAAGGTAGAGGGGGCAGCCTGATTGGCATCGGATCAAATTCAGTCAGATGTCCAGTCAGATTGATTTGTTCAGCTTCAAGATTTATATGCATGTTAAGAAATAAGAGTTTAGAGGAAGTAATAATGGGCTCAGACCTGTGAGGGTGTTCTCCATCATAGCCCATATTTAGAAAAATAAAGAGTCCACAGTAGAGGAACTTCAATTTATTATTTCTTTATTTTTAGGGACTGTACCATTACAAACATGTACGGACAGAGATTACCGTTATATCTCTTGGCTATATAAGCCTTGTAACAGTAATGTAAAATAGAGGTTCAATAAGAAAAATAAACTGTTCATCACATTTATTCCTCAATTCCTCAATTTCTCAAACAATATTTCTGAAATGGTATCAGAGCAAATCTGATCCAAAGAAGGCTTCCGCAACAATCTCTTCAACCAGAAAAATAAAAAAATACTATCAAAATGGCAGCTGATATTCCAGATCCAACTGGTGAAGTTCATAATCAAACCAATAACCGACAAACCAGTAACCAACAAACCACCACATTACTGAGGCACTATGCTGATTTCAATTCATCACAGAAATTAACCAATGTGCCTCTGAATGGAAAAAATTATATACCTTGGGCCAAAGGGGCCAGAGTTACTCTCAAAGCAAAGGGGTTGCTCGGGTATATTAATGGCAACAAGAAAAGACCCGACGAAGGCACAGATGCTCAAGAGGAGTGGGATATGACAGACAGTCAAGCAATGACCTTAATCACCAACTCAATTGAGCCACAGCTATCAACCTCTTTTTGGGCGTGTGAATCATCGGCTGAGCTGTGGCGAGCAATCGAGAAACAGTACAGCGATCAACAAAGCCATTCTCAAATTTACCAACTCAAAATCGAAATAATCAAAATCACGCAAGAATCAAGAGACATACCCGAATTAATCGGGCATGTAATAGCCAAATACGAAGAGCTCAAATTATATAGACCATTAACAACTGACCTGAGTGTGCTTCAAGAAAGGGAAGAGATGGACAAAATCTACACCTTTCTAGCAGCTCTAGATTCAAGCTATGAGGCTATTAGAGCTCAGATTCTTCTCTCCAAAGAAAAATTGACATTCGATGATGTCACAGCTCGGATCCGGCAAGAGGCAACGAGGCGAGTTGCAATGAAAACCGCCGACTTGAACCCAAAGCCGGAGGCTCACGCCTTCTCAGCCCAGCACTTCAACGCCAACAAGGGACGAGGTAAGGGGGAGATTGAGAAGTGCTCGCACTGTAAGCGGGACGGACACACCCAAGACAAGTGCTGGGTGCTTCATCCTCACCTCCGACCCAAAAAGAATGACCAGGCGGCGAAGAAGAAGGGCTTCTCGAAAACCCTAGAATCAAAGGAAGGGGATAGAAGAGGGCTGGTCGCAGCGAAAGAAGAGAACGGAGAAGAAAAAAAAAACAATTCTCCGCAGGAAATGGGGCTGAACCGAGTCGGGGTGAAACAGATAGGCTCGACAGGCTGGAGTCCATGCTGGCTGCGCTGCTGGGCCAAAAAACGGGCCAAGGTTTAACTCAAATTCAAACTCAAACTCAATTTAAAAAACCGGGCCAAGGTGCAATTCAAACCAAATTGAGCTGTGAGTTTAAAACCAGCCCAGAGAAATCAGTATTCAACCAGAAAGTGAATTTAAAAAATAAATGTCTAACGATAGGTCTCTCAACCAAAAATGCCCCTAAAAATTGTACTAAATGGGTTCTTGACTCCCGGTGCTACTGACCATATGACCGGATACCAAAATTTGTTAAAAAATTATTGTCCGATCAATGATGAACAATATTTTACGGTTGCTAACAATGAAAAAATTAAAATTAAAGGATGGGGTATGATTAGTATTTTCCCTAAGAAATTTCTTCAAGATGTCTTTTATGTTGAAAATTGTTCCGTGAACTTATTATCAATTAGTAAGCTTGCTAAAGAATTAAATTGCGAAATTGTTTTTAAAGAAAAAAGTGTCGTTTTTCAGGATCTATTAACCAAGGAGAAGATTGGTGAAGGTTTTTTAGAAAACGGATTATATTTTTTGGATTGCAACAAGTTTATTTTGAGTACTAGGAAAAATGAAGATCTAGGCAAACTATGGCACAAACGAGTGGGACATCCTTCCGACAAGATACTTAAATTTATGTTTAATTTTAAGGATTTTGATTGTAGCAAGTGTGAAGCTTGTAAGCTAGCTAAGCATACAAAACTTCCATTTTGTAATTCAAATACTAAGAGTAATGAAGTTTTTGAGCTAATTCACTCCGATGTGTGGGGACCCGCTCCCGTAAATTCTTATAATGGTTTTAAATATTATGTTATATTTATTGATGATTTTTCAAGAACCACTTGGATGTATTTAATGAAAAATAAGAGTGAAGTTTTCTCTCATTTTCAAACATTTGTAAATTTTGTGGAAACTCAATTTGACAAAAAAATTAAAATTCTTAGAACGGACAATGGGACGGAGTTTATAAATCAAAATTTCTCGAATTTTGTAAAACAAAAAGGTATCATTCATCAAACTTCTTGCATTTATACCCCTCAACAAAATGGAATTTCCGAAAGAAAAAACCGTCATTTACTTGAGATGACTAGAACACTTTTATTTCAAAACAATGTTCCAAGAATTTTTTGGTCGGAAGCTGTTCTCACCGCAACCTATTTGATAAATAGGTTACCTAGTGTCATTCTAGATTTTAAAAGCTCTATTGAAATCCTTTATGGAAAAAAAGCTAATATTGATCATTTAAAGGTTTTTGGTTGTACTTGTTTTGTTCATAAGAATAAAATAGATAAATTAGACTTTACCTCAATAAAAACCTTTTTTGTGGGATACTCACTTGAAAAGAAAGGATATAAGTGTTATGATCCGAAAACAAAAAAACTTTACATCTCAAGAGACGTAACCTTTTTTGAGAATGAACCTTACTATGACAAAATTGAAGAAAATCATTTTGATCAATTATTGTCAAACGAAGTTGTTATACCTTGCATTACTAACCTAGAAAGGAGAGAAGTTTTTCTTGAAAATAATGTTGAGATAGGTAATCAAGAATTCGAAGGAAATGAGCAATCATTGGAAGAAATTGAAGGAAATGATAATCATGAAGAGACACAAGAGGAAGAAGGAAATGAAAGTCATGAAGAAAATCAAGCGGAGGAAATACCCATGAGAAGATCGAGCCGACAAACTCGACCACCCACAAGATTAAAGGATTATGTCATGTATTCGGTACAATACCCCATACAAGATTATGTTTCCTATAATAATATTTCTAATGATCATTGTGCATTCTTAAATTCTTTATCAAGAGTAGAAGAACCAACCAATTATGAGATTGCAAAATTGGACCCAAAATGGTGCAAGGCAATGGAAGAAGAACTCCATGCTTTAGTAAAAAATCAAACTTGGGAATTATGTAACCTACCAAAAAACAAAAAACTGGTCGGGTGTAAATGGGTGTACAAAATTAAATATAATAGTGACGGCACCATTGAACGTTATAAGGCTAGGTTAGTTGCTAAAGGCTATACCCAAACTCATGGTATTGATTATCATGAAACCTTTGCACCCGTAGCTAAAATGAACACCGTAAGAATTCTTTTTTCCATTGCGGTTAATAAAAATTGGATTTTACACCAAATGGACGTAAAGAACGCATTTCTTCAAGGGACACTTGAAGAAGAGGTTTATATGTCTCTACCTCCCGGTCATAAAAAAGAAGGAATTTCTAACCTTGTTTGTAGGTTAAAAAAATCGATCTACGGGTTAAAATAGTCTCCAAGAGCATGGTATGGCAAACTTAGTTCTTTCTTATTATCTTGTAATTTTAAAATGAGTCTAGCCGATTCATCCTTATTTACTAGACACAATGCGAATGGTACCACTGTAGTTTTAGTTTATGTTGATGACATAATCATAACCGGAGACAACCAAATTGAAATTGAAAGTGTAAAAAGAAATCTAAAACAAAAATTTGAGATAAAAGATTTGGGCAAATTGAAGTATTTTCTTGGGATAGAAATTGCCTATTCTTCGAAAGGGTTATTTATATCTCAAAGAAAATATATTCTTGATTTGCTCAAAGAAACCGGTAAATTAGGATGCAAACCGGCCATTACACCTATTGACTCAAATATAAAACTCAATGTCGAATATGGTGAACCATTGAGTGATATAAACCAATTTCAAAGACTTGTAGGAAAATTGATTTATTTAACCGTAACTAGACCGGACCTTTCTTTTGCCGTGAGCCAAATTAGTAAGTTTATGCATAAACCAAGAACACCTCACATGGATGCTATTAATAGAATATTAAGGTATCTAAAAGGATCTCCAGGGAAAGGACTTTGGATGAGGAAAAATGGCACTAATGCTATATGTGGCTATTCCGATGCAGATTGGGCCGGAAGCTTCGATAGAAAATCGACAACCGGCTTTTGCACATTTGTAGGCGGAAATTTAGTCACATGGAAGAGCAAGAAGCAAAGCGTTGTGGCGCGATCAAGTGCAGAAGCAAGAGTATCGTGCTATGGCATCAACCGCAAGTGAATTGACGTGGATTAAACAGGTGCTAGCCGATTTGAATATCAAAATTAAAGAACCAATGCAAATGTATTGCGATAATCAAGCGGCGAGACACATTGCGGCAAATCCAATCTTTCATGAGCGGACCAAACATATTGAAGTGGACTGCCATTACATCCGAGGAAAAATCCAAACTAAAGAAATAGAAACTCCATTTGTCAAGAGTGAAGATCAATTGGCAGACATATTTACAAAAGGATTAAGCGCCAAGGTCTTCGAGAATATTTCATGCAAGCTAGGATTATACGATCTCTATAATCCTAGCTTGAGGGGGAGTGTTAAGAAATAAGAGTTTAGAGGAAGTAATAATGGGCTCAGACCTGTGAGGGTGTTCTCCATCATAGCCCATATTTAGAAAAATAAAGAGTCCACAGTAGAGGAACTTCAATTTATTATTTCTTTATTTTTAGGGACTGTACCGTTACAAACATGTACGGACAGAGATTACCGTTATATCTCTTGGCTATATAAGCCTTGTAACAGTAATGTAAAATAGAGGTTCAATAAGAAAAATAAACTGTTCATCACATTTATTCCTCAATTCCTCAATTTCTCAAACAATATTTCTGACAATGCACGTACTTGGTCCACGCAAATGAAAGTTGTGTGTGTGTTTCTTGATGCGGATCGGACCAAATTTAATATGATGCCCATCAAGATCGTCCTGGATTCCGTGAGAAAAACTCAATCATCATCTATATACTACGAAAAATGGAAACTTTGGTCATTTTTGTTTTCAAAAATAGAAAAAAATGTCTTCTCCTCCAAATTGTTAGTGGCATCCATTTTGGAGCTCCCTCTATATATTTTGCTTACCGATATATATAAATGGAACTTTATTTTGAAAATGAGGATCTTATTTTCGTCCAGTCAGTACTAAAGTACCGTGTCCAAAATCAGGGAATTATAGATCAAAAGCCTTGTTTTATTGCTTCCATTAATTATTTGTGTGAGATTGGAAACCTCGAAATGCAAATTTAGGGAATTTTAGATCAAGCCTTATTTTGTCTTTCATTATTTGTTGGAGATAGACCTCGAAGGTTGCTTTGGATCACTGGTCTCTTGATGGGCATTTGGATTTCTACTGATGAATTAGCTTATTTCAACTTCGTCACATACACAATATTCTGCATAATCAAGCAATAAATGAATATAATTAACACATAAATATAGACGTCCAGCAGTCTCAGAGTTGTTAATTTTAACCAAAAGAAAAGAAGAGTAGTTTATTTGCCTATTCTGTATTTTGAAAAAAAAAAAAAATTGATATATCATAGTATTAAACTTTTGGACCATACTATTTTAAAATTTTAAAATTGAAAAACATCAACCTCCTCACAGGTAGCCCAAACACGGTCCATGTTGGTCGACCACTTTCACAATTGGTTTCTGGTCACGATCTCTCCTAATATATTGGGCCCTAAACCCAGCCCTCTTAGCCCTTTCAACACGTCAACCTCATATATAAGCCTGTACATGTGCTTGATGTATAAAATGACCCAATGAAACCACATGCAAATCTAAACCCATCTATCTCTCACTCACCTCAAACTCCACAAATATCCAACCCTTCTCCTCTACACCTAACCCGTTGTCCCTTCACCTTTTGGGATTATCTGTATTTTTTATGTGTAGAAGTCTAAATTTATTTGATACATACTCAGTACATACAAATTGTGCCATCTTTTTGATTGGTCATATGTCTTTCCGTTTTTTAATTGTCATTTATATACATTTTGGATTGATTAATAATTAATTAGTCATGTCTTTCTTCCTTTCTATATATTTTTATATTTATTGGTTTTCAAAATGTTTAAAAATAATTTTTTTCCAAAACACAGGGAACAAAGCCAAGTTCCTATTTTGGTAATACAATGAGATGTTAAATATTTATGCAATACACTAGTTATATTAAGTTAAATTCTGATTGTTCAATTTAAAATGAACGATTCATAGTTGACATCGATCTTATTCCCGCCAGGTTGCGACAGATCCATAAATCCGTTGACCTTTCTAATTAAAAAGCGTGTGTTGATCTTCTCTAATATCGTTTTGAACTGGAGAATTCATGTCATTTATCGTTTCTATTCCTCAATTTTCTCGCTCGACATTACCTAGTGAGCATATGCAGTGTAACATTATTATGACTGAGTTTTTACCAAATTGTTGTAATTATTCATCTCGAAGAAATTGGGAAATGGTACGTAAAATTAGCTTTTTATTTTATGAATGTTTTTTTAAGGTGTTAAGGAGAACAAATTTTGTACATTTCTTTTTTTCCAAATTTCGGGTTCCTTGAAATAATACTTAATTCGGCAAGTTAAATCGAAAGAAGAACAACTTTGTTTGGCAAGTTATCTCGAAGGGTATAGTAGAGATAAAAAAGATTACTTGGTAGTTGGTAGTTGGAGCTTTAATTCTCCTAATCAAAATAATTCACATTATAATGAAACCAAGTACAGTCTTCTATAACCTTTGTATATATATGCACGAGAGAGATTGTGGCTAACTTGTGTATTGATTATTTTGAAATGCACGATGATGCTTTTAGAAGAATACACTGAGTTGTGGCTTTTAGATGATGCTTTTTGAAGATTTTTATATCAAACTTGATCCTCAATTTTACATATGTAAGAACAATGTGAGACTAACATGATTATTTGATTATAACATGGAATAGGAAAAATGAGACTTAATGAACAAACTTAGCTTGGATTTAGCCTGACTATTTTGATTCACGTCATCCTTGATTTAATCTAATAAATAATTAATTTGTTTAGCAAACTAACCATTCATAGCTAATGCTTTGGTGACAGCCTTCGACTCCTCATTTGCACTCTACAAGAATATTATCAGGAAATCAGTTTAAAACAAACATGTCAATAACAGACACCATATGGTCAGTACGAATCTTCTATATTTTGGTACCATAACTTTGACCTTTATTCAAACCAGAATCCGTGAAATCCCAGGGCCTGTATCTACACTTGCCTAATCAATCTAGTTGATCAATATTGTTACAAAAATCCAAGTAAATGTCTTACCAAAAGAAATAAAAAATAATAATAAACAAATGTCAATGGAACAAGAAAACCTACAAGCACTGATTCACTTGAGCTAAATTTGTTCTAGCATTGCCAAATAAATTTGATACATAAGCTTGCTGAGGTATATCAGAATCATACATGAACTTTATACACAAGCTGAGATAAATTACAATTAGCCCAAGGTTGATATGTTATTTATTACTTAACTTTGTCAAAAACGTCAATTAACAACTCTTTGTAGGATGGAGGATCAAATTATGAGATATCAATGTTTACGTCTAGTTTTCTTCTAAGAAGAAAAAAAAAGAATACGACACCTGAAGCTTCTTCAATAGTTTAGTGAGTTTCTCAATCTACTTTTCTATTTCTTGAACCTAAGACAGAAACAAAATAATGCCATCAATTAATTGATATCCACAAAACTACACTATAACAATATAATTAAACTACTGATGTAACATTCTAATTTTTGAACACTTGGAAAATTATCTAACTTGGAGTGAAAAGTATTTTAAAAGAAATAGCAACATGAATTTCCAAATATATTTAGAAACCTATGTATTTTGAAAATTTGTAATTAATACACTACAAATATATTGAAATTTTATTTGATCAAGAGTTTAGAAAATACTGTAATATTTTCGGAGTCACCTTGAACTTTTGTAAATTAAATGAGGGTACTATTTAAAAACTTATTGGTAACATCATATTTTAATTTAAATAAATTTAATTATTACTTTTGAGTTACATAATATACAAATAAAAGTATAGAATAACTCAAATATGCAAGTTGGGACACATGTCATATATGCACATCTTCCACCTAACACACTAATTCTCTTTTATTTTCTATTTTTGCCATTTCCTGGTTTTACTCTATCTCAATTTTGGTTAATCTCTCAAATTAATAAATTTCATGATAATTTTTGTAAATTAATGCATGTAAGACACATGGTTGCCACTTGTCACCTTCTTCTAAATTACCTAAATTAACATATTTGCCACTCACCAACTCCAAATTCCTCTCCCGTGTCCATTTCTACTCATGTTATTCCTTTTGCCTACCAATTGAACCCCTACTCTCTTTACTTCCAATACTTTGTATTATTGAGTCCGATAAATATATTCATCAACTGCTGCCTTGCCATCTCGGTTTCATCACCATCTTTCTTCCATGGAGTTAATACTAGAAATTGAGCAAGGTGGCTCCAGCTCAATAAAATCATGTGAATTGAAGGAGATGTGTGTTCAAGAATACTTGTCACTTATTTCTTGTTCATGGTAAATTTCACCCTTCTTATGAATTAAGGTTTGATTGCCATTAAATGGCACTTCCTTATTATTATTTTTTGACCATGTACACTTGAATTTGCGATTATTGTTAGCGTTGTTTGAGACTAATTGTTCAAAACCTTACAAAGAGTCTTTAATTAAGATTTAATCTAGCTTTTGTCAAAATTTGTGAAATATAATAGAATTGGTATTAAGAAATTGCTACTCCATTAGAAAATTTAAGTAGCTTAAGTGCATCCAAATTAATGGAGAAAGGGAAGTGAATAATTGTTTTTTCTTAAAAGCTTGATTTCATATTCATATTAGACTTTTGCAAGATGTGTCCCTGATATTATATTCTGACTGGAAGTTAATCAAAGAGAGTCTATGATATATTGTTGTATTGCAATTGACCCCTTTTATGTCCTTGACTGAGGCTCAATTAGGAATTGCGCAAGTTATGTTGGTAATGGTTAATTAAATCGATAGAGGGCATTATTGGGCTACTGAATCGATCTCATAAAGTCGGCATAGGCATCGACCCTGCATGGATGGATCAAGAAGTATTGTCCATACCATAGCAGCATGCTGATTATATCGTCCAGAAATATATTGCTATGGTGCGGATTTCGAGTTATTTCTAGCTCCTTCTAACTTGTTTAATTGTTGTTGTATGCTTGTGGGGTTCTTTGCTACTTTTGGTTGCATGTTGATTGCCTGATGATTGTGATTTAATTGCGGGTCTATTTGATTAGCATTGTTGATTTCATTGCTTGATTTAGTATCGTAATGGTTCATACTTGCATAAAGCATGACTTGATATAAAGTAATTTGGTTGAATAATAAGTTTGATTTAAGTAAACAATGGCATAATAATGATGCATAGTATCATGAAGCATAATATATAGTCAGATGTGCACTTGATTGAATATTGAACTTGGAAAATTGTAGGCATTGTCTTTTAGTGGTAGTGCATGACCGGCGTCATGTAGGTGTTGCTTCGGGATAAGCACAAAATTTTGGTATTGTAGGAGTTGAACTTGTAGTACATAATAGAAATTGTATAGGCGTCATTTTCGTGGTATCGCATGATATAGTTATGCAGGCGTTGAACTTGTAGTGCATAACTATAGTCATGTAGGCACGCCGTATTCAGGGTAAACGCATAATTTCAAGTTATGGCCATAACAGAAATTGTGTAGGCGCCATATTTGGGGTAAGCAAATAATTTTATGTTATGGCCATAACAGAAATTGTGTCAGCGCCATATTCGGGTAGCACATAGCGATAGCTGTGTAGGAGTAATATTCAGGTAGCGCATATTGAGAGCAGTGTAGGTGCTATATTCGGGTAGCGGATGACTGGATTCATACTTGGTGTAGGAATTTGTAACGCATGTTAAACAATGGAAAATATTTGAGAATTGATATACTTGAACAATTGTGCATATTTGATAATTGCTAAATTTGGAATAAAGCATGGTTAAACAATAAAGTTGCATAAGTAAATTGGGTTGAACTTTTAAGTCTTTGCAAATGAGCTTTACATATTGTGAAGTTACTTTTATGTTTGATTATTATAGTCTTATATATTGTTTTTTCAGGGCTGCTGATTTTTGTTATCTTACTTGAGTATTCCATAAAGTAAAGTTCTATTATTTTCGTTGATTGATTATAGTTGAAGCTAGTTTATTGGAATCCTAGCTTATTATTTTAGTCTATATTTCTTTTGGTGCTCGGGGTTTATTTGGTTTTAGTTGGTCAGATCTAGAGATAACTTGACTGGAACTGAACACTACATTGGGAAAAAGCATATATAAGATACGAGAACAAGATGCTAAACTAGAAGACAGTGGGACATGCCACAAAGTTTTTACAGGTATCGTGACTTTTATCTATGATATTGGTAGTTGTATTGATCAGCGTCGAAGTGATAGTGAATTATGTAGGGTTTCAGCCTATGTTGCATGGATACGGGTACGGGTATCGTATTGGATACGATACGGATACGACAATACGGTAATATTCAAAAATCAAGGATACAATACGCCTATTATATATATATATATATATATATATATATATATATATAGTAAGGCTACCATCCTTTGCAAATTAAAGTGAGAGTTTTAATTTGCGCTCATATCTCTATTTTCAAAGTTCAAATAGTCAATCCGAACCGTTGGATGTGTTCTTCATATTGAAATGTGCTTGTAGACCAAATTTTATATTTTTTGAAATTTCTTTACTATTTATTAAATCACTTTGAAAATTGCTGATCCGGTGGTCCATAAATTTTTAATGTTCACCCAAATTTTCAGATTTTCAAAGTGGCTTAGTAAATAGTAAAAAAATTCCAAAAAATGTAAAATTTAGTCTTCAAGCATATTTCAATATGAAGAACACATCTAATGTTCGGATTGACTATTTGAACTTTGAAAATAGAGATATGAGTGCAAATTAAAACTCTCACTTTAATTTGCAAAGCATGGTTGCCTTACTCATATATATATATATAGAGAGAGAGAGATGGACTATGGTACTCTATGGAGTAAAATGCCTCGGTACTCTATGCTATATCTCCATTTTAAAAATCCAAACACCCGATTTGAACAGTTGAACATGTTCTTCATATTGAAATGTGCTTGGAGACTAAATTTTACATTTTTTGGAATTTTTTTGCTATTTATTAAGTCACTTTGAAAATCTCAGATCCGCTATGAACAGTAAAAAACAGTAAAAATTTCTGGACCATCGGATTTGCGATTTTCAAAGTGGCTTAATAAATAGCAAACAAATTCCAAAAAATGTAAAATTTGGTCTCCAAGCACATTTCAATATGAAGAACATATTCAACGGTTCGGATCAGGTGTTTGAATTTTTAAAATAGAGATATAGTGCCGTAGAGCACCGAGCCATGGTACTCTATAGAGTACCATAGCCCAACTCTATATATATATATATATATATATATATATATATATATATATATATATATATATATATAGGAATTGGCTAGCATGCAACGCGTTGCTAACTCAATTTTTGCTACAGACTTTTTAACCATCGGATTGCTTTAAAATTCGCACACAGATCAGCCGCTGAAAATTTCAGTGGAGACAGAAAATTAAAAAACAAAGCGCTCAGTTAACGTTAAGCGCTGGACCTCTTTGTTTCTCTCCGTATTACCTTCCTCTCTCAAATTTCTCTCCTCTGTCGCCTCTCGCTCTCTCTCCCTCTCTCTCTCATCCCGACAAGCCGTCTCAGCCCCTCCTCAGTAGCACCCTCCGACCAAGCGCTCTCTCGCTCGCTCTCCGTCTCTGATTAGAGTTCAAATAATTCTGCTGACCTCCCTCCTTCTCCTAATGATAGAAGAAGGTATTTTTGGGGTAATCATAGAAAATGTATTTTTGATATAATGATAGAAGAATTATTTTGTGAATTCGTGTTTGTAAAAACCTTTATTACATTAATAGATGAATGTAATTTGGGATAATCATAAAAAAGAGGGTGACAATTTCCTAACTTGTGCAAGGTATGCCATTCCTTTTGTTTAATTTTTTGTTTTTTAACCTTTATTACATGAATAAATGAATGTAAGTTTTACGCTTGTAGAAAAAACGAGATCAGGCTAAATGAAAAGAAAAAACGAGATGAATCTGTTGCCATCAGAGACAAGGATGAGATAGATCAACGTGTTAATGAAACAAGGAGGTGGTGGTGGAGGTTAGTCTTGAATGAAATAGATCAGCTCAGGTATTGCCTCTCTCCTTGAATGAAACTTTTGTCAACAATTAAGCAATAAATATAACAATTATGCCCTTAAGGTAACTTTGACTAAATCGATGCTTAAAGAATGAGATACAGCCCATATCAACAAAAAATTGATACAGTGCACTATCAACCACTAAATTGATACTTAAATAATCACAGGTGGGTTACTGTACTGATATGCATCTTCTGGTGTACTTAATTAAAACTTAACCCTATCTTACATGGTAAAATCAAGTTTAAGTTTAGAGTGTCCATGTTGCATTGTGCCTAATTTTGTTCTTGAAACGGTAAACAGTAAACCACTTGAGCTATACAACTTAACTTTCTACATATGACTGATTAAGACCAAATTATCCTCAAGTGCATAGTTGACCTTTTTATGGGTACTGAACTGACATAGGAAGAGAATACAGTTGGTATAGTTTGGTACTGGTACCATGTACTGGTTAGTGGTCATCCATATTCAATTTCAATTTGACAAATGTGAACCAATTGACTTCGAGATCATTTTGTTTTTCTTTTTAGAGTATTGTATAAGAAGTGCTTTGGTGAATTTATCGTTGCTTTTTGATAGATTAAAAAGTGGTCTAATTTGACAAGAGGAGTTACAGTAGGAAATGTACTAGTTTGGTGGGACTTGATTTTGTAATTTTTTTTTGCTTATGTTTTTATTGAGGAAATTAAGAGGAGTTGTGCCATCAAGACCATTCTGACAAGAGGAGCTGTGCCAACCTCTATGAGGTGCAGTAGCAAGTAGCAAGAAAAAAAGAGAGTTGGATATAATACTTATGCAAGGAGTTGTGCCATCAAGTCCATCCTTATGCAAATATAATTTTCTTAATGTGTTATATGAAATTTCTTAATATGGTTGTAACTTGTAATTTTTTTCTAGTACACTGTTGGTAGAGTTTATAATTTTGAATGGGCACTTGTAAATTGATTTTGAGTTAATAGTTGTTCTTCAGAATTTATGTATCTTTGTAAGAAACATAACAATTTATATTTAAGAATTATCATGGATGCACAAGATTTACATTAGGCACTGTTTATTATCTTCTTTTTCTGACAAGCCAATTTAAAAATCAAATTCAGAGAGATTTACTACATATTTTTTGTTTTTTTTATGAAAATGTAGAGGAAATCATATACTAAATACGTGCCAATTTCCAGAAATTATTTAGTTTTATAACTATGTTTAACAGGTGATTGTATGCAGGGGCAGTTTGGTAAATTATGCAGAAAATACAGTTTTGTATTTTTGAAAATGTCAACTTTTAAAATACCCAATAAATGACTAGAAAATCCAAAAAATATAAAATTTGATTCTAGAGTGTGTGTCTTGATGTCCTTTATTTAAAGGTGAAGTTGATTTTACCAAATTACCATTTTATCAACAGGTTTTGTGTAGGTTTTCATTACTGGTTTATTGGACTATTTTGGGTACCTGTAGAGTGCTTAATGCACTTGACTTGTGTTGATCACTGGTACAATGCCTTAATTGCATCCTAAAGACTGTTTAAGATATTGCTTCAAAGGTTTTTTTTTTTTATTCAATTTTGGAAGTATTTAATATAATAAATGACATCCATCTCAACAAAATAAAATAAGGTGCTACAAACAGTGAAATAGTTGGACTACGAACAGTAGATGTAAAATTTTGCAGAAAAGACCTTATGCTTATTTTTATTTATACTTTTACATAAAAAGATTATAGATACAACAAGCAACAGTAGGAGCACAAGCAACATGATAATATGTAGTTTAACTGAAAGATCCATAAAAGTCATATTGTTATATATTAATAAATTCATTACCATACATCAAAAGAAATCAACAGCAATCTAAGTAATATAACAAAAGAAATCCCAATTTTTGTCTTGCCATTAGTCTGTACCCGGACACTAAATCTGAGTCTACCACCATATGAGTTATAAAACTTCTTAGCCTCAATTTCACTAGCAAACTCCATTCCAATAAAAGATTCGACATTCTCACTACCTCCAATATCCTCTTCCTTCCATTCATCACTTATAACATCATCTTCCTCAATCTCTTCCTCCCTTTCATCAAACTCATCAAGTCCAAACTCTCCTTCCTCCACAATGGCCAATGAAAGCCCACTTTCCTCATTGCTCATGTTATCTAGTCAAGTAAATACAAACATAAAAAAATGACTTGTACCAATTTAGTTAAATAATTCCATAAATTTTGAGATGTTTTGATTTGAACCAGTGTCAAAATCCATTGGAATTGGTTATACTCATAATAATTTTTGTTACCTAGATAATGACCAATTCATAACAAAAATTACAAGGTATTCTCATAATAAATTGGTAATGGTCCAGTATTCACAATACACCAGCATGAGCAAGTGTTGTGATGGTCTATTGAAAAATTAGAGAAAACCCTTTACTCGGCAGCAATTTTAAACCCAATATCTAATCATTCTTTCATTAGAGAATTAGAGTTTTCATTATAAAAATTGACGATTAACTGATTTCAAATAATTAAAAACACTCATTACAGGGGCAAATTAAAGTCCTAAAGAAAACTAAAGATTTGCACAGAGAATACAAATTAATGAGAAAATAAACTAATATTGAACAAAATTACACAAAGGCACCAATTTCACAAAATTAAACAAAAATTCTAGAACAAAGGCGCCAATTTCACATAATTTCGAACATGATAGTGAAACAGTGAAGGAAATAGTGTGTGAGAGAGAGAAGATGCACCTTTACTCGACAAAGAGGATGCGAGAGATGGTACGCTAGGGTTTACAAGAGCCTCAGTCGCGAGATGAGTGAGAAGGAGAGCGCGCGATAGAGAGAGAGGATCAGGGATAAACCCTAACGAGGGAACTGGCGGGGAAAATGCAATACTCGAGAGGGGAGAAGGGGTTTGAAGTTAGAACATGAGTGGAGACATAACGGGGAGAGAGCGTTATTTGAAAAACAAATTTTGTCTCTGTTAAATTGAAGCCAGTGCCCCATCCTAGTGTGTGAATTTTAAAGCAATCCGATGGTTAAAAAGCCTGTAGCAAAAAAATGAGTTAGCAATGCGTTGCATGCTAGCCAATTCCTATATATATATATATAGAGAGAGAGAGAGAGACAGAGGAGGGTTCCACTGCCTCAATTTTTCATGCCTCCACTCAACTTCCAAATCTGAACCGTTCATCAATCAGTTTCATCAAAGGACAGAATTAAAAATTCATTAGTGAAAAAATTGAAGAAATCATCTCCAGTGCCTCTTCGTCTTTGTCATTCGCTCAACCCCCAAATCCCTCGTCTTTGTCATTCACTCAACTCCCAAATCCCTCAATTTGCCTCTCTTCGTATCGCCCTTTCTCCCGTGCACCCCACAACGGCCCCTTCCCCACCCCACGACTACCCTCGAGTGCCCCCTCTCCATCGACCTCCCCCTCGCGCCCCCTTCCCCGTGACTCACGACTAAGAACCAACGGCACACCCCCTCCCAACCCCTCCTGACCCTCTTGACCCATTCCAACCCCTCTCGACCCTGACCCAACGTCGGACCTCCGACCAGCTCGTACTTTAGTTTTCTATTAGGAATGTCACTGTAAGTAATTTTTCTACAAGTTGTACTGGTATTAATTTATGCATAGTTGAATTTGTGTATCAGTGTCTGATTGTGATGCTCTCACCATGCATAGAAATCTGATGAATACTTAATTTGGTGACAATCTTATGGTTGTGACTTTTTCTCCATCAATTTATTTGTTTAAAATCTGACACTTAATTTGTGATACATATGAATAACAACAACAGTTGGCATGTAACTAACATTGAATGAAATCAGAGAATGAGAGGTGCAATTCGAAAGGAAAGAATGTTTTACTCCTAACTGTAGGAAGTTTTGATTAAGGAATAACTGCTTGTCATTTAGCATATTTCAAAGTGAGAATGCTTCATCCAAATATAAAGTTTCTTAATTAATCAATAAAGTAATATGTGCTATTTCAAATTTTTTAATGCATTCACTCTAATTTCTTAACAGAGAAAAAAAAAGGCAACATTAGAATAGGATTGTGAGGAGAGAATGACAAGCCAGGATTTGAGACAGAAACTGTCCCTTTAGAAATTCCAACGAGAGAGAGGCTATTTTAATGTATGTTGGATCTGGAGAGGATGAAGACAGATCCTTTATCATACTACTCTTTATATTGATGGTTTTTAAAGCTTCTTGAATTTTTTTTACAGTCAACACAAATATCACTAGCTTGTGGCTCCTTGCTACACCAACCGAATTAGCGTGGCTCCTGGCTGAATTTTGCGACTGAAGTTGATTGCATTAGCAATTGTGTTACATACTAAGACTATGTAATTTGGTTGTATATTTTTTTTCCATGATGTTGTCATTTGTAATTTTTTTTTATTTTGAGAGCAAGATGGCTGTGTTTGTTGTGTATGTATCTACATTTCATTTTTTGGGAGCAAGATAGCTGTAGTACATAAATATTTATACATGCAGTGGCAAATACTTTTCTAATAAATTTGTTATTCTGTGAAGTATGCAGGGACAAATGCTTTTCTGACAAGATTATTAGAAATTGATACAATAAAGATAAAGATTACTGTTGTTGTTATACAAATGCTTTTCTGCATAGGTGGAGTGCCATGCCAACAAAAATTTATAACAGAAATTTAAAAGATATACAAATGATTCCTGAAATTTACAAAAAGAAAACAAACAAGTTCCCAAAATTCAAAATGAACAAGATCAATTCAGCCTTCAAAGATATCTTCTTGGTTGTTCCTACAGTAAAAATATCAGAAAGTTACTAACTTATTCCTATTACAAACAATAGATTGATGATGAAGCAACATCTAAATCAGCAGCCTCAGATACAAGTCTCTGTACCTCCTTTATTTTTGCTAGTTTTCTGATAAGCTGTGCCCGTTCTATCTGATAAGAGATGAGAAACATAACATTTATCAAATTTCATCTACAGAACCAATTCGTTATAATTTATTGGTTTTCCTTTATGCACCCCACATAAAAACAGATCACACAATGGAAAGAAATAGGATACTTTCCTTTATCAGGTGTCTTGTCTATGTATTGAATTGTCTATTGCACAATAGTTGTCACAGCCTACAGAAAGAAGCAACAAAACTTATGAATAAACAAACAAAATATAACTAGATGAATACATCCTTTGAGGCCCTTCAAAAAAAGAACACATACTTTGCGAAAGAAAATATCACAAAATAGCTTTTTTGTATAGAACTATTTCATGAACTGGCACAAAACAAGCTGGTTTTTCCTCCTGATGGTATTACTAGGATACATTAATTTGGATTTAGAAAAAACAATCATGCAATAGAAAGTTCTTGCAAGGAAAACCCCTAATTATTGAACCAGTGACTGTTATTAAAAGTTCTTGCAAGGAAACCGCCTAATTATTGAATATAATTGTGCCATGACAATCAGTACATATCACTAAAAAAATCAGATCAAAAGCTGACAGTTTCAATCACTTTGTCATAGATGCGGGAAAGCACATAGTTTAAGAATTGATGATTTGTTAACCATTGAAAATTTAAATACATAGGAAATTTTCGAATCAAAGTTCTCAATTTTTTCATCTCTAATTCGCAAAAATTGAAGCAAAAAAAATTTCAGCTCTAATTAGCCATGGCATGGGAGAGAGAGAGAGAGAAATAAACACCCTAACCAGTAGAGGAGTTGTCAGTTTTCATCACCTTCTACGCGTCTCAAGTATGCATCGCATTTGCACAGGCGTTGAGGAACGACTGAGGCAAGATGCGTGGGGGAGAGGGGTGGGGGTGGGGGAACCGTGCTGGGAAGGGGAAGGGGGGGCACCGGCAGAGGGGAAGGGGAAGGAGGGCGCTGGGAAGGGGAAGAGGAAGGGGCACTACTAGAATATGACTTTATTCCAAGGGAAGGAATAGTTTTTTGCAAGGGGAGGACGGTCCTTGCAAAAAGAATGAAATTTCTGAACTATTGCAAGGGTACTCCCTTGCAATTGTTTCGCATGGAACTGTGGGATGTGCAACCATGCAAATGATATCTTCCTCCCCTTGCAAATACAATATGAAGGTCAGATATTATTGTTAATTCGAGATCCATGCAACAACTCAACCTCTTGCCCTTGCAAATAGTTAGGCACATGTTAGATATTGTATTTTATTAAGGCTCCATGCAAATACCTAACCCTGTGCCCTTGCAAATAGTTAGCCACCCGTTTATATTATATTTTATTGAAGGTCCTTGTAAATACTCCACTACCCTGCGCATGCAAATGGTATGTACTGTTGAATGTGATTAATTGCATGGGAGTACCCTTGCAACTGTTTTGTTCCTGGAGACAGATGCATTTCCGTTTATTTGATTTCTCCTTTAAATGAATATTTTTTTTATAAATCACAACAACATGAATAATAGCAGTATATTGCAATAAAATACGTGTGTAACCTAAATTTTGTTAAATAGAACAATCATTCCAAAATAATTGATTAAAAAAAATAATTGTACAATCATTGTGGTGCAACACATACAACTATTGATTCACCAATTAATTAAAACTCTTGATGGGAATAATCATGGGCTTAGAAACCAAATTCATCATCATCTAGCTCCAAATCTAACCCTTCGTCATCTTCATCATTTATCTCAATTGGGTTGTCCTCAAACTCCTCTTCACCTTGCGACATTGTATCGCCCACTAGCTCGAACTCATCGGCTTGAGGGGCCATACCATCCCAATCAAATTCTTCACCATTTGAAACCTCGATTGAAAGATCCGGCATTTCATCTTGGAAAAAATCTAGGTTTGCATCAACCCCATCATTAACACAAAACCTACCCTTCGTGGTATTTTTCATTGCCACCCACCATTAGCGTCTTTCAATTTTATCCGATGGATAAGAAAGATAGAACACTTGGATTGCTTGAGGTGCCAATACAAAAGGTTCATAATTTTTAAGGCAAGAAGCATGTTTAACCTCAACAATTCCATGTTGGATGTCAACCCTTACACCGTTTGTTATGTCAAACCAATTACACCTAAAGATAATGACCTTCTTGAGTCCATCGTAATCTAGCTCAATTACCTCTTGAAGAGTTCCATAGTAGTCTTGTGGTGTGTCATTTCTATCCCACTCCCCTTTGATGCAAACACCACTACTCTTTGTTGACTTGTTTCCCCCGTATGACTCCATATGAAATCGAAAGCCGTTCACTTCGTACGTTTCGTAGCAATCCGCTTGTTTTTCCGGCATTAGTCCGGCCCTTCGGATATAGGGGTCGCAATCATGATCAGATAGTACCTTCTTTCGTAGCCAGTCTGCGAACTCATCCTCACGAATCTTGTCCAAATGTTGTGCAGATCTAGCTCGTCCGGAGTTTAGCATGCATGCATCAAACTCTCTACAATATAAAATTTTTGGAAAATTATATTTGTAAAGCGTTTGGAATAAATACTTTTTGAATTATTGAAGTAAACATTTTATAAGATCGTACCCTAAAAATTTGTTTTTGATCTCTGGACAGTTGAGGATGACATATGTATGTGCAGCTTTAAGTTCCTCTACTCCGAGAGTCCTTCTCTTTGGCCGTGTGAGGAAACGACCCGCCGTATCAAATATTGATAGATGTCTTGGCAGAGGGTCACTTGTTCCAACTCTTTGTGGGTTATTGTTAGAATTCTCTGCAAAATAAAGTGTGCAAAATGTACCAATTTCTCTAACAATTGTAGCCTCGACAATTGAACCCTCCACACGTGCTTTATTCGTGACTCTCATTCTCTGTTCCTTGTTTAGTCTGTAATAGCAATATTAGTTTTTGAATGATTAATAGGTTGAAAGAATATTAGTGTTTAGCATTTGAGTCGGAAATATATTAATAAAAACACATCTTTCACAAGGATACATCCATCGAGGCCCCACCGGTCCACCCAATCTAGCCTCTTGACAAACATGAACCACAAGGTGCTCCATAGAATCAAAGAAACCCGGAGGAAAAATCTTTTCCATTTTGCATATTGTGACTACAATATCCTTTTCTAATTGGTCTATACGGAATGGATCAAGCTCCTTAGCACAAATCTCTCTAAAGAAACTTGAAATCTCGCACAAAACATCCCATACGTAATCGGGGACAAAGTCTCAAAATGCAACAGGAAGGAGTCGCTCCATGAACACATGCAAGTCATGACTTTTTAGTCCAGTTAGGGTGTTTGTAACGAGGTTTACACATCGTGACCAATTAGATGCGTAGCCATCGGGGAACTTGACATCATCCTTGAGCCATGTTAAAACCTTCTTTTTATGTTCTGCGGAAATTGTGAACGGAGCCTTTGGTTTTCGAAGCTTTCCCGGGTTATTCGGGTCCGGGGTTAGGTTTTGATTGGCACGATCACAAAGGAGGGCTAAATCTTTCCTTGCCTTTTCATTATCCTTGTTTTTGGTCCCCATTCCTAAAATTGTGTTCAAATTTTCGGTAAAATTCTTCTCCAAATGCATCATGTCAATGCTATGTTGCAATAAGTTGTTTTTCCAATAGGGCAATCTCCAAAAAATACTCTTCTTTTGCCAATGGTGGGTATCGCCATAACCATAAATTTGTGGGAGCCTATTTTTTTTACCCCATTTCATCGGTCCTAGTCGACTCACCATCGCTAGCCTCTCCTCTCCCGTTATCCTCCGGGGTGGCCGATCAAAATCGACCTTTCCTTTTATGAAAATTTTCTTGTCACGACGAAATGGGTGATCTAGGGGCAATAGGCACCTATGACAACCGAACCACGTTGCTTTCCCACCATGCTTTAATTGGAACGCCTTCGTTTCACCCATGCAATGAAAACAAGCCAACCGACCTTTAGTACCCCACCCACATAGCATCTCGTAAGCGGGGTAATCGCTAACCGACCAAAGAAGTGATGCATGCATTTTGAAATTATGTTGTTTTGACTCGTCCCATGTAAGCTCTCCAATATTCCATAATTTATTCAATTCATCGATTAAAGGTTCAAGAAGAATATCAATATCCCGACCCGGATGCTTAGGTCCGGGAATGACAAGCGCGAGGAACATACTTTCTTCCTTCATTATCATCCCCAGTGGTAGATTATATGGAAAAACAAATACGGGCCAATATGAATATGGAGATGCACTTGAGTTGAATGGCATGAACCCATCCGTCGTTATCCCTAGCCAAACATTTCTCACCTCTTTGGCAAAAGCCAGATATTTTCGTGCGAAGTGCTTCCAAGCATCGCCATCGCCCGGGTGCACCATAATCCCAGGCTTTTCACGAAAACCTTCCTTGTACCATCTCATTTTAACCGCATTTGACCGGGTCATGTACAACTTTTGCAATCTTGGGGTGATAGGTAGATAACGAAGTATCTTTTGTGGAACCGGTTTTGCATTCTTATTAGGACCCGGTGGCTTATATCTCGATGTACCACATTCATCACATTGCGTCTTGTTCTTATTCGCATCGTTGTAATAAAGCATACAAAAGTTTGGACAAACATCTATTTTCTTATGATCCATACCCAATGCATCGATCAAACGCTTGGCTTGATAGAAATTGTCCGGCATCTTTTCGCTAGGGGGAAGCATGCTTTTGATAAGACCCATCATCCCATCGAAGCATTTTTGGCTCAATTGGTATTTCGACTTCAAGGCGATAGCTTGTGTCACGGCCGACAAGATTGTGTGTGATTCGCATTTCAATTGTCCCGTCATATTCTCTTTCCAAAGCGGTGTTTTTGATGCCTCTAGCATGTCGAAGAATTTTTTGGCCATTCCGGTAGGTTTCTCCTCCTCCCAATCAAAATTTTGACCGGCCAATGCCCTTACCATATTGGCTCCAGTGTTATAATTGTCATTGCTTGGCTCAATTGGCTCATGGTTTGGAGTATTGGGTGAGTTAGGAAGTTCCTCCCCGTGAGTAAGCCCATGTTCATATCCTACTCGAAAGCCCGATTGGTAAAGATGTATTCTCACGGTTTGCAAATCTTTGATGTATAGGTTATCACATTTTGTACATGGACAAGCTATACATTGCTTGCCATTAAGAAAAGTCACGACCGAGGGCTTGGATATTGCCACATCTACAAATTCTTTTACACCCTTTATGAACTCGGGTAGAAGCCTCCCCTTCTCATTTAGTCTATTGTACATCCAACTACGATCGGTTGCCATTTTGCTAGTTAAATGTTGGAAAATAGGAATAAGTTGGTCACCAGCATCTATTGGGGTTAATTACAAATCATAAAATTCAAGCGATCAACCAGAAATTCTATTAATTATTTGAGCCGCAAAAATTAGAAAAGATGAGGGTTTGCAATTAATGCTCGGTAGGCTGTCTGAACCTCTGTGTTGATGGTGGTACTTGGCACTGAACCAGAGGAGGGCTCGGTAGGCTGGGTTTGAGCCCCTGGATCAGGCTGCGGTACTATGTTTTTTGTTCTAGTTTCCCTCTTCCGCTTCAGAACCCCTGCATTAGAGCCCCAAAATGTTTTGGTTTTTATGCTCTCAGCACCTCCTACAAATAGGGGGCAACATATGCCTCAGCATGAATTTGACAGTTGATACTATTGCAGAAATGAATTTGACAGAAATGAATTTATTTAATTTGACAGAACTGTGCTATTGCAAGAGAAATGAACTTGACAGAACTGTTCTATGAGCAAATTTATTCTATCCTCTTTGATTTATTTAAACTTTTATTTAATTATTCAAAAATGAATTTGACAGAACTTGACAGACTGTGCATCCTTCCCAAGCAGAACTGTGCTAGACAAGTTATTATTTTGAAGAGGTTTTTATTTAATTACCTTCATCAACTAACACCTGTTGCAGAACTATGCCAGACATGCTTTTTTGGGGTGGCTCAACGCCTTTATTTAGCCTCGCCGACTTCCGGCGAGCAACCATATCGTACTGCAAGGCATCACTGGGATCATCCATGTTTCCTGTCAACCATTTAAGGACATTAAAGCTATGTTCATTAGACATATTTTGGCAACCATTTGGCAACATATTTCAAATACCCATAATTATTTGTTCAATATTCAGAAAACATACTTCTTATACAAGCTATATGAGATCATTAGACGGATGGCAGATTAATTTATGTAAAACCCAGTTGATAAAACCCTAAATCACAATGCAATGGTAGCAATTTAATACCCATGATTATTTGTTCAATATTATTTCACAAAACATAGTTCTTATATAAGCTATGAGACCATTTTTGTTGTGTGGACAGATTGAAAAATGATTAAACAAAATACTCCACTAGTGCATTTGATTCACTTCGATCAGATTTGTAGTGCATTTCGGAGCCACTAGTGCATTAAACCAAATTCCCCATTCAGTTAAGGTTTACAAAGAAATACATCCAGCAAATCCAAATAGACCCAAAAATAAAACCCTAAATCAGAGGTTGGGAGTACCTGACGGTGGAGTCCGACTTCCGATCGGCTCAATGTGGGAAGACCTAGAAGCAATGAGATTGGCGTCGGTGTCTCCAAAATGCGACGGCGACCAAGGGCGAGGGATGGCGTCGTTGAAGAGCGATGGTCGGCTGTGTTGTTTTGTAGTGTGTGGGATTTCAAAAAATAAAAACCTAAGTCCCGGGAGTGCTTTCTAGAGGGTATTAACTGGGGGGTGCGTATCCTCTGAGATATCTCCTTTTTTGCGTGAGCAACGTGTCCGGTGGCTATTCGGGGAATCGTAGGGACCCAGTATTATTTAATCTTTGAGATTCGTGCAGAAGTATTTAAACAATGGAGATATTCGAAAAAGTCACGCAAAGTTTGAGATATCTCAGAGGATGCGAATTCTTAACGGGGAGGCGTCTTTCGTCTTCATGCAGTCTGCGGTACCTACCTTTTCTAGTTTACAACTTTACCGCTTGATTATGACTGGGTGGCGTAATCCTATGGCTTGATTGAGGAAAGATCAGCTTAGATCAAAACGGACACTGGATGTTACCTTAGACATCCCTTGTATTGCACTAAATGTAGAGACCTACCCCAGATGTCCAAATACTTAGGTACCGCAATATTGGTTTCAAATCGGAGCTGTTCGATCAATCCCAATCGCGAATAATAAAGTTTTCTCAATGGTCAGATTTAAATCCACATAGGTGGTTACTTGAGAGTATAGCTACTCAATTCCAATCCCAATCGGAAATGAATTAATCATGACCATTTAGAAATGATCGGACGGCATGCGATGTTCAGATGTGTTAATCGAGGCTGGTCGAGTACAAAACAGGTAAGATAAAATTAAAAAAAAATTATAATGTTTATAAAAACATTACATGTTCAATTTGCTGTGAGTGGCGACAATTTTATAAACTTTTAACAATTTTAGCCCCCGATATTAGTGAAATTTTTCCTGACCGTTGGTTAGCTTGTGAATTTTTAACGGTAGATCTGCAATGAAACGTCTCGAAAGTAATTTTGAAATGATCAAGAGTTAATAGTAAACTTAGTCAACACATAATATAACACATTAAACTGGGTATTGCGTTCGATCCACCGCAAAGTCGTCGTAGCCATTTGATGGTTAAATATTCAGTCATATAGATGGAGGTGTAAATAATATATATAATTGATGAAACTTGCCCGCAAGACAATAAATGAGGTGGTCCTCAGTTCTAACGGTTCCGATCGATCCCCGCACATTGTAACCTATTCAATCTTCACTATGCAACAAAACAAGAGCTCATGTCTCATATTCATACATGTAGGATGTGCTCCATGTATGATACTTGCATGTATTGTAAAATTAATTTATGCCCCTAAATCAATTTATAATGAAATGTACTACAAATTTATATTTTTATACTCACTGATTGTTAGTGTTAATATTTTCATGAAATTTCATTTTGCCATATTGTTTACGTCTCACTAATTTTGTAAACTAATTATATATTACACATACTATTCAATGCCCAATTACAAACATGTAGAATTAAATGAATCTACTCAATATATAAAATAAATTGTTTGAAATCCCCAAATAATAAAATTAATGATATTTCATTCTCAGAATAATTACAGAATAAATCACACCTCGATACATTCCAATACTATTTTAATTACTTATCTAATTCAGCAAGTATTGGGCAAAATATCAAACTGTCTCATATTTGATTATAGACAGAGCAAATCATACATAATGCACTACTGGCAATGAACCTGCACGAAGCAACCTCTGCTCTATTTTTAAAGGCAATTCTAGGCGCCAAGGGAAATTTCAAATTCCCCCCAACTCTAACAGATCCGATTTTAGGGAGCCCGCCCACTCACCGCATGATTGCATCTCTACGTTATCTGATTTTATGAATTCATAAAGTAGAAAAATCTCAACTGTTCATATACAGTCTGCAAGTATCTCAAAATACATATGTTGCATAACATAATGACACACTGGTCAAGCAAACAATAATGTATCTTAGAGGGGATGCGTGCTATAAACCCTTCTAAGGGTTACCATATAAAGCCAGCCGCCCTTCCCTAATTCACCAAATCAATTTCACGGAGAGAAAACATGACCTCCGGCTCTTGACCTTCCTCTCTTGCCACCGTAATTTTCGCCTTAAAATCTTTCTACTGTACTTCTATCTCTATAAAAGATCGGCACCACTGTGCAGTCCTCGGAGAAACAAGTAGGTATTGAAAGAATTCTATTCAATGAATGCATATTAGTTTCAAAATTCGTTTATTGCCTCTCATATATGTTGGAAATTAACCAATTCTAATAATGTCATATTTTCTTCTAAATCTGTGACATGCAATAATCTCCGTGCTCTGGATACCTGTTATAAGATCTACAGGTTTAGGACTTGTCAACCAAAGACATAAATTAAAATTGGTTCAGCAATTTCGATACCTTGACAATGTTAATTCTAATTATGGCCGGAGATTTTGGCTCTAGGGTTCAGCAATGTTGATACCGTGATTTTGGCTCTAGGGTTTACCTGATTATAATTTTGGGCTCACCTTGCATATTAATTCTAATATTGGTCTAATTTTAATTACAAATTTATTCTAATTCTAGTTTAAAACTATTTTTAACTTAATTAGAGTCTAATTTAATTTTATATTGAACTTCTACTTGGTACATAACATCGTATCTTTCCCCTTGTTAGCAAAATACATATGGCTCCCCGCAGCAAATCTTGAGTCCCTAGAGCCAAAGCAACCAAATATACCAAGAGGAAGCATAATGCAGATCAAGCACTGGATGCTGGTGATGGTGTCAATGCTTCAGCAGAAGGTGAAATTGCAACATCTGCACCTCCAAAGAAGAAGGGACGAGGCCCTGGAAAGATAAAAGCTGTGAAAGAGGTTCTGGATGACCGACCAGAGGTATGGCGAGTTGGCACACACGAGTTCAGCTGTGCAATTGATTCAATAATGATAACGGCAACGATCACTAGGCTAGCCCTTCGCCTCATGCCTGCCCCCGTAAGATCTTTTCATGCCTTCCATCACAAAGCAAAGAAGAACCTGGAGAGGGAATTTCTGGTAACCTTTATTTTTATATTCAAACTTACCGATATCAAATACTAAGATATGATGAAATTGAGAGACTTTAGGTATGTTAAATTATTACGCCTGCAATGGGAAATATTGTGCATAGTTTAGGTATGTTAAATTAAGATATGATGAAATTGAGTAAACAGAATTGAAATCTTGCATGAAATTAGAGACGAGTTAGAATTGAAAGCACGTTCACTGTCATAATTAGGATCATTATCAATTTCTGTGTTCAATGCTAGTTTACTGTCAATTAAGTATTAAGATTTTTAGATTGTTTTTTTTTTAATTTGATATTTGGATTTCTCTTTAAAAGGTGTGATTATAATATATGCATTTGAGTTGGTTTCAGTCATTTAAGCCATAATTCATATTCTGATCATTATCAGCTTTAGTATTGACTGTCTGTCTGATTTATCTGGTCAAATTTATGCACAAATTTTAAATTAAAATGTTTTGTTTTTTTACTTCACAGAGCACACGAGTCCTATATATATATTTTTTAATTTTAACAGTTTAACTTCATTACATATGCGCTGCATCCATCAAAACAGCACTATCAATATAATTAATCAATTTTTCGGATGATTTACATTGCTAGAGTTACAACGTCCATGGTTCTTACACTGCTTTTACATCAAAATTGACCAAAACCAAGCTATGAATAGCAATCCAACTCAAACATTAGAGCAAAAAGATCATTTTGGTCACCAATAGAAAACCCGCATAGTTCTCGCTTTGTACATGCTCCGAGTATATATCTCCACCACCTCACCAAAATTGTACTATTGTATAAATATACTCAGAGCATGCAGGAAGAGAGAGAACTATGTGGGTTTTCTATTGGTGACCAAAATTGTATTATTATATAGAGTTCTAAGTGCTGCTCAATTTGATTGTAATCCCTAATTTTCTAAACATTAGGCCAGATACAGATACAAGGCAGATGAAGATCCAGATCATTGTCATGAAGTACTCGAGGCGATAGCATGCAAAAGATATTGTGAGGAGCTGGGTAGAGCAAGAAGGAAGCGAATAAAACTGTATGGTTGGGACATAACCACATGGAAAGTCGATGTGCCGCATTGGTGTGTAACCCCGGAAAATTGGCGAGGTCTCTGCGATATCTTTTTCTCGGATGAGTGGCAGCTGGTCAGCAAACAAAACCAAACAAACCGCACCTTCTCCGGAAAAGAAGCCTCCCACTATGCTGGATCAGCTAGTGCCTACCAACATTTTCATAAACTGGTAGGACTTCCGAATAATTCTGTTCAAATAAAATCGTTGTTTACTAGTTTACCATTCATCTAACATTTAATTTTCATTATTCCTTTTCATATGGAGACCAAAATGAACAACGGGATAAAGCCCACCATGGAAGACCTTTACATCCATATGCACTGTGCAAGAACTGATGGGGTCTCACCAGTGGTGGCCCAAATGAGTACTGGCGAGGAGGGTGTGACCGAAATAAATGAAAACAGTGATGCAAACGGAGGAGTACATCCAACATCTGGGCAGAGTAGTGGGCTGGTCCACGAGTTTGACATCGACTCATTGCATTTTACAAACGATAAAAAAGAAAAAGTTTATGTAAGTTGAATTTACTTAACAACATCTTTACTTTAATGTATTGGCTTTAGCGCCGATAATTCTTCTAATTGGGAAGGACCGAGTACTGGTGAATAATATGGATTTAGCACCGATACCCCTGAATTCTAATTGAGAAAAGGAATTAATTATCAAACTCATTAATAATGTGCTTTAAATAAATATATATGCTGCATTAGGAATAATAATTCAAAACACATTATAATATCCAAGCAAACCAGCAAGCATTGTGCCACTATCTCAGCTGCCTTCCAGGAGGTTAGGTTTTGTAAGCTGTGCTTTTGCATCTCAATTTCCATTTTAATACATATTTCTTATTTCCCAAATAACAGAGGAAGGTGAGGGCAATGAGGGCTGATGAGGCCAATTCAGAATTGGATGAGTCGACCTTATTTTTGGAAGCAATTGGCCCACCAAGTCATGGCCGCGTTGTAGGCTTTGGCAACTTACTCCAACTTGCAAAAATAGCAACCACCAGAGAAAGGCCCGGCGCAACATCCTCTATATCTGAGTTGACAAATATTGGGTTGCAGGAGACCTTCTCTAGGGCAGAAGTAGATGCAATTTTGCAAGAACGTGATCGTCGTATCGCCGAGGAGCGCGCCGAGAGGAAAAGAGATCAAGCAGAAAACCAATTAAAGTTCTCACAGTTATTTCAAATGCATGGGCTACAACAGCCGTCTCCTCAGGTTAGTAAGATCATATTTGGGGTAATTTAATGGTTCCAATTCAGAAAAATGGTTCTTGGCTTGACAGATTTTCATAGGACACATGTTATGACTGCTTTGATAACAATAGCCTATATTAACCTATGTAATTTGTTATACATAGGATGTCGCCCCTGATTTGCAAGCAAATAAGGGAGGGTCTTTCCAAGCACTGCTAACTTCTCAGAGTGGACAAGAAATGGCAGGAAACGAGGCTGCAATGGCCAATTGGTGGGGCGATCAACCTTTGACATGAACAAGTGAGGTTGTGTGTGGTTGTCAATATCTGGGGTATATTTTGGTTACATTTGAGGTATATTTTGGTTACATCTACATATGTTGTTATGTGGTTTTTCTAATTTTGGTCCAACTGTATGAATATTATCACAATGCTGGTCAATGCTTGTTAAGATGCTTTCTCCTTATTCTTAATTGTGTTTTATGCAAATCTTGTTGACTGGGAATCTGGGAATTGTAAAAAAAAACAACGGGTTCGTACCAGATTGGTACAGGGGGAGAATTATATTGTTGAAACGTGCTTTTATGCAGATATTTGCTGTTAGTATTTCAATTGGTCTTTCCACGCAAATAATGTCAGCTTCAGTGCATGCAATAAATGCAAATCATATACTTGAAAATAGTCACCCATGCAATAACGCTATCATCTTAACATGCAAATAAACATATGGAGCCCATGTTCCCTAGCCTTGCAAATAGTATGGTGGGACCTATGGTCCCGATTCTTGCAAATAGTCGGGTGGGACCCCTCGTTGATAACCTTGCAAATAGCTAGGTGGGACCCACGTTCCCCTGCCTAGCAAATAGTCATGTGGGACCCACGTTCGTTCCCCTTGCAAATACTTCAAACCGGGTGACCTCCAGAGATACTTGCATGCGCAATTATTGCATGCGCTTACCCTTGCAACAAAGTTGTTGCATGGTTAGTCCTTGCAAATAATAGTATTTGTATGGAAGGTAGTTGCAAGGTTACATTTGCAAGGGTAAGCGCATGCAACAAGCCTTTTTTGGCTTGTTGCAAGGGTATCTCCATGCAACAAGCCATTTTTCCGCGTATGCAATAAACTCATATTTTAGTAGTGGGGGGCGCTGGGAAGCGGATGGGGAAGGGGGGCACTGGGAGAGAGACGAAGAGTCCAAACTGGAGACGAGTTAGAAAAACAATTTCGTTGAAGGAATTATTAATCCAGTCCGTTGATAAATTAGTTGATCTACGGTTTAGATTTGGAGGTTTAGTGGAGGCATAGAAAATGGAGGCAGTGGAACCCTCCTCATATATATATAGAGTGACTAATATGATTTCAGTAGCATGTGGGCCGAAGTGCTTACGATCCAAATTTGAAATTTCAAAATTCAAAAAGTCGATCTGAACCGTTAGATGTGTTCTCCATATTGAAAACTGCTTGGAGACCAAATTTTATATTTTTTGGAATTTTTTTGCTATTTATTAAGCCACTTTGAAAATCGCTAATCCAACGGTGGCACTGTTGGGTTAAGCCACCGTTGGATCAGCGATTTTCAAAGTGGCTTAATAAATAGCAAAAAAATTCCAAAAAATGTAAAATTTGGTCTCCAAGCACTTTACAATATGGAGAACACATCTAACGGTTCAGATCGACTTTTTGAATTTTGAAATTTCAAATTTGGACCGTAAGCACTTCGGCCCACATGCTACTGAAATCATATTAGTCAATCTCTATATATATATATATATATATTATTTTAATTATATTATTAATTCGTATTATATAAATTAAATATTGAAATACAAAACGAAAGCTAAGTATACAATATATATAGTAGATAGTGTCTTCTAATTACAAATACAAAGTGGCATAGAGGTAATGTAGTATGGTTGGGAACTAGAGTGCTTGGGTTCGATTCTCCTCTTCAGCAGAAAAAAATTCAATTTTGCGCGGTGCATGGTGTACCATGCGCTTCGCAGATTTAACTCACGGTGCACCGTGGACCATCCGTATCCCAGATGTATCTGGACGTGTCAGAGGCGTATCCTAGTGAGTCAATCCGTATCGGATACCGTATCAAGAGATTAAGGATACGCCACGTAAGCAGATACGCTAGCTAGATAGTGAAAAAAATTCTTCATTTTTTGGCTTGAAAACAAAAGTTGTTATGAGTTAAAACTATCCAGATTTAGGATTTTAAATGCTTGTAGATACAAGTTTAAATATTTTGAAATACAATTTTAAAGATTATAAATAGAGATATGAGTGTTGAAAATGAAAGTTAGACATTAAGTACTTGAGGAGCGTGCTCAGGAATTTATTTGGAGGTTAAATATCAGGCTCCAAACTAATAAACGTTAAATAAATGGAGACTCCACTTTTTTTTTTACTTTTTTATATTAAATTTAGACGTGTGTTCAAAAAAATTATTTATTTCAGGAATTAGCAAACAAACAGTATATAACTGTTTCTAATTTTTAGAAAGAATATATTCTTGGAAACTCATGAAAATTAATCCGCAAAGCTGACTTTTTGTTTCGTCACAAAAGGTGATGAAATTATATTCTTTGTTATTTTAGAATACGACACCAAACATATATAATTAAAACTGATACTTCAACTTCAATTCGAATATAATAATGAGGATTTAAGTGTGTTTATTTACAAAATAAGAATGATTCAGAGATGATTGGCAGAAATTGATTAAGCGACGATCGAGATTACCATGAAAAGAAAAAAAATTAGAAATAACCCCCTAAAATCATGAATATAATATTTTTTTTCAACCACGTAGAAAGAAATTTGAATCATTTCTCATATCTGATGAATTTGGATCCAGCTATGAGGTACCTGATATGGTACAATGATATATATCCAGACTATTTATTTTCAGGCAAAGACTTCTATGGACATAAGGACCTATTTGTAAAATGAACATATTTTTATTTTCAAAGTTCAAAGAATTGATCTGAACCGTTCGTCTTGTTCTCCATATTAATATGTGCTTGGATACCAAATTTTATATTTTTATGAATTTTTTTACTATTTATTAAGATGGGTACAAAAAATATCAAATTCAGACCATTGAATTTTGTACCCATCTTAATAAATAGTAAAAAAATTCAGAAAAATGTAAAATTTGGTCTCCAAGCACATATTAATATGGAGAACAAGATGAACGGTTCGGATCGACTGTTTGAACTTTGAAAATAAAAATCTGTTCATTGTTCGCACAAAAGTGTACTACAAAGTTTCAGTACAGCAAGCTGTACCTTTTAAACCTCGATTATACTTCTGATTCAGACTGCAAGTGTACAGTCCTATCGTTGGTAATATCGGGTGTCAATCCACAGGATGATTCAGTAATTTAACTAGATCTCTACCAAATTTATCGTTAAACTAAAAGTATTGAAAAGGGTTGAGTTGGTTGTTGAGGGTTCAATAGTTAACAAGACTGAAAGTAAATTAAACTGGACTTTAAAATTAGTTAAAACAAGCGTTTCCTGGGCTTCTGATTTCATCTGCAACTCTGCCTCTTGCCTGACACGACCCGTGTACTTTCGTACACGACCCTTGTCACACGGCCCGTGTAGTTACCTACACGGTCCGTGTCATACTCGAGTGAAACTGTAGTTGTCTGGTTTCTGTGCTGATTGATTCCGTATAGGATGAACTGACCATACCTGATATTTCTAAACCTCAACTCTCATTTGTTGGCTTAATAAACTCGATAATGGAAATACAATTCGATCCTCTTAGGGTTCTAACCTAAACTCTCGTTCATTGGTTTGAATGACCTAAGTTACTTGTTTGGTTTACTAAAGGTATTCAGAATCTCTCGATTCCTGAAAAGTTCACCTCTCGGCTACTAATTAGTCTTCCCTCTCGGTTCATCGACTTACCTCAAATACTTGGTCTGGTTGAAAGATCAAATTGGACGCAGTACCTTGTTAGACATGGCCAAGTCTAATGGTAAGAACCAAATAACAATCAAACAACACAGAAAAGCAATTAAAATCATACGCAAACAAGCAAACACGAGATATAGCACATAATCAAACAACTAACAAATAAACAAAGTATTCGACTACATCATGTTCCCAAGAAACTAAGAAATTACTCAAACATGGTTTCTAAAACAGAATAACAAAAGTAAGATAAACAATTCATCGCAAAAACCGAAAAATACGAAGAAGATTCGTCGGAATTCTCTCGATTTCCTCCTCTCTACTTCGTCTCCAAGTTGGTTGTTGTCGAACTCCCTTAGAATTGGTTTCTATCTGAATTGATTCCCTGTCTGGCCCAAGGGGTCGTCCTCTTATTGCTCCATAACCGTCCATCTTTAATTAGGCAATAATCTGAAAACTTAGATTAACTGCCAAATTTGTCTGACACGGTCCGTGTGAGATTATGTACGGAGCGTGTGCCTGTGTCTCTTGTCCGGGTCATGCAGCGCCTGTGTAGGGGGTCGAGTAGGATATGACACGGTCCGTGTGGATTGTGACTCGGCCCGTGTAGGAAGTCCATTTCACCCTTCCTTTGCCCGTTTCCTACAATAAACAAACAAAAGCGCAGCAGTACCATATTCTACAGATAATCAATGTAATAAACATGATTTTATAGTTTTGGACACAGGTTTTGGTACAAGATTTGGTCGGAAATGTAGATAAAATAACGAGATATCATTCATTTTACAAATAAGTCCTTAGGTCTATAGAAGCATCACTCTTATTTTAATTTGGTACGATTCTAAAGAATTCTCTGTGCATTTAAAGCATGCTCGAAAAACATTGAGATTAACTCAAATAGCTAATTAGGTAACTAGTTATACTCTTATTGGTTTAATGGAAAAAAATAATGTTTTCTGTGTGAGAAGTCGCATGTTCGAAACTCAAAAGTGACAATATTTCTTTGTGGATAATAAATAGTTTGGTGGCTTGACCTCCAATCTTTACTCAAAAAAAAAAATAATAATAAAACTAGTTACACTCTTATGACATTTTATTTGAGGTTTTGCCATAAAACCTTTAAGCTTGAATATCATTGATCGTATATTTTTGCATATTTTTGGGCTAACTCATCATTGGGCTTGTTTGATAAGATTCATCTTTAGGTCCTAATGTAATGTGTGGTGGGTGTCAATGTCTCAGCAATGGGTTAAATCAATAGTTTAATTATGATGTATATATAATGAATATATAAATTTTCAGCTGGAAATTAGTTATAAATTATTAATTATGAAGTCTTAAGTTTAGTGAGCTCTAGTCTCTAGGGGAGAGGGGGAGGTCCGATGTCAATCGGACCAACTTTGAGTTCGATGGGCACCGCACCATTCGATTTCGTCAAAATTGATTAAATGAATATCGCTGCTTAGCAGATCTGAAGAAAATGAATTTCATTTATTCATAATCTTGAACCTTGTAACCGATTAAACCCAGCCCGATCATCCATTAATTCCGACTTTTCATATTTTCTCGCTCTCTCTCGCAGCGTCGCTGGTAGCTCTCTTGCACGCAACTCTCTCTTGTTGAATTTGTATCATCAGAGATAACTCAAATGTTGAGTTTGGATATGAACCGTCTGATTTAAATCACAGGAATATTTAAGGTCTCTGTGAATAACTAAATATGATGTCATAAATTTTTTGAATTCCCAAAAAGACGAGAAAATATTTGGATTTCGCAAATAAGAAAAAGATTCTTTTCTTAGGTGACTCCATCAGTGAACTGCATTATTGGTGCCCCTTTTTATGTTTCTTTTATTTTTCATCTTTTTGCCTTTTTCTTTTTAATCTTTTTGGCTTTTTTTATTTTATATTTATTATGATAACTGTCTCCATAAACTCACTCCCTAAAAACTCTAATTTTTTTCACGCATTTGGAATTCACACATATATCTATTGTATCGATACACACTTGAATATTGTGCTGATGCACGTCTGTTCCAGTTAAGTCATGATAATTGGCAGTTGTCAAACAATTTTGACCAACTCAAAATATGTTTTGACAACTATAAACAACTTAAAATTCACACAACTTTTTTTAATGCACACTTGACTATTGCACCAATGCATACTCCAATATTCAGTTACTTTAAACTTGATAAAAAAAATGTAATATTTGTTTAAAAGGTGAGAGAAAGGAGGTTATGTAGTGAAACAATAAATATTTTATTTTTGTAATACATAGAAATTTATCACTTCCTTGTATAAAAGATCAATTTTTTTGGGTGCATTAGCAATTCACAGTGTATTTGATTTTAAAGTTTAAAAGGATAAATTAATAGGCCATTTTCGTCGAGTGCTATTGGGCCACTAAAAATGCATCTGTAGCACCTTTAAATTATTGGAGTTTAAAAGGATTAATTAATAGGCCACTTTCCTCGAGTTTGGTATCTAGGCTGAACTTGTACAAAATCAATGCATTTTACCCAAGAAATATAATCAAATAGATGTTCAAACTTCAATGAACTTGTACAACTCCTCTCTCTCATCTGAATTCGTAGCCTCTCTTTCTTTCTGTCTCTCTCATCCACTAGTCCAGATCTCTCTCTCACATCTCCAACACAGTAAGCTTTTTTATGTACATTTTTCTTACTACAGAGTAGTTGATTTATTTCTTTCTTCACAATTCATGTATGGGGATATAACCGGTGTTGTCACTGTTTAGGTCTCGTTAATTGCTACGTTTAGATTTATTTTTAGCAAAGTCATTTTGTCGTTGAGCTGTTATTATTGATCCATGTTTGAATTGTTGGAATTTCAGAAGCTTTTTCAGCAAGAAAGGAAGTTTTTTTCATGCTGTAATTGAGAGAATCTCACTCACTTGTGCAATTTTTTTCCATCCTATTAAAGGGGGGGGGGGGATAAATTAAGCACAAAATCCCGTTGAAACACTAGAAAGCTCTCTGATTAAGATAATTAAAACCCATCTCTCTCTTGCTCTCTATTTAATATCCATCCATGTCACTATCCAGACAATATCCCGTTGAAGTTCTAGAAACCACCGGTTGTATAAGACGAATTGAAAAGGTGATGAGATCGCATATGTTTAGCATTGCGGGGTACTCTTTAGATAAGGATATCAGCAAAGGGGGGTTTATTGAATCAACCATTTTTCATGTTGATGGGCATGATTGGAGTTACTACCCAAATGGTTCCCTTAGGGCAGGAGCTGCTGACATATCACTATTTCTTATCCATAAAAGCAAGTCAGAAGTTGTAAAGGCACAATTTAGTTTTACTATTCTAGATCAAAGTGGATGTGCTTTGCCCTTCAGCCAAACATCAAGGATGATTGTTTCATAATTTGGGCTATCCTTCATTTATTAAAAGGGAAGAGTTGGAGTCAAATATCAAGGATGATTGTTTCATAATTAAATGTGTTGTTACAGTTTTTAAAGTTTTTCCTGTAGAGCCAACTGCACAAATCGGATTGGCCATTTGAACTTTGAAAATAAAGATATTGTGCCATGGCTCACCAAACGCATTTACACCATGGCTTAACCAAGTCCATCTCATATATATATATATAGAGGTTGGCTAATATACAATCAATTGTTCCTGAGGTCCCGTGCAACCAAGTTCTTTTTAAATTTCCGAAGTCTAAAACATCGATCCAAACTGTTAGATATGTTCTCTATATTAAAATATGCTTAGAGACCAAATTTTATATTTTTTGGGAATTTTTTTACTATTTATTAAGTCACTTTGAAAATCGTTAATCCAACGGTGGCTTCTAGTTTTACTGTTTGGTTAAGCCACCGTTGGATCAGCGTTTTTGAAAGTGGCTTAATAAATAGTAAAAAAATTTCAAAAAATGTAAAATTTGGTCTCCAAGCACATTTTAATATAGAGAACACATCTAACGGGTTGGATCGACGTTTTCGACTTCAGAAATTGAAAAATGACTTGGTTGCACGGGACCTCAGGAAAAATCGATTGTATATTTGCTAACCTCTATATATATATAGAGAGAGAGAGATAGGCTATTGTGCTTTGCAAAGCAAACACCCTCTTTTACTTCCCATTTTAGATCGTTCGATCTGCTTTAAAAACTGTTCGGATGAATCTGATCAGATGCAAAAAAGTTTCGCTGAAATGCAAAAATGCGCCTCTCCATTAACTGGACATGTCTATTTAATTAAACACCCCGATCCCCTCTCACGTGGTCTCCCTTCTCTCAGCCTCATGCAGAAAACCTAAGATCGCCCCCTCCTCTCTCGGCGTTGCTGTCGCCAGATCCTCCTGCTCCTCCATCTCTTTTCGGCGCTTCTCTCATCTCAGCGCTCCTCTCCTTCTCCAGCGACAGTTGTTCAGACCTAGGGTATATATTGGTAAGCTCTCTCTCCTTCTCTGTACTAAGCTGCTCTCCATCTCTCCCCCCTTTCAACTGCTCCTACTGTTTACATGATTTTTTTGAGTAATCTATTCATTTTGTCACTGGTTGATGTAATCTGACTTTACTTCTTTTGATTTTAGTTGTTTTAGTGTCTGATAACAAACTCCTTCGCTAACTTGCTGTTAATTTTAGTTTTTTCAGTGTTGAATATTTTAGTTCTTTTAACTCTATGATTTTGTATCACTATCCTTCAATTTTGCCTCCCACTCTAATAGGGAAGCAGGTTAATTTGGGGGAGAAATATAAAATAATGTTTAAAAGAGTTATATATATTTAATTGATTAAAAGTGAATGCGAGTTATTTTATAATTTAAATTTAGTAGGCCCGCTACCAAGTTATAACAATTAATATTGATATATTACACAAGCAAGCATGACACCAATAAGAAGAGCATTGATGATATTTTACCAGTAAAAATCCATGATGTTTCATATCTTTAGATGGTTATGGATGAACAGTTTGAGGTTTTCAGGGGTGCGCATGAAATTCCTCAAAACAGTAGGGACATGAACCCAAGACCAAATTGACTCCAACAATAGGCCATGGTTCAATTTGATATCAATTGCATTCAAACTGAAGATGCGAATGGTGAAAGGGAATGTGGAAGGGAATGGTGAGAAATTTAATAGCTTTGTGTTAAAAAATGCATAGTATAGTACCTTAATTTGATGTTATCTACTTAGCTTAGCATCTACTATTTGCTCTCTTTATTTATGTTTCCTAGTACTTTGGCAAAACCTGCCACTTGATGCAAACCTAAAATAGCAAAGTAATTCTTGGCTTCACTTATTAAAAATAAGTTTGTTTGTAATTTGTTCTTTTCACTGTGACAAATATTGTACATTCAAGGTTGGTGTCTATGAGGGGAATCAACCAAGGAAGAAGTTGAAGGTGAACAAGAAAGGGAAAAGTAAAGAGGAAGCAATAGGTTTTGAAAGAAAAAGAACAAATGCATAGAAAAGGGAATGAGGTGCCTTCGGATTCCAAGTACACAACTCATAAGCGAGAAGCATATTTCTAACTTATATAGTTGTTAGTGTTGTAATGGATATTTATATAGGAGATTTCCCAGAAATGATAGAGAAATATCACTTCTTTTGTTAATAATGCTTTGTATGTATGTACATGATAATGATGCTTACATGATAGTAATGCTCACATGATAGTAATGTCACTGCTTTGTTGCTTACGGGCATGTCAAATCTGGTTAGTTTAAATATCTTTGAAAATTTAAGAAACAATGGTCCCATAATATTTACTGGTTCCTTTGTACATTACTACAGTAGGTCAGATTTTTCATTCTACTGTCGACTGGATGAATACTGGTACAGTTGTACTGCATTTATTTATGATTGCACTCAAATATTTTATTTTACTGGTATGGTTGTACTTCAGTGCTTAAAACATATTTATGTTGCTGACGGTTGGTACACAACAGTGAAAATTCAATAAGAAAATTTGCTTATAAACAGACTTCTTATAAATTATGCTCATGTCTCCTTCAATATAAACAACAGTGCACATTCAACAAGAAAATTTATTTACATTCATGCGTAGCATCAAATTACATAAAGCATGTAATAACATCAAATTACATAGAGCAAATAGATGTGGGTAGCAACCCTTCTAATAGAAGTAAAATTAATTTGAGTAAAATACACGGTGTAATAAAATACATCTATTATGCTTCGAGGCCAGTCAGCTACTTATTTCATATCCTGCAAACAATAAAAATGATCAAATTCAATGTCAATAAACTATACTTAATTGAGTGACAAATTTTGATTGTAAATATTTTCTAAATATTTTATAAACTTTGATTGTATTTTTTGTTTGTTGCTAGATGTTTCCTTGGTCTAGATGCTATAAGATGTTCTTTTTGCGAGATGTGATTGTTTATGGAACTATGGATGTAATTGTATAAACACAGTAGAAGTAGATAATTATAAGAAGGAGTCTCTGTACTCTATTAGGTACTTTGTAGATACAACTACCTGCTTATAGCTATCATCTATTAATACAACCATTATGTCACATTTATAATCTTATATCATTATATGATTACAAATTGTCATAAATAAATTTGAAAGAAGAGAAACCTTTGGTACAAGCCTGCAATACAGGAAACTTAATTTTACCAAATTTAAAAAAAAAAAAAAAGTTTCTGAAATCAAATCTGACAATCTTTGACACTCAAATTTCTGAAATCAAGTTTCCCCAAACTTCGACAATTTGTCCCATACCTAATTTTACCAAATTTACTAACTACTAATGGTAGTCATACGAAAACTTAATATAGCATCATTTAATTTAACATGCTAGTTAAAAAAACTAATGGTAGTCACAAGACGAAACCTAAAGACTAAATTTCCATTCCAAATCAAAAAAATGAAATCGTTCAAAAATAAATAATAGAAATTGAACTTACCTGGATCAAACGAAACAAGCAGGAGACGAGAGGAGAATATGAGAGAGAGGAGTTTGGTTGTGTGCGAGAGAGGCTATAGCGGTGAGAGAGGAACAGGTCTGAGCACGAGGGAGAGAGGACTCTGCTGGAGCAGGAGAGGGCCTGACGGTGCGCACCAAGAGAGAGGAGAGGAGCGAAAGGCGTGATCTGATTTCGATTTAGGGCTGGGGTAGACGGAGAATAAGCGTGAGGGAGAGGGGATCGGGGTTTGGGGTGTTTAATTAAATGGATACGTCCAGTTGATGGAGAAGCGCATTTTTGCGTTTCAGCGAAACTTTTTTGCATCTGATGAGATTCATCCGAACAGTTTTTAAAGCAGATCGAACGATCTAAAATGGAAAGTAAAAGAGGGTGTTTGCTTTGCAAAGCACAATAGCCTATTTCTCTCTCTCTCTCTCTCTCTCTCTCTCTCTCTCTCTCTATATATATATATATATATATAGAGTATGGCTAATATGCTTTCGGTTGTATTTCGGCCAAAATACAACCAATTCATTTTTCAATTTTCAAAGTTCAAAAAGTCGATCCAAACCGTTAGATGTGTTCTCCATATTGAAATGTGCTTGGAGACCAAAGTTTACATTTTTTGGAATTTTTTTATTATTTATTAGGCCACTTTGAAAATCGCTGATCCAACGGTGGCTTAACCAAACAATGAAACCGTTGGATCAGCGATTTTCAAAGTGGCTTAATAAATAGTAAAAAAATTCCAAAAAATGTAAAATTTGGTCTCCAAGCACATTTCAATATGGAGAACACATCTAACGGTTTGGATCGACTTTTTGGACTTCAAAAATTGAAAAATGCATTGGTTGTATTTCGGCCAAAATACAACCGAAAGCATATTAGCCATACTCTATATATATATATAGGTTTTGGCTAATATGCTATGCGTAGCATAGAGACCTCCGTGCAACGGCTGAAAATTTGAATTTTCAAAATCCTAACGGTCGATCCAAACCGTTAGATGTGTTCTACATATTGAAATGTGCTTGGAGACCAAATTTTATATTTTTTGGATTTTTTTTTTACTATTTATTAAGCCACTTTGAAAATCACTGATCCAACGGTTTCACTGTTTTGTTAAGCCACCGTTGGATCAGCGATTTTCAAAGTGGCTTAATAAATAGTAAAAAAATTCCAAAAAATGTAAAATTTGGTCTCCAAGCACATTTCAATATGGAGAACACATCTAACGATTCGGATTGACCGTTAGGATTTTAAAAACTCAAATTTTGAGCCGTTGCACGGAAGTGCTCTATGCTATACGTAGCACCGTAGCCCTGTCCTATATATATATATATATATATATATACACACACACATACATACATACATATACATACATATACATACATCTACATACATATACATATATATGTATGTATGTATATACATATATATATATCTATATATATATATATACACACACACATATATATACACGTATATATACATACATATACATACATATACATGTATATACATATATGTGTATGTATGTATATACATATATGTGTATGTATGTATATACATATATGTGTATCTACATATACATATATCTGTATGTATGTATATACATATATGTATATATATACATACATATATATGTATATGTATATACATACATACATATCTATGTATATGTATATACATACATACATATATATGTATGTATATATATATATATATATGTATGTATATATATATATACACACATATATGTATGTATATATATATATATACACATATATGTGTATATATATATATATACATATATGTATATACATACATACATATATATGTATATGTATGTATATGTATGTGTGTGTGTGTGTATATATATATATATATATATATACATATGTATGTACATACATACATATATATGTATATGTATGTATATGTATGTATATATATATATATATATATACATATATATATATTACTTAGTAGAATCATTTATTATAATTTCATTTACTTTTTAAAAATATTGGTCCATAGGTAGAGGGGTAAAAATGTGCGTTGTGCCATGACCAAAATGTTGAAGGTGGTCACAGCACGCGAGTCACACCATGCCCAAATGCGCCGTGTTCAAACGTGCCGTTTTCAAATGTGACTTGTCACGTTTGACTATTTTTTTTTTCATAATTTAGGTTAATTTTTTCAAAATTCACCATTTGATCAAACAGTCCTAATTACATGTGACTCGCATGACTACGTGATGCGTAGTGCTGTGATCAAATCTTTGATGTGAATTCAGAAGAACAAGAGAATGCTCCAATATATAAACATGCAGCATTACTCCAATTCACTCAATACAATATTCATATTTAATCTAGTGCGTACGGAAGGTCTTTCAATTGAAATACTTAAGAGCCCCCCTAATTTGTCAAAAGAAAGAAATAATATATGTCATTAGAACATATATGTAATACAATACCATAAATTACCACTACTGTTATCCAAATTTTATACATATTTGGCGGAACCCTTCTTCTCTTTTGATCCTATTTTTCTTCCATCTCTATGGCCTAAACACCTTTGTTCGTGCTGAGTTCAACTCCTTGGTAACATCTTTGATAGAAATGCGTTCTTTTGGAGACTCTTTGGAGCACATAAGCCCGCATTGAATCACTAAAACCAAACAACTATAGACATTTTCAGGTGCAAACAGATTGTGTTCTCCATCAGTTTCAGAGAATAATTTGGGGTCAACTATGTCCATGACTTGGTTGGGGAAAGCCATCTCAACTTGCTTCTGAAGGCTCAAACCATCTCTGATTCTCTCATCGATTGGACATACTCCAGTGAACAACTCAAGAAGAAGAACACCGTAGCTGTAGACATCTCCTTCTACCGTTGGCCGACCACCCATCCCATACTCTAGATAATGAAAAGTTAATAGTTACACTCCTAAATTTACCACAAAAGCATAGTGAACTGTGACTCTACCTATTAACATATGTATAATTCACCTAGTTTTTCAAACTTGGGCTCATATGATCATGCATATATTGGTGTAATATTTTCAAATTATATAGCCAAGAACGGTAAATTAAAATAGTATACATAGATAAGAAAATTAAGTCTCGATCATGTCAATATAAATGAGGCAACATATATTTTTTTCCTTTAGCCTCGCCAGTGGAACAAACTTTGCCAATTTTTTCTTTGAACCTTAACAAAGTCTATGAGTAATTTTGTTGCAGGGACATACTGCAAAAACTACTTCACAAATAATAAGCTCCACTATATATACCTGGAGGAATGTAGCCAATAGAACCTTTGATTCCACATGTGCTCGACATTGATTGAGAAGGCATGGTATCAGGTTGAACCAAAAACCTTGCTAATCCAAAATCACTCACATGTGCAGTCATGTCATCATCCAAAAGTACATTACTAGGTTTAAGATCACAATGCACGATTGGTACAGGTAAATGGTAATGGAGATAATCTAGTGCTGATGCCACATCAAATGCAATGTTCAACCTCTGGATGAAGTTGAGGCTTCTTAATGGCCGATCCGTACAAGCATTTGGATGCAACCATGACGCCAAACTACCATTTGGCATGAACTCAAAAACCAAAGCCTTGAAATCATTACCTTGGTGGTCTCTGCTAGAGCACAAACTCAGCACTTTTATAAGATTCCGGTGTCTCACATTTGTTAATGTTTCGCATTCAGAGAAGAAACTTCTAGAAGCATTGTGTTTCTCAAGGTTTAGCACCTTCACCGCAACGGTTGTCACATTCTCAAAGCTCATAACAGCTTTGTAAACTTCTCCAAATGTACCTCTTCCAATTAGATTATTCAGAGAGAAATTTTCAGTAGCTCTAAGAAGGGCATTGTATGAAACAGGCTCTAACCCATATTTCAAATCTCTATCAGATTGTGGGTTGTTTCTAGTATAGTAAGTTACTAACAAGCAAATGGCTACGGTCATGCAAATAAAAGAGGCAACAATGGAACTTATGAGCACCATGTTTCTTTTAAAGTGATTTCTTTGTGTGGAAGGGTGTGGAAGGCAGTGTGACAAATGCATTTGAGGTACTCCACCACAAAGCTTTGGATTTCCTCTTACATCTAAACCACTGGCATTCTTGAAAATGCCTTCTTTTGGTAATTCCCCCTCAAAATTATTGAAAGAAATATTCATAAATTGCAAGTTCATTGTACCTAAGAATTCAGGAACTCGACCAGATAGTGAGTTGTTAGAGACATCAAGGGTTTGCAGCCCTCTTAGATTGCCCAACCTATTAGGAATTGTTCCTTGGAGTAGATTGCTATCAAGATAAAGGGCTTGAAGTACTTGGCATCCATCAATTGTGCTAGGAATCTCTCCACCCAACTTGTTATTCGAGAGACGAATTGATTGTAGGTTTTTCAAATTACCAATTTCTGGTGATAAAATGCCTGATAGATAATTTTGTGACAAGTCCAAACTAATAGAAAGAGATGGAAGACCCATGATTTCTTTGGGGATTTCACCTACCAACTTATTATTTGAAATATTCATGAGTTCTAAGAATTTCAGGCTACTTAAGTCTGGTGGTATACTCCCTTCTAATACATTATTATCTAGATATAGTTTGGACATTTGGGTGAGGTTGGCAATAGTAGATGGGATTTGACCTGAAATCATGTTATTCTCCAGATGTAATACTCCCAGTTTGAATAGATTACCAATTTCTACCGGAATGCTGCCACTGAGAAACATGTTGCCTAGGTCAAGCATGTTTAAGTTATTCAGTTTTCGGAGGTCTGTTGGTATGCTTCCTGAAATTGGGTTACTAGACAATGAGAGTTGAAGAAGACTAGTAGAAAGATTTGTTATAGAACTAGGTAACACTCCTTGTAGTTGGTTGTTTGAAAGATCTAAAATTTGTAACGAAGTACAATTGGTCAAAGAATCCATGAAATTCCAGTCATGTGATATCTTGACTTCTAGTTGATTAGAATTAATGTTAATATACTGGAGGTTTTGAAGCTTCCCGAGTTCATCAGGGATGAATCCACTTAATGTATTTTTGGAAAAATCAATATATGTTAAACTTTGAAGATTCCCCAAGGAATATGGGATGGAACCATATAATTTATTTTCATAAAGATGAAGTTCCAGTATGTTAGTAAGGTTTCCTAAGCCAGGCGGGATGTGACCACTAAGGCTATTTTTGTGAAGAGAGAGAAGTGATAGTTTGGTAAGGTTACCTAAGGCAGGTGGGATGGAACCTACGAAGTTATTATTGGAAAGATAAAGATGTGATAGGTTAGTAAGTTTTCCAAAATCATCAGGAATATTGCCATAAAAAATATTTTGGTCAAGATAAAGATATATTAGGCTACTAAGGTTGCCTATGGTGGAAGGAATTGATCCTATGAGATTATTGGCATACAGTTCTAATTTTTGGAGCTGTGGGAGGAGGCCGAATTCCAGGGGTATTCCTCCTGTGAGGAAGTTATTCCCTAGATTGATATTTTTAAGTTCTTTGCATTGCGCTAAGTTAGATGGGATGTTTCCATGGAGATTATTATTTCTCAAAGATATAACTTCTAGATTTGAACAATTACTTAGAGTAGATGGAATGCCACCATTGAGAAAATTCAGACTCAAAGTTGACAAAATGTAGCCTACCCAAATATCCGACCTCTACTGGGATACTTCCTCTCAGCTGGTTATCAGAGAGACTCAACCTTTGGAGGAACGTGAGGTTTGCAAGAGATGGAGATATATAACCTGACAATTGTTTGGAGTCGAGAACGAGAGCAGTGACTCTATCAGGATAGTGCAGGCCACATAAGATCCCTTGCCATTGACAGTGGTGCAGTGACTCATTCCATGAGGAAAGTACACCAAATGGGTCATCATGTATTTGGGACTTGAAAGAGAGAAGTGCTGATAGATCAGTTTTATTAGTGGTTACTATGGCAGCGAGAGAAAAGGAGGATAATGTTAAGAGACTTAAGAGGAGGTGAATAGTGAGCACACTATAACAACGTTCCATAATTTGTGTAATGAAGGCAATGGGTTTCTCTCTCACAGAGTGCTGCTCTTCTTATAGTTAATTAAAAGGGGATGTATGGTTAGAAAAAAGTTGACCACAAGATATTCCCTCATGAGTCGTTCTAGTGCTAACTGTTATTCCTTCTTGTATGGACTACTAGAAACTGACTGGATTGGACCCGTGGCTGAGTAGTAGTTTATTTTCTAACCGTGAAGATCGGGTTTGAGATTTTGTAGCTATGAAAGTTGAGACATGGAAGCAGGAATTGTGGCTCATTTTACACCGAACGCACTGACGGAGTCTTTTGAATATGACTCATGCATAAAAGGTCTAATTGAGAACAAGAAAGCTGAAGATCCCTAGAATTAACAAGCGTAACAATATCAGTACGACACATTGATGAAAGTTATCTTAATTACTTACGAAGTAAGATTTAAATAACTTATATGATCAAAGTTTAAGACAGGTTTGATTTTGAATTTTTATATGCGTTTACTATTTGTACTTATATATGTATTGAAAGAAAAATATTTTGAATTTTTATATGCATTGAAAGAAAAATATAAATTTAATATTAACATTATCTGCTCCGTGTTTGCTTTGTTTACACCCCTATTCAAACAATAGGTGCCAAAACTGAATAAGCATGAGTTACTGCAAGTACCATTCCTGGAACCTATTGAACGGTGCAAAATGCACTATTGTGGACTTGTATGACAAGCAAGTGTCACCAACCGACAGCAGAGCATATGCAATTAAATTTTTTGCTGAAAATTCAAACAGTCAAAATCAAATAACTTAAATCAATCAAATCAGAGTTAACCTTAGATCGTCATCTCTAAGCTGGAAAGAACCTCATCATCTCTATATATACTAGGAATTAGACAATCCTAATTAATTAAATCCGAGTTCTTTTCATAACCAAAAAAAATATTTAAAAATAACCAATATACCAAAATAATTTTAAAAATGACCAAAACGCCCCACATGAGACGGTCTTGTGTTGAGGACAAACCGCCCCCCATGGGGCAGCCTTCTACTGGGGGCAAACCCCCCACACACACACACACACCCCCGGTGGGGCAGTTTTTTATATATATATATTTTTATATATATTTGTTAAATGTATTTGTTTGGATATTTTTAAAATGAGCATTTTGTAATATTTTGTTATATATATTTGTTTATTTTTTGTATTGATATTGTTATATGATTTGTTGTATTATTTTGTTTTCTTTTGTAAATTGTGTTTTGTTTTATATTGTTTTGCTTGGTAAATTGTGTATTATATTATTTTGTTTTTACAAATTTATGATTATACAATTTTGAATATTTTATTTTTATGATTTGTTATGTCAAGTGGATATTCCAAATTCAATGCATTTTGCTCAAATATTTGTCCCTGAAAGACAAATCAATCATAGGTTATTTGATGCCATCACATAAAAAAAATGAAAGCATGAAATAAAACAAAATTAAACAATATAAAACCTAAGTGAACAAAATAACAAAATAATGTCTAATCAACATAAAATATTTCCGTAAAGTCTACAATATGAAATATAAAAGGAAAAATTGTGAAAATGCCACTCCAAAATTTTCAAATTGTGAAAATGTCATTCCGAACTTTGAAATTATCAAAATACCACTACAAACTTCATCAATTTGCAAAAATACCACTCCAAATAATTAATGACTAAAATACTACTTCTTCTCATCTTCTTCTCCTCTTCTGAGAACAACAAGCCGGTGATTGGGCCACCAACTGGAACTAGAAATAGAGAATCCGTTAAAATGAAAACTAACCAGGCCTGCGCCGAATCGCCACTTTAAATCTGCCTAAAAAGCGGTGAAATTTAAAATGAACAAACACAAGTCGAATATTTTCCCACAAAGGAACGAAAGAAAAGGCGAGAATTGTCTCAAGTCACGCCTCACGCGCACCAGATCTTAATCTTTCTGTTAACCGCTTAATTAAATTAACCACCTCCTGTTTGAACGAATATTCCAAGCACCAATTCGATCCCTGATTTATTAATAATAATAATAATGTACAATTCAATTTGAATTCAAATCCCATAACAATGGGAGCTGCATACATCTCCACCATATATCCTTATCCTTCCTACCTATTATCTGTGGCAAATATGGAGTCTGAACGGTGTGGCGAGCCACTGATCCGCTATATATACTCCTTGCAGAGAAAGAACAGGAGAATAATGAAAGTATTTTAGTCATTAATTATTTGAAGTAGTATTTTGACAATTTCAAAGTTCGAGATGACATTTTCACAATTTTTCCAATATAAAAAACTATCGAGGACAGTGAGGACTGCACAGTGACAATCTGGGAGGCAGCCCGCACACCCTCTACGGCTGCACATGCCTCTGCAGCTCCAGATGATCCGCATCCATGTCCTCCTGTATGCCTGATCTTGAACTGGCGGCCCATGGATCGTCCTAGATAGTGCCCGTTGATCCTCCCAAGCATCCATGGTCTACGCCCCACTCCCACTCGCCTCGTGGTCGTGCTGCCTAGGGGGTGGCATCAATGGTATGGTCCCGGTGAGATCCTCTGCAATGATGGGGTCGATGTGCAAGTCAGTCGTAGTGAAAGTGGTGTTGGCACACCACATAGGCTGGTCATCCTGCAGTTAGATAATGTTAGTTTTGCTTCATGCAAATAAATAAAATTTTATTATACAGAGATGAACCGACTGACCTTGCCGATCTGCACCAACACATTATATTTATTGTAGTAGCCGTGTCATTTCTTGTTGGCCAACACCCAGTCATGGAACACCCAATTCGGGTTGTCATCTGCAACATTTGAGTGTAACTTTTTAAGAATACACTTTCAAAACAAAATTGCTGTGTATGAAAAAATAATTATAACTTATAATACCTTCAGGGGCTAGTGGTAGCTCATCATTGTTTACAAGGACCCGAACTCAGCTCGGCTGGATCGAAACTGGTGAGTCCTTCTTGATCTCACACCAGTTGCTGTTCTCGCCGGCGTCGTGCAGCATGCCAATGAGGCATCCATCGAATTGGGAATCATCAACGATCAGAGCAGTGTGATGCAACATAGTACACCCGAACGCCCAAAAACACCATTTTTTGCCATGCAAACCGCTCCATCAGTGGATTTGCGACGTACCGTATCTCCGGCAAGTAGTGCCGCACCGTCAACATGGTCTCATCATGCATTTATCAATGTTTCAAATCAGTGTGACTGAATAACTATATGTTTTTTTAAACATAATATTTACATGTTCTTTAAATAACACAACGTACGTCCATCAATGCAAGTGAGACACGGTGATGCCTGTGAGGAACCCATAGGAGAGGACTAAACGTATCTGCACTATGTGGTGCACCATCCCCTACATCGGAACCCTTCACAGTGGGGCTCTCCGCGCCAGAACTAGAGGTGAGTAAATCGCTCATAACTCGTGACTCGCTCATAACTCGCTCACTAACAACTCGTTAATAACTCGCTCATTAACATCTCGCTCATTAACGACTCGCTAACTTAATGAGCAAGCATGAGCATACCCCAACTCGCTCATTAAGAATTTGCCACATCTAATCCCGCCACATTTAATCCCAATTTATTAAATTAAAATTAAATTGAATAAATAAATAAAATCAACTAACGTTACTAATCCAAATTGACTAAAGTTGAAATTAAAATTGAAAAAAATGAAGCTCCAAAGTCTAGTGATCCAGTCCACTACTATACTCCAGCCTTAAATAATTGACGCTAAAAAAGACTTGTTTAGTGATGTATAATTCTGTTGTTTAATACTTGTTTTTTTATTATTGTTTTGATTTTGTTAAATTTGCTTTTGGACATTTTTTTATTAAATTATGCAATATTTAATTTGTGACTTGCTCAGTTGCTCATAACTCGCTCATTAACAGCCCGCTCATTAACGACTCGCTCATTAATGACTCGCTAACTTAATGAGCGAGCATGAGCATACCCCAACTCGCTTATTAATCAGCCCTAGCTAGGACTGGGATCAGCATGAGCCTGCGAACTCTCGCCGGTCTCCGACGTGTCTCGTGATTGTCCACGTCTAGGTCTAGCCATGCTGCATTTCAAAATATTAAGTTACATAAATTAACAATTTATAACAATTTCAATCAATTTATAAAACCTAATTTCAATAACACGAATTTCTAAAAATTCCAATCAAATTATAAAACCTAATTTATTTCAAACATCAATTTCTAACAATTCCAATAAAATTATAAAATCTAATTTCAATCTCACAAATTTCTAAAAATTCCAATAAAATTATAAAACCTAATTTCATTTAATTAAATTTCCAACAAATCCAACCTAATTTCAATCCCGCTAAGCGAAGAGAAGAGAAACATACAGAGCATTTTTTTGACGGCTTGTGCAAGAAGGTGAATCTGACAAGGGTATGTTAGTCTTTTTTTTTGACGTAATTAATTTGAAGTTTAAATTAATAAATAAATCTAACAAGGGTATGTTAGTCTTTTTTTTGACGTAATTAATTTGAAGTTTAAATAAATAAATGGGGATAGAAAGGAAGAGTGTTATATTTTGATAGAGATTTTAGATATTATGGTGGTTTTATGGGTAAATTGGCTATTTTAAAAGTATGTATGGGCACACTGGAAATTTATCATATATATATATATATATATATATATAGTAGAACTAGGGTGCTCCTAAGTTCACCAAGTCTCTTGTGAACTTGACTCTAAAGTATATCGAATCGCCTTTAAATGATGAATCCAAACCGTTGAAATCCTTCTATCTAATGATTGATGCGTCTACATGTGAAAATTTTAAAGTTTCGAATTAATTTAATATAGAGTCAAGTGGTCAAAAGTTTAAGGATTATAAATTAATTTTAATGCATTCATTTTTTGGACTCCTTTGACCACTTGACTCTATATTAAATTAATTCGAAATTTTAAAATTTTCACATGTAGACGCATCAATCATTAGGTAGAAGGATTTCAACGGTTTGGATTCATCTTTTAAATTCGATTCAATATATTTTAGAATCAAGTTCACAAGATGTTGGGTGAACTTAGGAGCACCCTAGTTCTATTCTATATATATATATATATATAATTTTTTAACAGATTTGTAGTCAAGTGTCACCAACCGACAGCAGAGTAAATGCAATTAAATTTTTTTGCTGAAAATTCAAACAGTCAAAATCAAATTAGAGTTAACCTCAGATCCTCATCTCTAAGCTCGAAAGAACCTCATCATCTGTATATATACTAGCTAGGAAGAAAAAGGAATTTGTTGTATTTTTCTTTTAAAAAAATAGGAAACAAAATGTCCTCTGCTGCGCATTTATAGTTATTTTTTTTTTACATATTTGTAGTTGGTTTTTTATATATATATATAGATTGGAGGATGGATGATTGAATGAAGATGAAAATATATTACAGTTTAATTACACAAATTAGTAGGTTTTGAATTAGAAAATAGCATGTTGAACAAAACACAATATTCATATAAAAAACATAATATGCAATATTAGGATATATTAGAAAATACACAGAAGTTGACAACCAATATCTTTCTTAAGAATACAACATGACTTTTAAATTAAAACTAAAATTACAACAAAAATGAGCCCTCAAACAACTTCAATGAGGGCCCATCATCGAATGTGAACAAGGTTCTAAATAGCGATTATAGCGGTATAGCGGAGAGGTGAAAAAAAAAAGCTATAGCGAATAACACAGCTATAGCGGAAGCTTTCCTACATAGCGTTTTTCTAATTTTCAAAATTTATAGTCTACATTTCTACTAATTATCAACATGATCAATATTGGAGAATTAGGATAATAACTAAATAATAACTTATCTAAATATATATTTTTTTCAATCATGCAAATCAGAAGGAAAAAAAAATATATATATACAATGTAACATTATTTAATAGTTCATACGTCATAGTATTACAGATTTTAATAGACGAAGAGCAATTAATTTTATAGTGAAATAAAGTTAGCATACCTATTTGAATATTTTATATATTATTATAATCAAAATCAGCTTTCAATGAAACGAACGGCGATAATTTTACAGGTGAATACTATATGAAAAGAAAACAAAAGGAAGAATTAACATTTGAATATTTTCTGATATAGAATTAGAGACTAAATCACAAATAGAAACAAACAAAGGCATATAGTTTGATTTTAGCATGCTTATTATAACAGGCCATGTAGTATCATAAATATGAACTGAAGTACAGAAATCCATGTAAATTGTAAAAAACCCTATGTAGCATAGGGGTAGCAATAGCGCATAGCGCGTAGCGGTAAAAGCGGACAACTATTACAGCTATAGCAGCCGTAGCTGAAATAGCGCACTTTTATCTCATAACGTAGCATTTATGGTCTGAAAAAGCTATAGCGTAGCTATAGCTAGCTATTTAGAACACTGAATGTGAATGAAACCGAGAACCTCTTTGTTGAATCCTACTTCAATTCTGTGCTTATCTATCTCACCTATAAACCAAATGGTGAGATAATAACTATTTTTTCTACCTCGCCTTATTAATTATCTTCAAGTCTGTGCTTATCTCTCTCCTATAAACCAAATTGTGGGATAACTATTTTTTCTTAGCGAAACTTTTAAGTAACGTTGACAGTGACGAAAAGTCTAGTACACAGAAAATGCTCCCGATATAATTATGTATTTGCAAATGCACTTTATTTGTGGACAAGAAATATTTAACTAGTTGAGGAAATTTCAATGCATCCTGAATCACAAATATATTCTCTCTCTCTCTCAATTTATCACTAAGCGAAGAATGTTCTAACTAGGTCTGGAAAGAAAGGGAGTTTTGTCCCAAAGATTTCAGACAATATCTTATTCAATGTTTGTTTACATTCGAGAATGAATCTTCCAAAGATTTCAGACAATATCTTATTCAATGTTTGTTTACATTCGAGAACCAATTTTGATTCAGTAGTAGAGGCAATACCCTTCCTATGAGAGATTGCAGGTTCAAAGCCCAAATAGGATTCATACGTAACTTTTACTCAAAAAGTCTGTTTATATCCATTTTAAAAATTAAGTCTAGTTGATTCTCGTTTTTTGGCAAATCGGAACAAGTAACCTTCTATTTCTAAATCCCCTTCCACTCCGATCCCTCTGCACGGTTTCCTTGATTTTGCAATTTTTTTTTTCTAATTTTGCAGGTGCATCCAGGACACAGTGATATTATGTGCAATATTTTTGTAATTTGATGGATTAAATGCTGAATTATTTGTTCAAGTTATTTTTTAGGTTTAATTTATTAGTTGTGTTTTATTGTTAACAACAATATTTATTTGTGAACTTTTTTATTTGTACAACATATTGCACAATATATATGTTTTTATATAAGTATTATATTATGTTCAACCTGTTATATATTCTTTAACTCATAATACTATTAACTAGAGGTGAGCCTCGCTTTGCTTCGGCAAGGGATCTATATGAAAGAATAGTATATCCATATAAATGTATGTACTCTAAAAGTGTTAATTTACAAAACAATACCTGGCAGTATTATTTACATATATTGTACTAACTATAGTATACAAAATGATTGTGTGTTATTATTATGTGATAGCAACTGCTGTGATGACGCCAAATACATTTTGCAGGCATGGAGGTTGAGGACAATTAAGTTATTTACCATCAACAAAATACTTCTAACTGTTTGTAGGAGGGTTAACATAGCCATTTTATTCTACTCCTTTGGCATTTTATCTTCAGTACTGCAAACATGACAATGTGTTAGTTTGTTTCATAATTGATACTATATGTAAGAAATGGTTGTTAAATGTTGAAATAAAAATAGATGATCAAACATGTTGTTTTGCTCGTTAAAAGAGAGAAAAAAATATGTTCAAACCATTAGTAAAACCTGTACAATTGCATCAGTATCTATTGAAAAAAAAAGTCGATAAAAAATCATTGGAACTGGCAGGATTATAATAAAGCAGCGAAACAGCTAACTCAAATTAGCCCGAGCTGGTTGCAATTTTTCTCCTATTTAAAATAAAAAACCCAAAGTGATATTCCTTTGACATACCATGTGTTAAGGGGGATAAAGAGAACAAACAAACAACATATTCTTTTATACATATTTGACAATTATGCCCTTGAGTTTTGTGTGAATAATAGTATGATTATTTTCCCTTCTCCAAAAGTATTTGTTGAATTATCATATTTAAAAAAATTATTCTCTAAGATTAAGAGGCCATCAATGATTAACTTAAAAAAAACATTCAGTTCACAAACTTCAAGGACTCGACTTTTTTGTATACAAAAAGCATTTGTAATCAAAGTTACTCGAAGATTGCTTTTTCAAAAATAAAAAAACTGAAGACTTACAGACTGATTTTTTGGCTATTTAAGAATAATTAGGGTATTGTCTGTAAGTAAACAAAACTATGTTGAAAGATACAGCAAAAAAACATACTTTGTTTTTATAATCTAATTCAGTAGAGAGACAACACAAAAGCCAAGTCTATCGACAAGTAATTACTCAATAACAACTATATATACACCATATAAATTGAACAGAACTTGTGGAAAAAAAATTATTCAGTAATTACTTAGTAAAAATTAGATCCACTAAGCATCAAGGGAGAAAACTGAACACATCAACAATACTATCTGCTAAACATTCATAAACTAATAAACACAACAACATCTCAAGAGCAGCCATATAATTTCATATTCTGATTAGGTGTCGCTCAGGACTGATAAAACTAACAGACGAATATCCATCACATCGTTTCGCATTTGCAAGCTCTAGTGAGCACTTTTGATATCAAGTTGTAGATGAAGAACACAGAGATGTGCAACTAATAACATCAATAATATTAATTACCTGATGAGAGAACAATTATGTACTGCCAACCAAGAGGTCGTGTATGGCCACAAATTGAACGCACATCACTCGCCGATGCCTTAATTGTATACATATTTGTAGCTATCTGCAATTAATAAAGCATTAAATAAGAATAGAAATCTTCAAAAATTATTAGGAAGCTTTTTAATGGTGTATAATTAGTTCCAAACTGTTCTTATCTGACAACAACAAATGTTGGTAATTCATGAGAATGTAAAAGTCGGGTATTTTTGTCTGTCTTACATGAAGAAAATTCAATAAGCCCATATGAATACTAAAGGGTATTTTATTAGTTAAGCATTTCAACTTAGTTCCATGATAACTTAGTTCCATGAGAAAATTTAACAGTAGAGTAGCCTCTACTTCTGTAAATCTTAATGAAAGAAGAATGTCAATTTGTACCAATTAAACCCTAAAAGTTATGCAACCTTTCAATAATGCTTGTTGTTGCCTATGGTAAAAAAAAATGGGTATAAATAATAAAAAATTAGTTTCCATATTAAAAAAAAAATCTTCCCTTTATCTGTTGTCTCAGCATCACTGCAACCTAAACAATTAATTCACATCTTATTTGGCTTATACAGAGAAATGTTGTGTTTGGGTTTTGTTATGAGCTGCATCCTTTTTTGTTTTATCCAACTTGTAAGGATTGTTAAAAGTTTGTCAGTCATATTTTGGAGTCACAGGACATTGTTCATTGTATTTTTATTAACTGTAAGTTAGTACCTATTTGGAAAAGCTGTTATTTCTGATATCAATTCATCTTGTTATAAGCATGTGCCCGAATATGTTTGGAAAGTATATGTATAGAATTCTCTTTTTTTTTTAAGCTTAATAAATAAAAGGATAATTACTAATTATTTCTTAAGAGTTGAATAAATTGTTACGTGCAAATTTAATTAACTGGAGAGAACTGAATGCAAGAATAACTTGTTGTGTTATTTACAAGTTGAAAACGGGAGACCATACGAAGCGTACCGATTCCGCAGAAAATTTTCAGCGACCAAATATGCGGTTTCAATGCGGCCGCATATGGCCCAATTTCCGCATATTTCCCATATTTCCGCATATTGGCGCATGTGACGATTGAGCCCCGGATCCCATATTGGTCCGCATATGTGCGAATTTATTGTTTGAATGATTTTAATGGGAATATATTGCATGTTTTGAGTGGAAATAAATTAATATATAGTTTAAAATCCGCATATATGAGTCCGCATGAAATTCCGCATATGTGGCCGCATACCGCATATGCGGTATGGAGTGGTCTTCCGCATGCATGAACAAAACCGCATTTTACAACATTGGTTATTTATTGCTCATCTATTCTTTGGATATCTATTTGAGGTGGACGGTCTTCCCAGATGGATATTAGTACTTTCTCGTTCCTGTGATACAACAAATGTAAAGAAATGTAATTAAGCAAAAGAATAATTTGAATATCTGAATCAATGGACTTATATCTTAGATATGTGCAACAATGGACTTATAAGGGAAAATCAAATCAACTACATGAATCACATTGCTTACGTAGATCTTCTATATTGGTCGATCCAAAAATATTTAGACCTTAATATATAAAATAGATAGTGAATACAGACAATAAATCAAATTGCCTCGGTAGATCTTCTATATTGGTAGATCTGAAAAAAAATTTAGACCTTAATGTATAAGAAAAAGACAGATTGGGAATTGACTATAATATGTGAACCAAAATTACTAAAATTTACTATAAATCATAATTAGATATTGATGAGTGCATGTAACAGGCATTAATTGATGAATTGGAGTAGACAACCAGAAAAGTTGGTGCTAAAATTAAAGATGCAAATTATGCTTGCTAAAAATCAACATCTTAGAAGATTGAAGAAGTGCGGACGCATACTGGCATGCACACTGGAATTAGCACCTTCAATAGCCTTGTCCTAAAATTTAAGCCTTTTACAGCATGCAATGCATGAATCAAAGACGAGAGATCTAGAGAGATCTAGAGAGAGACTAACTCATTCGGTTGCTGCCGTCCTCTGGCTCCTCGACATTGGCCTTCTTGCTTAAACTATTTGATTCATCCTTCTTCACTGTATCAGCATCCACAACCACCACAACTGCTAGAAGATGCATTTCAATTGAGAAAAAAAATCCAATATCCCTGTAAAAACCAATATCCTTATATAACCAACGCAACATGTAATTATTCTACACAAACAAATATTATAAAATGCATTTCAATAACGTAAAATCCAATATCATAGCAAAGTTTGAGCCTACCACATGTGACACCGGGTGTATATCAGTGTTGGTATGCACTTGGCTTTACTGCTACTGCGTATCAGATATCTGAAGACAATGATGGATACAGAAAGAGAAGGAAAAATGGGAAAAATAACTGAGCAGGAAGCGAGACTCGTTGGAGCATGTCTTATCCTTGCAAGTAGTTGTGTTTATGTTTGTTCCTCCAAAGCTAGCTGCCTGTAACCACCAGTAATTCTTTTTATTTTTGAATATTACTACTCTGGAAAAAAAAAAGTAAAATCCAATTGCACATATTAGAAAGAAAAAATTAAGAACAATCTTTAAGAAAAAAACACAACCAAGTCAATTGAAAAAAAAAAAAAGACTTCTAACCTGAAGATTAGCAATTCCAGGAGAAAAGATTTCAGATTTTCAGGGTTAAATTTGAGTCTCAGCTCCTAAAATCTCTGCCACTTTGTGGAATCTTTGAAAAATCAGCAACCCTTTTCTGCATTTTTCTGCTGCTATGAACTGTGTGATGTTTGAATGAAATGTAATTAGGCTACGCACGTTAGCTGAGATATATAAACTTAAAAATCATAACATGATTCAAAGGACTTATTAAAATTTCTAAACATCAGTTATCTAAACCCTTTTGTGTATTTTTTAAGGTTAAAATAAAATAATGACTATTAATAAGATATCGTTACATTTTGTTAACATAGAACAATGGCTATTGGATTCAAATCCAATAAGGGATAAAAGAAGAAAAGAGGTATAAACCAAATTCCTCAATTGTCACCTATTAAGCAAGATTTGCAATTCAATTCAACAGCCAAACAATAGCTTAAGTTGCTTAAAGTTCCAATCTGCCAAAACCCGTTAAAATAGAACAATGGGTATTGGATTCAAATCTGACAAGGGATAAAGAGGTAGAAAATAAATAAATCAATTCCCTCAATAATCACTTATTAAGCAAGCTTTACAATTCAATTCGGCAATCAAATGCAAATCAAATCGTATGCATATTTTATAGTGTAGTGCAAAAAAGGAAAAAGATGTCAGTAAGTAATCAAACTTTTCAAACAATTGTCCCATTTTATAGTTGTATTACTGAACAATACTTTATGGTTATCGTCCTCTTTTACTCCAAATTTATTTTTAATAACTATTTACACCTAAGGAGCATTGAATAAACTTCAATACAATATTTTCTTATATAAATTGCTGATTAAAGCTAATACTAATATTTTTTTTACATTTTGAAATTAGTATTTTCAGGAAATTGTCATTACAAAAGGCTTTTCTCCAAATAAATTATATTCTATCATGAAAAGGGCTCTCACTCATGACCAACAACATCCTATCAAATTGCATTAGATTAAAATCTAAAACCTATTATAAGTTAATTGATAGAAAACCAATGTCTTCTCTACATTCCTTCATGAAAAGAACTCTCACTCGCAAACTAATCCTTAACGATTAGCTTACTTTTTTGTTTCAGCCCCTCCACTTAAAACCTAATAGGAGGAATAATTTATATAATACATAATCATCAAAATAAAAACCAGATCAATTTATAAATAAAAAAACCTGCAACTCAATTTGGTATGAATTATATTTGGCATGCTTTAAAACAGGTAAAACGCATCTCTATTATCAAATTAACACAACATAGCTAAAACTTTCACAAATAGAGGAAAAATCAACTAACCTTGTTCAGTTGTCTTGCTCTATGACAAAACAGAAAAATACAGTCTACAAGCTCTTTCCACCATGCTAATCACGTTATCCACCTAATGCACTACAAAGGCACCTTCTAATTTTCGAATAGGTAATAAGCACACAAAATTTTCAAATAGGTAAACATGATTTTTTTTGCAGAAATCAAACAAAAAATAAGAAGCATGGATAACGCCTGGACAAATCTAACGAAGAGAGATCACAACCAACACTTAGCAAATAACAAAATTATCTAATTAATTTGAAGATTTTAACTTACTCTCTTTATTAAATCCGCAGACCCCATAACACGGTGTAGTTCCTCTAATTCCCATATATATTTAAGTTGCGGTACAACGAAACAAATTAGAATGTTGTTCTTTGTCTGACTTGAGTATAACACAAATTTGACGCAGTAGCTAGTGGATAAAAAATGACACCTAATACTAACTAACATTTAAACACACAGATAAATCAAAGGTAACTGTATGGGAGTAATAATGCTGGTATGGTTGGATACTGGTACCATCAGATGATCAAGATCGTCATATCAAGTACTGTAGTAGTACTGTTTATTCTACAGTATCTATCCATAAAAAATAGATATATTGAAGGATTTGGTGACTGCAAATGCCATGTCCTAGACCGGCTGGTACTGGTGTACCAGGCTATACCAAATGCAGTATAAACAAATAAATGAGTAATAATTATACAACAGGTATCACATCAGAAGAAAATATATTATGCACAAATTTAAATACAAAATATATATTACCATGCAGTCCAGGCTTCAGTCTACATAGTGGGCTTGTAAGGCTTTTTGGGAAAGAAATAATCACAGTAGAATCTGTTGCAAGTGTCGATCTGTTTTCAGAATTCAAACCGAAACTGAGTTACCAAAGAAACCTGGTTACCCGGATAACTAAAATTCAGAAAAATGAAATAAAATCAAAATACAAAAAACAAATGGCTACCACAGGATCTGGGGCATCATCTTGTTAACATAATCCATGGTACGCTAGTATTGAGCCTAATCGATGGAAAACAAATCAATTCCTTTGAAAAGATAAAACAAGAAAGAAAAACCGGCTACTCCTGCTGGCGCTACTGGACCTCTCTTGGAATTGGGCATCAGGGGGTCGGATTCGAGCAGCTGGGTCTGGTGGATCTGCTTCGTCCTGGGTTTAAGGTTCTATTTCAATATATTTTCCCTCCCTTATGGGGAGATTAAAGGCATTATGACGGGAAAGCATCGGATTCACCAGTTCTGTGAACCCCACCTGCTATAGGCGTTCTGAACAATCCTACATGTGGACCCACCCAAGTTGGTGCTGGGGTTAGGGCTTACATGTGTGCCCTGATCCATATACTCAGTTGATTCCAGATTAGGATCGGATACCTAAGAGGAAAATGGAAGTCATTTGGCATATGTAATTGTTGGTGCAATTTTTATAAATTCTCAACAAAAGTTGCAGCACGGCAACATTGCAACACTTAATAAGGCTTGTAAAGCAATTGCAGCTGACAAAATAATTTAAGAAATGTAGGGAGCATTCAGTTTGTAGCAAGCAAAGTAGAATAAGAATAAAATGTAGGGAGCATTCAGTTTGTGCAAGGTTCATTCTAGTGGAAAGGAGAATCAAAGAGAAGATAATCAAGAGGAGAAAAACCTGAAAATTGATAGGGAGGGAAAAATTAGGAGAATGAACATCAGAACCAGCACCACCCTGGCTCAAGGATCCATTTGGAAGCAACTTTAGAAGAACAGGGACCCTCAGAGACGAGGAGACGAGGAGATATAAAAAAAATCGTAGCTCCAAATGAGGGATGTAGGAGGAGGCGGCGGTGAAGGCGAAGGTGGGGCGCCGATTACGATTGAGGCTGAGGCTGACGGTGGGAGTAGAGCGCGACGGCAATGACAAAGCGTCGATCGACGGATTGATACGCGAAAGAATTTGGGTTTAAGGTTCCGGAGGAGACAAGCTGTAAGTGAGAAGGAGAGGATCGAAGTTTCGAGCGAGAGGAGCGCTCTGACTACGGGAGGAGGCAGAGGGAAGAGCGGTGAGAATGAGGAATCGCCTTTGAGAAGAAAATAAGAGCTGCATATCAGATGACACGTAGCGAAGAGAGGACAGCTGCAAGCGTGAGAAAGAAACTTGTCTTCAATCATCCGATTCGGATCGGACGGTGCAGAAGAGATGTGTGTACTGTTGGAGTACTGTAGCACCTCCGATGCAGATTATATATATAATAGATTTGTGTAAAGTAAAATAAATTTTAATCTTCATTCATTCATTGTCGAAACCTTAACAAAAACCAAACAATAATCTCCTCACAGGCAGCCCACAACAATTGTGAAGTCGGTTTCTGGGCTCTCTTGGGTTATACTGGGCCAAACCCATATACCCTCTTTACTCTTTCAACACAAAAACTCCATATATTCTCTCTTTTCCACTAAAATAAAATTCTCTTTTATTTAATTGAGAAATTTGATCAAGGTATGAGTTCTTTATTTTAAAATAAATATATTTTTATCAGTGACAGAGCTATTAGCAAGAAATCAAAACACTTGCTCTGTACAGCTAACACCTTGGCACACTAAAATTACTAAAGACTTGTTTAATACTTGGCAAACATGATATGATATACTATTTACTCATAAATATAATTTATATTTTCTGCATACAGGACTCATTTATCATTATTCTCGTTTTTATTTGCTACAAAAAAAAATTGTATCAGACATTTCAACCTCATGTATTATAGCTCAAACAAAAGAAAATACAGGTCATGAAAATTTCACATGATATATTGAAGAAAAATATGTTCCACATGTTCACCTCATCTGGGATGAACTATATTTTTATCCCAGTTATTTCTCTCACAAATGAAGCACAAAACACTCAATTAGGAAAGCAGTTTTAGCTAATTGTCATTGTTTGCTCTGCTATCCAAGACCGTTCAGGATCGACTTGTACATCTTCGAACTACAATAAATCATACAAATAACATGCAAATCACTAATGTGAAGAAAAGTGAGGCTATGGTACTATGCATAGCAAATATTGGTCCGTACTATCAATCAATATTTCCATTTTCAAAGTATAAACAGTTGATCCAAACTACTTAACATGATTTTCATATAAAAATATATTGGTAGATCAAATTTTACATTTTTTAGAATTTTTTTTTTACTGTTTTTTAGATAAGTAGAAAATCGCTTGATCTAAAGATTCTAGACCATTCAAAAGAGTGATATTCTACCTATCTAAAAAAATAGTAAAAAAAAATACTTAAAAGTGTAAAATTTAGTCCATAAATACATTTTGATATGGAGATCACGTTGAACAGTTGGGATCAATTGTTGGGATCAAAGATGAATATAAATTATATTTTCTTGATTCAATAAAACAAATATTGTTATCAACCTGAGCATTTTCAACACAAACAAAATCTTTGTAGCATGCTTCCATCTGTAAGTGTGGATTCCACAAGACAGCATCTGTCCAGCTGCATTTTAATGTTTAAACCATAATTAAATTAAGCATCACACAATTTTCAAATATATTTTATGGTTAAAAGTATATAGTTAAAAAAATGAACTCAGCACATACTTGGTGTTTTCGATCGTGATGGTGTCGCCCAATCCGTTTTCAAAAATTAGTTTATCAGGGGCATATAAGTAAACACAGTCGACAAATCCTGGGAAGTCAACTATTTCCCTGTATCACATAAATATAAAGTATGTACGTATAAAAATGCATGATGAGTTAGCTCTCTGATAAGTTTCAAATAAAATAAAAATGTGATATGAAGCAAATGGACCTCTCTTCAGTCGCCTCTAAAGGGTATTCAGGATCAGGATCCTTGTTTAGGGTTTGACAACCCTTCAACCCTTTTACTTTTGCACCTGTAACTGAAGCCTACAAATTAAGAGGGAAAAAATGGAAATTAAGTATATTATTTTCAAGGATTAAGTAAGACTAATCGACAAGTTCCCTTCATATAGCCTCAGAATATCATATATGTCCCTGAAAATCAATAATACTTGTCACTAAATAGTAAATACATTACAAAAAAAAAATCAACTACACCTAGATCTTCCACTTTCTCAAAAGATACCCAAAATACCCTCCGATCTTTGTCATTTTCTGAAGAGGAATCATGAACAAATTAGAAAGAAATTAAGGGCATTGTTTACGACATTCCAGAGTTTAATATAACAAGACTTTTTCATTTTCTTTGGCAGTGAATTTAATTTTTTGAAGGGGTGCTTGTGAAATTGTGGCAGTTTAAGCTCTTACTTACTCTGAAATAGGTATGAAGAGCAGAACTGAAGGAGAGCGGCTTTGTGTCATTATTTTTTATACTCAGAGACGTTGACAAACTCTTTTCACCCAATGTCACCTAAAACATTAATATGAAATAAGAAAAACAGCAAGGCAACATAAAATCAAGTTGGTACATGAAACAAAAAGAGTAGGTATTTAACTCATATATTGGAATTTAAATTGAATTTGTGCTCATTTATTGGTAAAATTATTCGACAATGAGAAATAAAATCTTAAAAGTAGTAAAACTTGAGGAAAATATCCGAGAAAAGTGTAAAATATAGTTTTATGTGATAACTATGATCTTTAGGCAGGCACATGGTAGTGTCATGCCAACTGGTACGATTTGTCAAATTTATAGGCCGCTTATTGTACAAATTGAACACAAATCAAGCTATGAGAAACCAACAAAAAAATAATACAAAGTATAAAGCTGGTTCACCGCTTTTCCATTTTCTTCTCAAAGTATACTAACTATTATGGTATTTGTACCAATTTGGTACCACCTAGTAAACAACAGTACCAATCCTAATTGGTAATAAAACTGAAAAAAACTGGCATTCGCATGCTCGATATGACCCACATTCTTTTCACACAACAGAGAAAAGAGAAGACAAGTTATTGAAATGGAATTAAAATTTAAAGTTGCAAAATTTTACCTTGTAAAGAGCATGAAAGCTATAGTCCCACATGGCTCGGCTATAAGAATCATCTTTTAATTCCATTTCGACTGTTGTTTCATCTTCGCTATTTTCTGAGTCTTTAGAGATTGACCAATTCATGTTTCGTGCAAATCCATGCTGTACCAACAATGGTTAAAAATGTAAGTTTTTTAATTAAACTTTTCTACTAGAAAATTTGTGTTTTTTTACCTGTTGAATACGACCCGGGCCGAACTGGGGGAAGCAATGTGGAATCCCTCCACTGGTTCAAGTTTAAAATAAATTTAGGAAGAAATTTAACACAATTTCATGAATTACTATAAAATAAACTATATGTATAAGAAAAAAAAATTAACCTGATTGGCTTTTTGCCATTAAAAACGGCATCTGGACGAACAAAGAGTAGATCTTTGCCACCAGGCACCTTCCAAGAGGTAACACATGCCCCGAATAGATAAATCTCTGCTTCACTACAAAATGTTGTAAATTTAAAATGAAAAAATTTACATTACAATATATAATATAGTATTTTTTTTTTTTTTTTGTTGGTTATTTTGATTATGAGTTACTTCAATGGTTAAGTATATAAAGCCAATTTTTTGCTTTACAGTGTTGGTGATTTTGAAAATTGAAATGTAGTAATTAACATACAGCAACAAAAAAACATCATAGAGTGGTATAATTTGAGTTTCTTTGATACCCCAAAGATGAACTTTACAAAATATCTTAAATAAAATGTAAAACAAGATGAATAGAATAGAAATTCACCTGCCAGTAGGAGATTTCAAGGTGATTTTGGGAAGCCCTCCATTTCCTTCCGAAATCTTTAATCCCGCATTGATGCTCAATCCACCTCGCCTTGATTGAGGAGAAAGATTCAAACTTTCGTCGATATATATTAACAAATTGACATTTCATTGTTTCAATTAGAAGAATTACCTTGTATTATTGCGAGGGGTAGTTTTGGAATTGGAGAAATGGAGAGGTTTGAGAGGAGACGAGAGAAAGGAGGAGATGGCGATAGAAGCCATTGTTGTAGTGGGGAAACTGTTTTGGATGGACCCGGTCTTATACACCATTAGATTGGCGCTCTGAAAGTAACACTTTCTATTCTATCATAAATTGTTGAGTAAATCATTATCGACCATTGATAATTGTGATGAGGTTTCATATAATTCTATATTTTACAAAAATATCTAAGGCAAATATTATATATTTTAATAAAGGAGGGTTTAATAGTTTTTATTTTTTAATTTCTTAAAAATATAAATTTGAAAATTTATATGTCAAAATAAAACTGTTAGATGTGATTTTTTTTATACTTTATTTACATGCACATAACTAATTTATCACTTTTCAAATTTTTTTTTATACAAATCAATAACTTCAAAAATCAACGTTTAGAGTTTATTAATATCGGTGTATTTTTGTAAGTACTTGATACTGATAAAAACAAAATTTAAATGTTGTAATCTTTTATATGTATATAGAGAAAATGATATATATCAAATCTAACAGTTCAATTTTGAAATTTGAGTTTTAATTTTTAATTTATTACTGTTTAAAAATTAAAGGTATGATGGAGGCAAAAAATAAAGATATTTGAACCCTCATTTTAATATTTCGCAACTATTAGATTAAATAATCTTTAATTTTTTAAGAACTCTATCATCACTTGTTGACTAAATCATTATTGACCCTTGAGGCATTTAAAGGTCAAATTGTCAAATTAAATATTAAATATTTTGTTGCGAACGACATCATGCATTTTAAGTTTTTAACAAACACAATGCAACTATTTTTTTTCATAATTAATTAATAATACACTGAGAAAATTATATGCATACAAAGAGTTTTTGTTCGGTATCATGTAATTAATATCAATATTAAGATTTATAACCCTTTATATGTTAAATTTTTTTGAATCTAAAAAATAGAAACAGTTCGCCAAAAAAAGTTTTCATTTATCAATTAAATAGTTCATATAATTTTCATATCTGAGCATCACTAACCAACATATTATTTGAAATTTTATAATAAACTAATTTATAATGAGACACTTACGACATTTGTAAGTTACAACATTTCACAACAATTTAGTTTTGCAATTTTTAAAGTACAAACAGTTGATCCAAACTATTTAACATGATATCTATATTAAAATGTGCTTGGAAATAAATTTTTATTTTTTTTATTATTTATTGATTACTTTACAAAACTGTTGTTTTTAGATAATTTTTTACCACTCAAGAACAACAATTTTGTAAAATACTTAATAAATAGTAAATAAAATTTAAAAAATTGCAAAATTTTATCTCCAAGTACATTTTAATATAGATATTATGTTGAACGGTTTAAATTGATTGTTTGAAATTCAAATTTGCAAAATTAAATTGCTATAAGATATTTGTAACTTACCAATGTTGTAAGTTGATGCTTCCTCATTTATAATTCATAACTAAAACAATCACAAAAATCTTATTTTGGCAAATAAAAAAAAACAAAGATAATAAAGCTCAGGCGCACAAAATCTTCAATTAACACAAGAAACAACAATCAGTTTTGTTTTTTTTCCAATGAGAATAATTAGAGGGATATACCTTTTATTCAATGGAATTGCCTTGGAACACTTGGATATTTTACTAAATATCAACTCTCGCCCTATATGAATTATTTTTTATTTTCAGTTTTTCTCAAAAAAGGTTGAACTTTTTATATTTAAAGAGTGAATCATGCACAACATTTAAAGCAAAAAAATAAATAAATTTTGTACTAAATAAAAGATAGACAAAATTTCCTGAGCGATAGTTAACATCCCTCATAAATTATTATGTTAATTCTTGCCAAAATTAAGCACTAATTTCACTTATATATTTGAATGCATAAAATTTTGTGGAAAAAAATAGAAGACCAATCACAATTTATAGAATTTAATATTAAAAAACCATCAACACTTACATTATTTACATCTCAAATTAAATTTTAGTTATATACATCATTGATTTTGAACCTTAGAATTACTTGTACTGGCACCACCATCTCCTTCATTCCTCTCCCCTTTTTTCTCTCCTTTATCTTCACATTTATTATACCGGCATCCATGCCGCCTCGGTTTTCCTACATCCTCTATGTCACTATCACTTTCCATGAACAACGCTCTAAGGCACCGCCTCCTTACACGGGGTGCATTTTCAGGTTTCCTCTCTTGGTTTAAATTTAACCCTCCTTTCAAATTGGGTTCCTTTCTTGGCACATAATTCCCCAAATCTAAATCATTTCTACTTGAAACAATATCTAAATGAACACCTGGATCTCTTGCAACAAAAGAACTCTCATGTATTGTCGAGTTGTTTATGCTTTGCACATTGTTATTGACATTTGGAGTCGCCGGAGGTGCATTTACAGTGTTTTTTATCGCCATATTTGCTCCCAAATTTTCTCCAGCTAGGGTTATCACGAAAACACCATCTTGGCCATTGTTGAAAGATTTACCAGAGAATGAACTTTTAAATTCGCCAAACTCGTGATGTGGAATTGTCGAGATCGAAATCTTTGTTGGATTTTTGCTCGGGTTTTGCTTCAAACTTGATCCTCTTGAGATTTTAAGTTGCACTAGATCTCGAGGCTTGGTTTTAGATACATGGCGTGTTGCGATTGGATCCGAGGTCTCACCTTCACAGCCAGACATGATGGGTAGTTAAAAAAGAATAATGATTTGATTTTTGCTATGTTCAACAATCATAGAATAGTTATATCTAAAGAAGGAATGTTCTTTCCAAAAGAAATGGAAACTATGTTGAGATAGATATATGTATGTTATCCCAAATTAGTGTAGCAAATTGTAAGTGGGTACTGACTTAAAGGTGGGACCTAGGAAAGCTAAAAAAGTGTAGCTTTATAGAAGGGTTTGAACCTGATACCAAAATTTGGCATCCCAAATTAGGTTGCTTGAATCATTCCAAAAGATAAAATCAAACTCAGATTACTTCACAAGGTTGCAACTTGAGAAGGAGGTTTACTTCAATTGCTGCTTGTTCATAAAGAAAACATACCCTTTTTTATGTTTTTATTTATTGACACAAAAATGCAAATAAAAAATTAGAAAATAAAATTAAAAATTAAAAATTACATGATTCTGGTTCTACGTCGGTTATTCCTTCTTCTCCATCTCCACCTCTCCTTGATATCATTCCCACTACAATCAACGGGCCCGCAATCAGTGCTACAATCCCCTAATGTTCCACCTAAACCCTCATCTCTTGTTTCTCTTAACCGAGCCGTCTCAGCCAAGAGATCTTGTATTAACATCTCAGTGGTTTTAGTAGTGATACCTCTCAGGTACCAGGATATAGGGGGTGGTGGTACCAGTGCAGGCTCTACCAGTTGCTGTAGGCTGACAGTAGACCCTACCCTCCCTTTGCCATTTGTAATTTTTTCATATTCAGCGAGTGTTTTAGGTATATTTTGGGGAAGTGAAACAGGGTTGTCTACGTAAAGAGGTTCTATTTTCCAACAGCCTTCGAACCTCTTCATAAACCCTGTTCTTCCCTGTTTGAATTTAACCTGAAATTTTAAAAAATTTACAAGAAAGCAATATTAATTTCGATTTTACGTTACTTGACTTTAACAGATGAGCAACAAAATCGCACAATTTACATTGTAAACTTGACTTTAACATGAAACTTTTCAAACTAAAATTTTGTTTATTCTATTTTATTTTACTGTACCGTGTGATTTTTTCTATCTTGGTCAACAATTACATGAACTGAAATTGTACCAGACCACCAGAGAAACCGCCATATGGCTGCTTGCTCCAATTCTACCACTTGCCTCGATCCCTCGTCAATTAACACTTCCCTTGAAATAACTTCCTAATAACCACAAATAAAAAAAATAATGGATTGGTTATGAACTTCTAAATGAAACAGTATATTATAAAACAAATTATTCTTAAATACATATAATAATGTGAATTACCTTGATATTTTTGAAAACCCGTTTATTCTCAGGATTGATAATTATGTTATAGATTGCAGCCGGAGGCAACCCTGCCTTGAATTCGACATTCAAATTGCAGAGAGAATCCTTTGGTACCGTTACCTTAAAACATTAGAAAGAATAGCAAAAATGTTTTGAGCTTAACTTGAACATCAAAGTTGAAATGTTTAGTAGTAAATACCAGTGTTGTAAAAAATGGCCGTTTAGACCGATTAATTGGCCGATTAGTCGTTGGCGGCGACCAAACCCATCATGGATTTTCCCGACTAATCAGCCGATTATTTCTGATTATGGCCGATTATTCCCGATTAATCTTTTGTCAGTACCTTGTCCGTCCGACAAGCACATACCGTTATTTACAACACTAATAAATAGATAATTATTATGAAATTAACCTTGATTTTCGGAGGCTTGTCAGACCAAGTCGGATTACTCTTCCAAGCTTGCAGTTGCTTATCAAAACTAGCCTCATAATCAATATGTGATGTTGTTACCTCAGATACTGTAAGGGGTTTTGATGTAAGGGTACTCCGGTCATTTTGCAGAAATTTCTTAAAATTTACCTAAAAATAAAAACATTTTGAATTTTATACAATTCATTCCACAAAAGTGTGAGATACTTTTCTTTCCCCAAGAACAATAGCAATTTGAAAGAACTCACCTCGATCGAATTTTGAAGTCTTCCAGAGGTCTGAGAGATGAAATCAAACCCTAAACCTAGTATTGCTGGTATCGGATTCGAACTGTTATCCATTAAAGATTGATGTCTAGGTCATACAAACTATAAAACACAAGACAAGTAGCTCGATTCAATTTACTCCTGAAACATGAAAAAGTATCGAATTTATTGGAATAGCTCTATTTCGGGAGAGAATGAACAAAAAAAAAGTATCGAAATGAATGAAATGCGCGAGAGAATTAGAACGATCTGATCAAATACTTACTAGAGAAAGAACTTCGCTTTGTAAACTAGCGCGAGAGAAAGAGAGACTGAGAAGTAGCAGTAATTAATTATCAATTTGAGAAGAGAAAGGAAGTACGCAAGCAAAACTCGTCAAAACGGGAAAATTCGCCAATGGCGAGAATATGAATTCATATAACCTAAAGTAACTCAAATTCTGAGTTTAGGTTTGGACCGTCAAGATCTGTTCTGACACAAATATTTAAGTCCGACGGATCTCTCGTATTTTGATCGGACGGTTCAGATCTAAATTCAGAATCTGGGTTACTCTGAATCAGGACTTCGAGAAATGTGAGCAAAGAACGGACAGTTTTGCGGTAACCCTTCAAATTTCCGAAATACAAATCAAGTCCTCCAGCGAGGTGGTTATTCTAGATATTTTTTTCAGAGCATCACCAATTTCACCATCTAATAATCACCGTCCAATAATCCCAGAATTTTGTGAATACATAATAAAAAAAATTTATAAAAATTTTCATATTTCATATTTAATACATTAATTAAATAAAAAGTTAATATCAATACATATTTTTTTTGATAAAAAATCCATCATAATAATTAATATTGTATTTAATTCATTTAAACATTTATAACAAAACTTTTTTTAGTTATTCCTTGCGACGGCGAGAAGTGTAGTCCATTGTGCGTTGCAAGAATAAATTCGTAGGTCTCTGGCTCTCTGCTATACAGACATTTGGCTGTTTGTATTGTATCCACCATAGAAGATCTGAAATATTTGTTATCCAATTTCCCGCAAGGCACAAGGGAATCTTTTACCATTCCTGAATCCGGACCATTCATTTTAACTTGACACGAATCTCAAAGCCCATTAATACTGCCACCATTTTCTCCCAAATCTCAATCTAGCTGAGATTTAATCTCAAACCGTAAAGTGAGGCCCATCCATTGTAGGAATACAAAGGATACGGATCCTACAAACGGGCCCCGTGAAGTAACCCAAAAGTTGGGTTTTAGATCGAGACTGTCCGATTCGAATCCGAGACCATCTATCCGGTAATGAGCGTACGTATCCTGAGACGCGAATTCGGATCCCGAGATGATCCTGAGCGATGGATTAGAATCGGATGGTCCCGATCAAAAACCCAAAAATTGAGTTACATTAAGGGATCCGGACCTCGTGACTTCTCACTTCTCCCATGGCAGATGTTATACGTAGAGCGGCAGAGGAAACTATAGCGGTTTTTGTTTTATTTAGGGGTGTCAATGGGTACAGTATGGGTCTGGTGGAGACATTTTCATATCCATACCCATTAAAACTGATCTTACTCATATCCTACGCTTACCTATTAAAAATTGACTGTACCCTATCCTAACCTTACCCATTAATACTATTAGATAACAAAACGGTAGTGGGTGAATAACGGATAATACTAATATAATAATTAATTTTATTATATTTTACAAATACAACATTAAAAACTAATTCATTTCACACATATGTAATTGCATTACTAATAAAACAAAAATAAATATATATGCAATCAATTCTAACTAAATTAATTTTTATAAAGCAAGAAAATTTCAAAACATTAATATCTATTCAAAAAAATTCAATTATTTAACTAAATAACAAACTATGCAAATAAAATAATAGGTTTAACATTTTTTTAATAACAAAAGACATACACTACTAAATAATAAAGACACATAACTAATTATTACTCAAACTTTATTATAGAGACACCAAAATGGAATTATGGAAGAGTAAATAAATATTGAATTTGAATATATATAATTTTAGATTATATAATTACCCTATAGGGTAACAGGTACGAAATAGTCATTATTCATACCTATACCCATTTGGTTATCGAAAAAAAAATTCTTACCCATACCCAATAAACTAATGAAAAAAAACCTTACCCATACCTGCCTTATCGAATACGATGCAGGTCAGATAAACGGCTAAAAAGTTACCATTGACACCCCTAGTTTTATTCCTTATGAGATGACACATGATATGATTCGAAAATATTTCGGTAAGATTTAAATCAGAACTTGTTTTAGCGGGGCATGAACTGAATAAACCACATAAGATCATTTTCCATTCCCACCTGGCACCAAAGTATTTGAATAATTGAGATATTCCAAAAAGTCACGCAAAGTTTGAGATATCTCATAGGATGCGAATTCCCTGGCACCAACGTATTAAATACCTTCTCCCCCACACGAGTCTGATCGATGACACTTGTCAATTAACACTTAGGTAAATCTGTTGTTACATGTATGTCTCCTAAATCTGTTGCTTACATGTATGTCGCCGCACACCATTAGTTCATAACTTTTTTTAACAATAATAATTTTATGAAATTAACATGATTATTTATTTTTATTTTTTATAAATATTATAGAAATTGAAATGTCATTCGGTTTGTTATTATTTTTTTGGGACTGAAATGGTATTTTGGTCCGATGTAATTTTATGTGGCCGCTGGTATGAAAAATTGTACAAGCTCTCCCTAGTAAGTCATCTCTATCTTTCTTGCAATAGTACAAGATGAAGATGTGTGTATGTTTGTGTAGAGTTTGTTAGTATAAAGACTTACATATTAATCATTTAATAGTGTCTTTTGTTTCAGAATTTCTGTGTTTGTTTTTGGTTGCTTTTAATCTATTTTCTTATGGTATCTGGTGCTCAACTCTGCCTGTACAAGTACTGGTACGGATGTGGTTATTTTCTTGCACATCAGATGTTTGTATTATTGCCTAAGCAAAACCTAGTTGCTGGTACAAGAACCCTATATATCCAATTGCATATATAGTTTATACATATAAATAGAGTTTTGACTTTTGAGTTGTAAAAGTGAAAAAAAAGTTTATTTTGTTCCCCAAAGAAATTAACAAAGAAGTTGAGATTTGCAACAGATCATAAAACTGTACCATGTTTATGCAGTTTGTCCAAAAACTGATGCTGAGTATTTGATGAATGAATTATATCTTCACCAGGATACATTACGTTTTTTTCTTTTTCCTTTAAAAAAGTGTAGTATTGAGACCATTATAAAATACAGAGAAGAAGATAAAGAGAGAGCGAGAGTAATCAAAACTGATTTGTATTGCTTATTGTATCTCTGTTACATTTTTCTCAATTCTATTTATAGACTTTGTACAAGCTCAAATAACATAAAATAACATACTGACAGAAGTAACAAACTAATTGAAAGAAGAAGATAAAGAGAGAGAGAGAGAGAAAGAGAGAAATCAAAACTGATTTGTATTACTTATTGTGTCCCTGTTACATTTTTCTCAATTCTATTTATAGATTTTGTACAAGCTCAAATAACATCAAATAACATCCTGACAGAAGTAACAAACTAATTGAAAGAAGAAGATAAAGAGGAGAGAGAGGAAAGAGAAACAAAACTAATTGTAAAGCTCAAAGAAGATCAAAGAAAAAAACAAAAAAAAAAGAGAGAGAGAGAGAGAGAGAGAGAAAGAGAGAAATCAAAACTGATTTGTATTGCTTATTGTGTCTCTGTTACATTTTTCTCAATTCTATTTATAGATTTTGTACAAGCTCAAATAACATCAAATAACATCAAGTAACATACTGACAGAAGTAACAAACTAATTGAAAGTGGTCTAATAACATCAAATAACATACTAACAGAAGTAACAAACTAATTGAAAGTGGTCTAGAATTCTAATATTCTATTACATGTGTTTGACTCAGTCAAACCGTAGTCTAATATCCATTTGAAACTATAGTATATTCCTCTATTAACCATTATTTTTCTTTTTGAGAATAGCTTGTAGGCATGCACACAAAATCCTGCCCCCATGCAGGATTGAACCGATGTCCTCCCGTAGGAGAACTAGTGCCTATACCAGTTGCCCCATGCAGCGGTGGCATTAACCATCATTTCTCACAACAGAAAACACATCCAGTTCACCCAGTAAAATCAAGAAATCCATACTGAAAGGTGGTGACATTGCTGGAATTATTTGGTGGGCCAGGTCTTAGCATATATGGGGAATATGAAACACAGAAAGTAGAATTTCAGGTTTTTATGGACCTATTGCAGTAAAATTCCAGGCCTTTTTGGGTCTGTTAAAGTAAAAGTTCAGTCCAATATGGGCCTGTGACAGAGGATCCCAGTACAGGCACTATTACTAGTCAAAGAAGTTTTAGCCCCTATACTTTTGAAATTACGCAACAGCTCAGAATAGGAACTATAATACCATGTTTAAAAAGTTACAGCCCCGATCAAAGTAGGAACTCTCGTACAATGTTTTATAGGGAGTGTTCGGCATCACATTAGAGATTAAATTTTAAGTGGAGTTAAGGAGTACTTGTTCAGTAAGACATTTTTAGCTATTCAAATTTAACTACTCCTGTAAGTGATCTAAAAGGGTAAGTGGTAAGTAAAGCATGATCGATCTCCCAGCCATATGTCAGTCCAAAATTTAACATTACTTTGAACCCCAGGACTGTACAAGACTCCCCTGTCATAGATGGAACTATTAACTTGAACAGCTGACCAAAATGGAGAGTGAGAGGGTAAAGGCTGAGAAGTGCAATAATTCATGTAAATAGCTTGTTTCCAGAGCCCTTGACAACATGGATCTTTAAATTTCCATCTCTCTTTACCTAATAGTGCTACATTCAATAGTTCTAAATCTAATACACCCATCTCCCATGTTTTTTTGGCTCACATATTTGATCCCAATTAATAAGAGCATACTTATGCTTGTTAATGCCATAGTCCTACCAAAGAAATTTTCTTCTAGCCCTGTCTAATCTAAGAAGTACAGATTTTGGAATGTGGTAGAGAGACAGAGCATACAAAGGGACTGTAGATAGAACTGAATTTAGCAGAGTGAGCATCCCCCTAAATTTCGACTGAATTTAGCAGAGTGGAAGGCAATAAAGTGGATAAATTTGTGAGTTTTAGAAGTTTAGAAGGAAAATTTGTAATTTCAAAGTTTAGAAGATGAAATACGTAATTTTGAAATCTTTTTAGAAGTACACGTGAAATTCCCTCTTATAAAAATTTAAGGCAGGAAGTTTCCTAACCACCAAAACAGAAATTTGCAAAGAAAGCAACATAATGATTTTTCTGAAAGAATTGAGTTGTTATTTTGTAAGCACACGGGAACAAAGTGTCTGGATCGAAGTCTTAAATTATTTATTTGGTACCGACCTTTTACTTATTAATTTGAGAAGTAATATTGACCGGCAAAACTGGTGGCCATGGGATTATGGGAAGCATATATACACTTAAGGCATCTATATATTTCGCCATGGATTTAGTTTATCTAATATTTATCCGAGGAATTGTACCAAATGTCTGACCGTATAAAAAGATTTCAAACTTGTCAATGTTTATTGGATATCAAACTTTTGTATGTTTATTTATATGTTACTCCGATATTTCATATTTATGGTTCCGTACTCGTATAAGAAACTTATCATATCAGTATCAGATGCCCGTATTACTATATTCGTATCTTTTTTTAAGTATTATCGTATCTGTATTATATCGTATTATATCTGTTACGATACCTATATCCATATCTATGTAGCATAGCAGTAAACCTTGTCGCAGTCTCTTGGATTCATCAAACACAACTCGTTTTTGTGGTAATATATGACACATACTACTCATCTTTTATTAACACAATATTATCTAAATATTTTAAGAGAAAGGTACAAATATTTTCATTTTTGTGCCACTATCATATCTCTATTTTTAGATCTAAATTAACAATAAATATAAACTTAAATGTCAAAATAAAACTGTTAGACATGATTAATATAATTTTCTATTTGCACTGGCAAAAGATCACATGACAATCCGATTTTGTTTTCATTAGTATCAAGAACTTGCAAAAATACACCGAAAACACACATTCACCAACCTCCCCCCCCTCCCCCCACACCACTGGTTTCGGTACACAACTGATAGTGTTTGTAATCAGAGACAATACTGTAATTACTTGGAACTTTTCACCAACTGTTTGGTCCAAACCAACCGTTGGCATTGAAGGGTACACATTTACCATCGTAATTTTATCTGATAATTGGTTTTTGTTGTACCCTAGCTAAAAAGTTGGGATTTAATTAAATTGAATAAATATGTCATTTAATTGACAAATTGACCAATTAAAATATCAACAATATTTTAATTTGGTACAAGACCACAAAATAGGAGGCAAATTCCACAAAATAAAATTTATGATTAAATTCTACATGAAAAATCATAAATTTTGATATAAAATACTCCTCCTAACTCAAAATGATTGAAAAGTTATGATTTTTACAAAATTCAATGCTCTAATTGGTGCTATGTTGTATATATGGAATATCGTTAGCATATAACTTAAACAACTGGGTACACATTTAGGGCATGTTCGGCGGGCCATTGGAAATAGGTATAGGCACGATAATTGAACTAAAAAATACTGTTCATGTGAAAAAAAATTTAGTTGAACTGAATTTTTTTTTTTTTTCTGCGGGAACAGTGGAGCGGCGAACATACCCTTAGGAGTGCACAAACTGACTTAATTCTAAGTACGCGTGCAAGAATTGGTAGTGGTTGGGACCTAAATTAACCAACTTAATTCTAAGTACGCGTGCAAGATAACGAACAAAATAGAGGAGTCGTTGAGGGGCCTGGAGGGCCTACCACGTTGATAAAATAAGTCCATCAACAAAATGGGTTTTCTATCTCAAATGAAACGATTGCTTCAATTAATTACTGCATGGATCAGAGTTATATTAGCTCTGTTGTACGTTAAAGGAATAAGATTTGGTCCAAATGACTTTGGGCTGGACATCGTCCAAATTAAGTCTTTAAAAATCGTACGATTAAAATCTGAATAGTCAATCCGAACAGCTCAACATGATTTCCATATTAAAATGTGCTCAGAGATGAAATTTTATATTTTTTGAAATTGTTTAATATTTTTTTAGATATGTACAACATCATTGGTTCTGAACGATCGAAAAACAGTGATTTTGTACGTAACTAATATAAATAGTAAAAACTTTCCAAAAAATATAAAATTTGGTCTTTTAGCATATTTTTATATGAAAATCATGTTGAGTGATTCGGATCGACTGTTCAAATTTTAATCGTACGATTTTTAGAGGATTTGGACGATGTCCGGTCCAAAACCATTTGAACCAAACTTTATCCCGTTGTTAAAACCAAGATAGGGAGTGCCTTACCCCCAAAACAGGAATTTTCGAACTATTTTAGTTACCATTAAAAAAAAAACATAATAATAAACAAAGTTGTCATATACATATAAGGACACCGATTTTTTTTTTCTGTTATCTTATTCGTTTCGTATAAGATAATTGTTAAGAATAAAATTATATATATAAATATATAATTGTCGGAAGATGAAACATGATATAATAAAAATTGATATTTATTAATTTTTCATAATATAAATTAGTTGTATTTATTATTATTTTTTTCTTGTTTTGAAAAATATTTTATCAAAAGCACAAATTGAAATGTCAGTGGCAATTTTTTATCTGCTTTTCTAACCCGTACTGTATTAAAAAAAACGAATAAGGATAAATATTTTTTTTGTTATCGTAACGGGTAAGGGTATAAAAATGTCTCTATCCGACCCATATTGTACCCGTTGACACCCCTACACCAAATTAAACAGAGTGGATATTTTGTGGATCCGGATGGAGCTAATTTATCCAACTGTGCAAATGGAACGGATATCCGGAGTTACAATCCGAACTCCAGAATTTACAACCTCAATCTGAATCCGAACGCGTAATTCCTACTCTCCCGCATTTGATAACTATTAAATGGTCCGTGATTCCTATATAAATAATAGGCAAAGTCTTCTATGGACATAAGAACCTATTTGTAAAATGAACATATTTTTATTTTCAAAGTTCAAACAGTCGATCCGAACCGTTCATCTTGTTCTCCACATTAATATGTGCTTGGAGACCAAATTTTACATTTTTCTGATTTTTTTTACTATTTATTAAGATGGGTACAAAAAATATCAAATTCAGACCATTGAATTTTGTATCCATCTTAATAAATAGTAAAAAAATTCAGAAAAATGTAAAATTTGGTCTCCAAGCACATATTAATATGGAGAACAAGATGAACCATTCAGATCGACTGTTTGAACTTTGAAAATAAAAATATGTTCATTTTACAAATAGGTCCTTATGTCTATAGAAGACACTCTCTAAATAATATAATGCTTTAAAATTCATTTAAATTATCCGATGTGGGACTAAATGACGTGAGTTCAGTTCTGGATCGCTCTGCGTTGGAACATGTTGCCTCTCTCTTTATTTTTGTCTTTACTCCTTTATGGTTCTCTTCTACATTTACATCGCTCTGAGTTGTTATTTCGTAAGCGAGTATATATATATATATATGTCGAACGAGGTGTCTGGATCTAAGTTTTCTTTTTTTTTTATTAATTATTTATTTGGTACAACCTTTTGTGGAATTAGGTGAAAGTAGTGTTTTAATATATGATTTGTATACGGTATGCGCCACCGCATACTGCATATGCGGTATGTGGTCGCATATGCGGATTTTTATATGGACTTATATATGTAGATTTTAAATAAGAATTCGTATATATAAACAACCGTAAGATAATATGTTATATGATTCACTGTTAATATACTCTAAACCAGTAATATGTAGTATAAATCACTAATAATATACTTTAAACCATTATTTTTATCACTATTAATATAAGGTTTGGTAATATGCTCTAAACTTCATATTTAGACCGAACAAATATTTTCTATTCGGATTACAACCGAATATTAATATTCGGCCGAATTATAGACCGAATTTTACTACACCGTGAAAGCCTTTCCATGTACTGACAGGAAAATAGTGCGTCCAATGGGCTCTGCTGTCATCTAACTGCTTCAAGATCCGTGCATGCTTGATCGGCACAAATATTGAAGCGAATGCGCACAATATATATATATATATATATAATATAAGTGGCACGTACGGATGAGCAAAGACCATTGGACTCAAGAGTGAGTCCGATATCTATTAGAGACTCTTTTAATTTCCTATACGTGCCAACACGAGTGCTGTGCCGTATTCAAAATTTTTATCCAAATTACATTCAATTCATTGGAAATTATAGCAGAGTGACTTCAAAATTTTTATCCGCATGACAGTGAATTCATAGGAAATTCTTAGCAGCATAGTATAAAATAAAAATGGAAAGTTAAGTACTTTCTTAAGCACTATACTTTCTTTTTTTGATGAAAAATTAAGCACTATAGTACCATCTTTCAATTATAGCTCTTCCAAAAAATTCAAAAACAGTATACTTTTTTTTGATGATGTAGTAAAAATCATATGCTTCTTCAATGGATGCAAATAGATTGGATTTTTTCCGTCAGTATTTGGACCCGTATTCAAAATTCAGATATAGATATCCAATATTTAGATATCCATACAGACAAATACGAATATGGTGTTAAATTTTAATTATCCGTAATGAAATAGTAGATATATCATATAATTAAAATTAATCTAAATATAAAAAATTTGTTATTTACCATTATAAAGAAATAAGATATCCGATCTGTATCCGTTTAATATTCGATTCATATCTGTATCCTAAAAATAAAAGCTAATACAAATACAATTTTAGCATTGTCCGATTCGTATCTGATCCGTTTGCTCCACCCCAAGCTGGAGTAGTATCTCTCTTCTGAAATTCTGAATTGCTCTGTTGGCCATTTTGATCCAACTTACGCTCCAATTCTGACATTTTCCTTAATATTATCAATCTTTAATTCCTTCTCAGATCACACCCCATACTAGCTGTAAAAATGATTCCCTCTGATTTAATATGAATATATTATATTATATTCCAGAAATAATATAAAATCACCAGCATCCCGATCTACTTTGTCTTCTATAAACTCTCATACACCCAATCAATTATTTATGAAATTGCAAAACAAACCAAAACACGAAACATACCAACGAAGCAAAGGTATTCCTCAATCCATATTCACTTTTCACTCCAAATGGACCCGAAGATCGAACTAACATCAGCTGGAGGCCCATCAGTGATCGAAGTGGCATCAGCTGCAGAGGCCTCGGAGGTCGAAGTGTCATCAGCTGCAGAGGTCCTGGAGGTTGGCGGGCCATCAAACGCAGAGGGCCCAGAGGTTGATTCTATTTTCCGTGCCCCAGCGCACATCAAATACCGTCAAGACTAATGCATTTATTTTTCAACAATTTTGACTGCTTGACATTATACTAAATGAATTCGAAAATTTTAAAAAATTTGCATGCACACAAGTCACATGTAAAATAGATCGGTGTCAATAGTTTAGATTCATCGTTTGAAACCAATACACTAGACTTTGAAGTTTTTGTTCACCAAATTCTCTTGGTGAGCATAGCACATATATCCTAGCTTTACTCATACTAAATCATGTCAAAAACAGTAGAGAATGAAGTAATGATCGCACATCAAGCAGTAATGCACATTAATGGGTCAATTTGGTTATATTAAGTAATGAATAACCAATTATGCATGCAATTAAACTCGATAATGAAAATTATATAATAATTGCTGCACTTGACTCTATATCAAATTAATTCAAAACTTTAAAATTTTCACATGTAGACGCATCAATCGTTAGGTAGAAGGATTTCAACGATTTGGATTCATCGTTTAAAGTCGATTCGATATACTTTAGAGTCAAGTTTACAAGAGGCTTGGTGAACTTAGGAGCACCCTAGTTCTACTCTCTCTCTCTCTCTCTCTATATATATATATATAGAGTAGAACTAGGGTGCTCCTAAGTTCACCAAGCCTCTTGTGAACTTGACTCTAAAGTAGGACTCCTTTGACCACTTGACTCTACATCAAATTAATTCAAAACTTTAAAATTTTCACATGTAGACGCATCAATCGCTAGGTAGAAGGATTTGTCTACATGTAAAAAATTTAAAGTTTTAAATTAATTTAATATAGAGTCAAGTAGTCAAAGGAGTCCAAAAAATAGATACATTAAAATTAATTCATAAACCTTAAACTTTTGACCATTTGACTCTATATTAAATTAATTCGAAACTTTGAAAATTTCAATGTAGACACATCACTCATTAGGTAGAAGGGTTTCAACGGTTTGGATTCATCGTTTAAAGTCGATTCGATATATTTTAGAGTCAAGTTCATAAGAGGTTTGGTGAACTTTGGAGCACCCTAGTTCTACTCAGATATATATACTCTATATGAGTGGGGTTAAAATGCACCATTGGTTTTGTGCTCCATCTATACTTCATGTCTTTATCTTTGTTCTCGAAGTTCAAATAGTCGATCCGAACCATTCAACATGTTCTCCATATTAAAATATGCTTAGAAACCAAATTTTATATTTTTTGAAATTTTTTTACTATTTATTTAGATAGTTACAAAATCACTGCATCTGAACCATCCAAAAACAGTGATTTTGTAACTATCTAAAAAAAAAGTAAAAAATTTCAAAAAATATGAAATTTGGTCTCTAAGAATATTTTAATATGAAGAACAGTGAGACAACTATTTGAGTTTTGAGAACAAAAATAAAAACATGGAGTATGGTTGGAGCACAAAACCAATGGTGCATTTTAACCGCCCTCATATATATATATATAGAGATATATATATAGAGAGAGAGAGAGAGAGAGACATAATTTTAGTAGCATATGGGCCGAAGTACTTACGGTCCAAATTTAAAATTTCAAAATCTAAAAAGTCGATCTGAACCGTTAGATATATGCATGATGTGTAAATGCTTACGGTTTAATGATGCATTCATGGTGTGTAAGTGCTTACGGTTCAAAGTCAAATGGCAATCCCTCTTTCCATTAGGAAAAAAAAATAGATTTTTAATAAAATCCCAGCTGTCAATCATAGTGCCATATCAGATTGTATTGATTCCTTTAATCCCTTCTATTTGATGATCATTACTGTTTGAAGCACTAATTATTACATAGTTTTTTCGAGTTTAATTGCATGTACAAATTGACACATAATGTGCATTACTGCTTGATATGCGGTAATTACTTCATTCTCTATTGTTTTTGACCTGATTTAATATTAGTAGAGCTAGCATATATGTGCTATGTTCGCCAAGAGAATTTGGAGAGCAAAACCTTCAAAAGTGTGTTGTATTGATTTCAAATGATGAATTTAAATTATTGAAACTGATATACTTCATAAGTGATTTGTGTGCATGCCAATTTTTTTAAAATTTTGAATTCATTTAGTATAAACGCAAGCTGTCAAAATTGTTGAAAAATGAATGCATTAGTATAATTGACAAAACATTATTTTTCATCATTTTTTTAGCGCTTGACTTTATACTAATATACACACACACACATACATATATGTAGAGTTTACTAATATTGAATTGATCTTCAAAGTGTCTTAATAAATCATCTCTAAAAAATATTTAATATTTTCTATAGGTGCAAAATTAATAACTAAAACATAATTTGTAGTACTTCGAGTATATCTAATTTATAAGATATTTTATTTATTTTGTTTGATGATCATTCTAGTATATTCAAATTATAAGTTGCTCTATCCATTTTGTAAATTAATAAAAAAATTAATTCAAATCGCGGTGAATTGTTGCACACAATTTCTTGTTTCATCCACTAATTTTGGATGCAATTTCATGGTGCATCTGCCAATTTTATCGACCCATCGAGAGGTTGCGTCTGTAATAAATATCAAAATCCTCTGGATTCGTGGTCTTTCTGTTTATGATTTTTTGAAAAAGGTTAAATTTATAATTTTCTGTTTAATAATGCATGCATCGTGTGTAAGTGTTATACAAATGACTTGCAACTTACAAGCACAATAAAAATGTTCAATTATGCAACAACATGTTTGCAAACTAAATTATTAATTAAAAGTCAAATGTCAATCCCTCTTTCCATTAGAAAAAAAAAAAGTTTTTAACAAAAAGCCAGCTGTCAATATATTATAATGCGATATCCGATTGTATTGATTCCCATAACCCCTTCTATTTGATAATCATTACTCTTTCGATCATTAATTATTATATAGTTTTATCGAGTTTAATTGCATGTATAATTGATTGTTCATTACTAAATATATCCAAATTGACCCATTGATGTGCATTAATCAATCCTTGATGTGCGATCATTACTTCATTCTCTACGGTTTTTGACCTGATTTAATATGAGTAAAGCAAGAATATATGCGCATGCTAAGAAAGAGAATTTGGTGAGCATAAGTTTCAAAATCTATTGTATTGGTTTCAAACGACGAATCTAAATTATTAAAACCAATCTACTTGGCAAGTGATGTGTGTGCATGCAATTTTTCTTAATTTTCGAATTCATTTATTATAAAGCCAAGCAGTTAAAATTGTTGAAAAATGATTACATTAGAATAACTTATACAACATTATTAAAAGCCCCGGACCGGAGGGCTTATCGGGGGAATTCTACAAGGCTTTTGTGGATATTTTGACAGATGATCTCCTCCAAGTTTTCAATCACGCAATGAACACAGCCACTCAACTACATCCCCTTAACTCCTCCTTCATAGTCTTGATTAAAAAAAAAGACAACCCTCAGACACCAGGAGATTACAGACCGATCAGCCTTCTTCATGGAGTTCAGAAAATCTACTCCAAGCTACTGGCAAATCGCCTCCAACCAAAAATGCAACACATAATCAGTGACATGCAAACGGGGTTCCAAAGAGACAGACAAATCACTGAAAGTTATGTCTATGCACAGCAAGTCCTGCATTATGTACACAACAATAAGGTACCGCTTGGTCTTCTCAAATTGGATATCAAGAAAGCTTTCGACACGGTCAGTTGGAATTTTACAAAACAGGCCATGATAAGTATAGGTTTCCCAAACCTCTGGGTAGAATGGATCCACAATACCGTTTTTCAAGGCACCTCACAAGTAATGATAAACGGTCTCCTTGGTAAGAAAATCACCCTGCGCCGAGGAGTTCGTCAGGGTGATCCGCTCTCCCCGTCCTTATTCATAATTGCGATGGACTTTCTGGCACGATACCTTCAGAAACTAAAGGAAGCAGGAGCCATCATGCTACCTATACAGACCATGCGACCATGTCTTCTCTATGCCGATGATGCGCTCCTTTTCTTCAAACCTGACCCGAATCAGGCCAGAGCGATAAAAATAGCACTATTGGTGTTCCAGCAAGTCTCAGGTCTTAAGACCAATCTACACAAGTCTGAAATCATTTTTACCGGCATACAACAAGGCCTCACGCAGGAGCTAACTAATATCTTTGGCTGTAGACAAGCATCATTCCCTTTCACCTATCTAGGACTTCCTCTGTCGGATAAACGCTTGCCTAAAACGGCATACCTACCACTTCTACACAAACTAAGCAAAAGACTTACCGGGTGGGCTGCCAAGTTACTGTCAATGGCGGGAAGGTTAGTCCTAGTGAACTCGATCCTCTCTTCCTTGCCGGTTTATTACATGTCAGTAATGAAACTTCCAAAATGGGTAATAAATGCAATAGACAAAATAAGGCGAAGATTTCTGTGGCACGGTGCCTCTGATCATAAGAGAGGGTACAATTTGGTCGACTGGGACTCAGTTTGCGAATTGAAGGAAATAGGAGGCCTAGGGGTGCTGGACTTGGGGGCATTCAATGATGCATTGCTATTAAAGTGGATCTGGTGGTGGCACCAGCCCAAACACCGACTATGCAAACCACTCATAATGCATACAGCACCTATGGCGCATGGCTTGCCACTGGCAACGGTCTTCTCAGCGATAAGGATAGAGATGGAGAACTTCTTCAACTGCTCAACAAAGTGGATACCGGGAAATGGCTCCTCAATTTGCTTGTGGGAGCACGACTGGGGTAGTGGGATCATCAAGTCCTGGTTCCGAGATCTATACACATTCTCTATAGACAGCGGCATAACCTTGAACCAGGCAATCAGTGCATTGAACAGTGGAATAGAACATCTTTTTAGACCGAACTTATCCATAAATGCACAGGAAGAGCTTCAATTATTACATGGCCTGTTGGGGACGATTACACTACAACAGGATCAGAGTGACACAATCACATGGCGATGGCACGCAAAGGGGGAATTCACAGTCAAATCGGCATATACCACAATCAAGGGAGGACCAACAATTACGGCTTCAGTTGCAAAACTGTGGCAAATTAAGGCGCCTCCTAGAATGAAGCTCTTTGCATGGCTTGCATCTAGGAATTCCATCCTGACACATGAAAATTTGCAAAAAAGGGGTTGGGCACTTGCTAGCGCTTGTCTGTTATGCAAGTCGGCGGTGGAGACGGTTACGCATCTCTTTGAGGAGTGTAGGTTCACGTTACAACTATATGACACCTTGCGAAGGCACCGGCCAGGCTACGGCTGGCCACCCTTACCGACAATCCACATAACAGTAGGGCCAAAACTGGACCCATGTCTCAGACACAAAGAGCAATGATGTTAATTATGCAATTCGTTATGTGGAGAGAGCGTTGTGCTAGAAGTTTCTCTGACTTATGCAAGAACACAACACAGCTTATGGAGGAAGTAGCATGGCAGATCCAATTCTATGACACAAGAACCCGCCAAGCAACACAACCAGCGGAGATGGCGTCGCACACATCAACTGGTTCAATTCAACACGAAGAAACGGAGACTGGTACAACAACAACAGGTACAATGAATCGGTACCATCTGCCCTGACAAGAGGAGGCAAAGGAGAGCTAACCAATACAGGAGGAACAGCTATGAAACAAGCCGATCAATTCTACCATTTATTTTCAACTTCTACTGTTTCAGTTTCCGTCATTTTTACATCTCAGCATTTTCTGTTTTGATTTTTGCTCCTTTTACATAGCAGCTCAAAGCTTTTGAGCTGTTTTTTACTGTAATTTTTGTTACAACACTCTTGTAACAGGTATCAATGAAATTAAATAGGGACTCAGATTCCTATTTTTTCTCAAAAAAACTTATACAACATTATTTTCCATGATTTTTTTATTGGTTGAATATACCCTTATATATATAGAGAAAGAAAGGTTGGTTCATATCAAATCTATTATTCTCTTAGGTCTCATGCAACTAAGTTATTTTTTAATTTTCAATGTCCAAAAAAGCGATCCAAACAGTTAGATGTGATATCTATATTAAAATTTACTTTGAAACCAACTTTTACATTTTTTTGAATTTTTTTTATTATTTATAAAAACACTGTGAAAATCATTGATCCAAAAGTTGCTTAACTAAACAGTAAAACCTGGCTAGACCATTTGGATCAGGGATTTTCATGTGGCTTCATCAATTATACCTAAAAAATAATTTAATTTTTCTACGGTCGCAAACATAATTCTCAATAAATAATTTGTAGTACGTCTAGTATAACTAAATTATAAGATGTTTTATCTATTTTGTTTGATGGTCTTTCTAGTATATTGAAATTATTCGTTGATCTATCCATTTTGAAAATTAATAAAGAAATTTATTAAAATCTGCTGTGAATTGTTGCACACAATTTCTTGTTGCGTCTACCAATTTTGGATGCAATTTCATGTTGTATTTACCAATTTTGTGGACGCAACGGGAGGTTCCGTCCGTAATAAATATCAGAACCCACAGGATTCGTGGTCTTTCTGTTTATTATTTTTTGACAAAAGAAAAATTTATAATGTTCGGTTTAATGATGCTTAGACAAATGACTAACAACTTACAAGAACAATAAAAATGTTTAATTATGCAACAACTAGTTTGTATACTAAATTAATATTTAGAAGTCAAATGTGAATCCCTATTCCGATCCCATTAGAAAAAAAAAAAAAGGTTTTTAACAAAAAACCAGCTGCCAATCATAGTGCGATATCATATTGTATTGATTGCCTTAATCCCTTCTATTTGATGATCATTACTGTTTCGAGCAGCAATTATTATATAGTTGTTGTAAACACAGCTGTTAATATAACATTGGTGGCCACTACTAATTTCTTTAAAAAAAAGTGCAGCAATTATTATATAGTTTTCATTATCGAGTTTAATTGCATGCATAATTGGTTATTCATTACTTAATATAACCAAATTGACCCATTAATGTGCATTACTGCTTGATGTGCGATCATTACTTCATTCTCTATTGTTTTTGACATGATTTAGTATGAGTAAAGCTAGGATATATGTGCTATGCTCACTAAGAGAATTTGAATTTGGTGAGCACAAACTTCAAAGTCTAGTGTATTGGTTTCAAACGATGAATCTAAACTATTGACACCGATCTATTTTACATGTGACTTGTGTACATGCAAATTTTTTAAAATTTTCGAATTCATTTAGTATAATGTCAAGCAGTCAAAATTGTTGGAAAATAAATGCATTAGTATAACTTATAAAACTTTATTTAGTATATATATAGGTTGGCTAATATTAAATTGATTGTTTCTGAGGTCCCATGCAATTAAGTAATTTTCTAATTTTCAAAGTCCAAAAAGTCGATCCAAACCGTTGGATGTGATCTCTATATTAAAATATACTTTCAGACCAAATTTTATATTTTTTGAATTTTTTACACTATTTATTAACCCACTGTGGAAATCGTTGATCCAACGGTGGCTTAGTCAAACTGTTAAACCTGACTGGACCATTGGATCAGCAATTTTCAAAGTGGCTGAATAAATCATAAAAAAAATTACTTTTTTCTGCAGTCGCAAAAATAATACCCAATAAATAATTTGTAGTAGTTCTAGTATATCTAAATTATAAGATCTTTTATCTATTTTGTTTGATGTTCTTTGTTGTATATTCAAATTATAAGTTGCTCTATCCATTTTGAAAATTAACAAAAAAAATATTAAAATCTGCGGTGAATTGTTGCACACAATTTTCTTGTGGCGTCCACCAATTTTGAATGCAATTTAATGTTTTATCTACCAATTTTGTGGACGCAACGTCAGGTTGCGTCCGTAATAAATATCAAAATTCACAGGACTCGTTGTCTTTCTGTTTATTATATTTTGACAAATGATATATTTACAATTTTCTGTTTAATGATGCATTGATGGTGTGTAAGTGTTACACAAATGACTTACAACTTACAAGCACAGTAAAAATGTTCAATTATTCAAATGTTCAATCCTCTTTCCATTAGAGAAAAATTTTTTTTTTTTATCAAAATCCCAGCTGTCAAATCATAGTGCGATATCAGATTGTATTGATTCCCTTAATCCCTTCTATTTGATAATCGTTACTTTTTCAAGCACTAATTATTATATAGTTTTATCGAGTTTAATTGCATGTACAAATTGACACATTAATGTGGATTACTACTTGATATACGGTCATTACTTCATTCTCTATTGTTTTTTACCAGATTTAACATTAGTAAAGCTAGCATATATGTGCAATGCTCACCAAGAGAATTTAGTGAGCAACAGCTTCCAAAGTATGTTGTATTGATTTCAAATAATGAATCTAAATTATTGAAACCGATCTACTTCACAAGTGAGTGCATGCAAATTTTTTAAAATTTTTAAATTAATTTAGTATAAAGTCAAGAGTTAAGGCAATATTGTTGAAAAATGTATGCATTAGTATAACTTATAAAATTTTATTTTTCATCATTTTTTAGTGCTTGACTTTGTACTAATATATACACACACACACATACATATGTATAGAGATTGGCTAATATTAAATTGATCTTCATAGTGACTTAATAAATCATACCTAAAAAATATTTTAATATTTTCTACAGTCCCAAAAATAATTTGTAGTACATCGAGTATATCTAATTTATAAGATGTTTTATCTATTTTGTTTGATGGTCAACCTAGTAGTTTCAAATTATAAGTTGCTGTATCCATTTTGTAAATTAATAAAAAAAAATTATTCAAATCGCGGTGAATTGTTGCACACAATTTCTAGTTGCGTCCAGCAATTTTGAATGCAATTTCAGGCTGTATTTACCAATTTTGTGGTCTTTCTATTTATTATTTTTTGTCGCACACAATTTCTTCTTGCGTCCACCAATTTTGGATGCAATTTCATGTTGTATTTACCAATTTTGTGGACGTGAGGTTGTCTGTAATAAATATCAGAAGCAACAGGGTTCGTGGTCTTTCTGTTTATTTTTTGACAAAAGGAAAATTTATAATGTTCGGTTTAATGATGCATGCATGATGTGTAATTGTTAGACAAATGACTTACAACTTACAAGCACAATAAAAAATGTTCAATTATGCAACAACTAGTTTGTATACTAAATTAATATTTAGAAGTCAAATGTCAATCCCTCTTTCCATTAGAAAAAAAAAAGGTTTTTAACAAAAAACCAGCTGTCAATAATAATGCGATATCAGATTGTATTAATTTTCTTAATCCCTTCCATTTGATGATCATTACTATTTCGAGCAGTAATTACTTTAGTTTTAATTATCGAGTTTAATTGCATGCATAATTGGTTGTTCATTACTAAATATATCCAAATTGACCCATTAATGTGCATTACTGTTTGATGGGCAATCATTACTTCATTCTCTACTGTTCTGGACCTGATTAAATAGTAGTAAAGCTAGCAAGTATTTGCTATGCTTACCAATTGAATTTGGTGAGCATAAGCTTCAATGTCTATTGTATTGGTTTCAAACGACGAATCTAAACAATTGAAACCGATTTATTTGACAAGTGATTTATGTGCATGCAATTTTTTTAAAATTTTAAAATTCATTTAGTATAATGTCAAGCAGGCAAAATTATTGAAAAATGAATACATTAGTATAACTTATAAAACTTTATTTGATCATTTCTTTACCGCTTGACTTTATACTAAATAAGTTCGAAAATTTCAAAATTTTGTATCTACACACATCACTTGTGAAGTATGTCGATTTTAACGGTTTGAATTTGTCGTTTGAAATCAATTTGATAAATTTTAAATTATGCTTACTAAGCGCTTCAGTGAGCATAGTACACGCTAGCTTTTCTCGATTTAATATCGCCCTCTGAGATATCTAAACTTTTGTGTGACCCACGTGTATGGTGTCTACTCTGGATAGTGCGGGGGGGGGGGGGGGGGGGGGGGGTGTCATTGGAGATCCGTGCAGAACGTATTTGAACAGTTTAGATTTTCCCAGATAACACAAAGTTTGAGATATCTCAGAGGATGCGAGTTAGAGTTTGAAATAACTGCAAATAATTTTAATTAATTACAATATTAATAATGTCAATGTACATTTTCGACAATATGTGAGAATAGCTTTTGTTAGAATTGTAAATTAGTCATACTTTGAACCTTCCTAATTTTCAATATTAAATTTGTAATATGTGGTGGGATTTTCTCAAAGATCCTGAAAGTTTTGTCACTTGAACAGTAATTTTCATCACTATGGACAGTAAGCATTATGTAATATAATAAACTTAAACCCTACTCTAAATTTAATGAAGCATGTGGGTGATGCTTATTCAAATTATGACTTTTTTTTACGAATATATATAGCTGACCCGTCGAATAGTGCATTATACATATGAAAATATTAATATATTGGATGCTTAATTTCTTTTTCTTTTTTTATGTATCTAAATCGTCCAATAATTTGAAATACCTACTTTATGTTTTTATACGTTCCTAGACCTACTTTGTGTTTTTATTTGCAACGTGTACAGAAATATAATTATTTGGTTAATTGGTTCTCAAATAATTTAAATAATTAAGATACAGTTCTTGACAGTTGGAATATTTCTAATTACATATATATCTTAGAAACTTGAATTATTTGAGAACCAACATGTATTATTTTCTTATACACGTTGCATATTAAAAAAAAAAAAACAGTAAGTCTAGCTAGGAATATATAATCTGCTGAACCATGTATTTGTCAAACATTATGGAACATGATTTCTTAATAATTTAAGTTCATCTTAACAGATTCCGTCATTAATTCCTACCATTATTTGCAGATAGGCTGTTCATGATCCCGGGAGACAAAACTATATAGTTGATAATGCTGAAATTTAATAGGCCAGCTAATTAAGTAAGAACTTGTATAACTACAAATGTAATAGGTCAGTTTGGACTCTATAAATTTATAACTTCTAAACATATATAATTTACTAACGATGTTTATGGCCCTTCGCGTTGGTTCCAAAGCCACTTAATTTAGCGCTCCAATTTTAATGCATTTTTTAGGGCCCATAAGTTTCTCAAATTTGGCTATTTTTTTTAGTGAATTAATATAAGGGATCAAGCCTTAATTAGTATTGAAAATTAATGAGATACATTGGTAGTACAGTTAGTTAGAAAAAAATTTCTAATTAAGATTGTAATTACGTAAAGATCGCTTCTGTCTAAGCTTTTAAAAAAATAACAATATATAAGACACATATAGTAATTTTGTGGAAGGATTACGATCAGAAGAAATAAAATCCAGAAAAATATACCTAGTGAATGCCAAAAAAACAGCCAATGTGTGCTGCTTCTAATTTGTTAGTTTTCGCATACGCATGCTTCATCCTATTATCACGTAATTATATCCTGGTCATGTTTTTTGTTTTTTTGTTTAATGGTCGACAAATTAGATGCGTACGTATCGCTGATGTTCTGTAATGGAAGTTCCTTAATTAATCTACAAATGACATGAAATTGATCCCTCCGTTTTAAATCGGACATATATGAAAATCAATTTTTGAATTATTAAAGGAATAATTTCATTTCACTGCATGCTTAGTATTATAATTGAGTTTTGTTCTCTCTGTATAACTAGCTATCTGTATGTCAACACAAATAGTTTAAGACTAACTAGCTAGCAGCAGCTGTCACAAGTTACGGAATGATACATATGGCATGTGCACCTAGCAATTGGGATAAATTAGGAAAACAAATTAAAATTCTTAGCAATGTACAGCCATTCATAACTCAGTGTTATAAGAGAAAATATAAACCTTATCTTATTGAATTTTTTTTTTTCATAAATCCGTTTACAGAAAGGATGCCGTGTGGGTCATGATCATATAATATATTCACATATATATAGGATTTCAAATAACTACCTATAACTATATTATTATTATTATTATTATTATTTTTTCTTAAAAACTATAGCGCTATGAGCCGCTTTTCTTTTATCAAAGTTCTAAAAGAACTTAACTATATATAGCTTTTTCAAAACTTAAAAACGAGAATGCGATAATCGCTATTTATAATCTTGATACATATACATACTTGTTGGTTTAACATAATAGTCCGGAATTATATTATTACAAATTCATTTCGAGTAGCAAAATGAAGTTTTTCGTTGACTGAATTAAATTTATATTTGTCGTGCTATGAATAATGTACCATTGCTTTATTCAGACGGCGTGTCCAAGCCAATTTTTTGCGTGTCATGCTAAGATTAAAGTAGCGAAAGGTAGTCACCATATGTGGAGTAAGTTAGTGAGGATTAAATTACTTACTCAATCTTAGTCTTCATATTTTATATCTTGTTTGGTAGTTTATGTTATGGATTAAATTAATTCATATAAAGGCGTAAGATATTAGAAAATGAACCAAAGTTTATAATAGTAGGACCTACAAGTGTAGTATGTGTGGAGTAAATTAATCTATCCTGAGAGGTGGAGTAACTTACTCCGAATTAGCTCACCTCTTACTTTATCTTACTCCTTTATTTTCATAAATTCGTTTACATAAAAGATATCGTGTGGGTCATGATCATATAATATATTCACATATATTGAATTCTAAATAGCTAGCTATATCTATACTAATATTATTATTTTTTATCTTAAAAACTACAATGCTATGAGCCGCTTTTCTTTTACCAGAGTTATAAATAGTTAACTATATATAATTTTTTGGAACTTAAAAGCGATAATGCTATTATCGCTAATTTAAACCTTGATCTGTATACATACTTGTTGGTTTAACATAATAGTTACTAGTCTGGAATTATATTCTGACAAAGTCATTTTGAGTAATAAAATGTAGTTTTTCTTTGACTGAATTAAATTTATATAGGTCGAGCTGTAAATAATGTGCCATTGCTTTATTTAGAATTCGTGTGCATGTCAATTTTTCACATGTCATGCTAAGACCAAAATAGCGTGATAGTCACTGTATATTTATCATTAGTTATCACATGTACCGCAACCAAACTTAACGTGATAGATCACGTTTTATTATGTTAGTCACGTTTTATGATTAATTATTTTTTAAATTTGCCACACCCGAAATAACTCGCCAAGTATTTATATGTAAGGCGTATACACATCACATACATTATCAATAACATCCACAAATGCCACATTAAATTTAACAAACAATAGTCTTACAATAATATAATCAAAGTGGTTCGACAGCGGTCACGACATACATGATTAGAAATACGGTAACAACCATGCATGTTCAAGTGTACCAAATTAGTGGCAATTTAAACAAACAAAACAAAATAAACATAAGTGGCTAAACATGGATCTTTCCGCTTGCTTTTAGTCACGATCTTGTTTTGGTGCCTCTTTCTCATTACCTGGAACCCACATAACAGTGGAACGGGTGAGAGATTCGAACATTCTCTCAGTGTGGATTCAGTTCTAGTCCCGGATTTTGTAAAATTAACTTAATTCTCAAAAGCATGATAATGAAATAAACAATAAATGCTCATGCGTTTCTAATGCCATGTAATCCTATGATCATAAACACTTTCATTTTCTTTAATGTTTTCCGTTAGTCCATTTATCTTGCCATTCCAATGGAAAGTCCAACCAACATTGGAAAACCGCCAACCCATTGGGAAGCCCAACCAACAATGGGAGGCCGCAAACTCACTAGAAAGTCCAACCAATAGTGAGAGGCTGTCTCACTAGACGGGGAGTCCACCCTACGCTAGGTCTTGATGGTGATAGGACCGCTTCCGCCTGCAATCGCATACGTGACAGGACCGCTTTCGCCTACAATCACGTATATGACAGGACCGCATCAGCCTACAATCACACCCGTGACAGGACCGCTTTCGCCTAAACGAGGGGTCTAATCGAACACCGGACCCAATGTATACCTCCCGATATGCGAACATATCGGCCCCTGTTCACTTTTCTAATCCGTTCACATCACGTATATTAACTCAACACAACACAACACATCTTGTAAGTCCGTTGATCAAACGAATAAATCATATCCTAACATTTTCTAACAAAGTCAAACAGTTGTTCGAATTCAACATACATAATTGAACTATATAAAAATAAATGCACACAAAACGATAAGTAATAATTTTACAAAGTCCAGGAAACCCGCACCTGTTGTCGTGGAGTAGTTCGCTCCTGCCTCAATGTTACTTCTTACTTCTGAATTCAAACCTAGACCATGTAATACGGTTTTAAATTAATGTTTGTATATATATCGGTTCCTATTTATAACTGACGGTCAGTACATCTACAATTCGATTTTCAAATCAAGATGTGAATAGATTATAATTATTACTATGTAATCATAAAATCATAATAGAATTTGTTTCCAGGAGGTATCCGATTAGATTATTGATAATTTTCTAGAATATACATCTTTGAAATAAAAACAATTTGAGGGTTATCAGTGAATAAATTCCTAAGAATTATCGGTGAAAAATATCCATCAATAAAAATAGTTTTAAGTGTGGAGTAAGGAGTTTACTCCACCTCTTACTCCACAATAAAACATGGCCTAAATTACTAGCTAACTTTCGACACGTAAATTAAAACGATTAACAACAAATCCTCTCTTTGACTTCTAATCAAAATCGTGGGATCTAGGCATGCTTTGTGCCTGATTGTGTTTCGACTTATATTTGTATAATGCTGCCCATGATATCATCTTAACAAATAAACTACAATGGCGAGATCTGAAAAGACAATTATTAATTACTTAGATTAAGAGGCTTGTTTACTTGTTTTAATTTGTCAACTGCGAAAAGAAGAGAGATGGGGGAGATGTGTATGGAGCCTTGAAAAAAACAATCCTCTGAAAGAAGTCTCAAAGATTTATAGCATAGTTAATATTTCATATGGAGTTAAAAGAATTGGTAATTATAAATTATATTTACAGTTTCTTAAGTATTAGTATAGATTATTTTTATGTAATGGAAGGGCTTTTGTCTATTTTTCCAAAAGTATTAGTATAGAAACTACAAAAAAAAAAATCGTTTCTAGTAAAAAAAATGGTAATTATAAATTATATTTACATATTATTTATTATATTACTAAACAAAAGAAAACTGTTGAGAAGTGACCTCAAGTAGGCCATGTGCAACCTGATATATTAGAAACTAAATGGATCAAATATATTTTTGCATTGAATAATTAAAAATCATAAATATATATATATATATATATATATATATATATATATATATATATATATATATAAAATTTAGGTTAGCTAATATACAAACGTTTGTTCCTGGGCTCAGGAACAAACGGTTCAGTTCTCCGATTTTCAAAGTCCAAACGGTCGATCCAAACCGACAGATATTTAATCTATATTAAAATGTGCTTGGAGGCCAAATTTTATATTTTTTGGAATTTTTTTACTATTTATTAAGATGGTTTGAAAATCGCTGTTTTTATTAAAATTCTACACCACTGAAAACAGCAATTTTCAAACCATCTTAATAAATAGTAAAAAAATTCCAAAAAATGTAAAATTTGGTCTCCAAACACATTTTAATATAGATTAAACATCTGTCGGTTGGATTGACTGTTTGGACTTTGAAAATCGGAGAACCGAACCGTTTGTTCCTGAGCCTAGGAACAAACGTTTGTATATTAGCCAACCTCTCTCTCTCTCTCTCTCTATATATATATATATATATAGAGAGAGAGAGAGAGAGAGAGAAATTTCACATGAAGAATCTGTGACATTTAGGGAACGCTAAAATTTCTTGGGCGCATGCCACTACTACAAAAACAATTTGCCATCGGTTGAAATTGCAATTCGCAATCAACTTCTGAACCTATGGTTGTCGTCCCAATAGGAAAGGTGTACACATATGCTATCGACTCAAAACAGATGATGTTAATCACTTATACCAACTGATGGAGTTAGTGTTTTAGATCTAGAGCAAATGTTACTTCATAATATTGTTCATGTAATGGTTGATATGATCAACTTGTTCCTTGAGTTTGACATGACTTTATAGTAACATAAAATACACTATCTCGTTATAAGTGATAAACTCTAGATTTTCCTAATCATTGTATTTAGCAAGGACCATTATCTAGGGGAAAGATTAATGTGAAGATTAAATGTTAATTAATGTGTTTCACAGATCAATCGATGGTGAATCGATTTAATCTCACATATGCATATTGGATGAATATGGCATTGGAATAGATTTCCCCTAGCTGGCGCCGCCGCTCCCTCCACCACTTCAAGGTCGATCGGCCTAGGTGAACCGATCACCTTGATATTGGTGTCCTTCTTCTCCTCTTCTCATGCTTGTTTTAGATCTAGTATTAGATCTAACTTTGAGTTTCGTTTTGATCCTTTTTGCTTATTTGTTTGCTCTAATTTGAGTTGCTCATGTGTTGGGCTTTTGCTTGTTCTTTGTTTCTTGTTGAGACTACAAGTCTACAAACGAAGTTAGTATGAATTTGATTTTGGAGAGATTGTAATACAACTAGTATTGGAATCATCTCTCTTAATCAAACAATTGGTGGATCAATATTTGATGTTACCATTGTGGTAACTTGGAGAAAAAGGCAATCGATATCAAATGTAATTAACGTTGTTTGTTGGATATCCATGAGGGCTTGAGAATCGGTCTATGACTCTTGAGGTTTAATGAAAGTATTCTGGATTTAATGTGAGTAATTCGGTGAGAATTTGATAGTGATGTAGCTAAATAAGTGGCTATATGGACTATTATAAGTCACTTGCTTGATTTGATATTTAAATCATTTAAGTTGGATTTTATTTCTTTCGTTTATACACGAGAATGAAAATTTATATTTATTTGAAAGAAAATATTTTCAAGTATAAATGGTCCTAAGTAATTTAATTCAAAAGGGAGTGTTTGAATTTGCATGTAAATCTAAATGTAAAATCGATGAGGTTTGGTATAAATATTACGGTGTCAAATTTATTACGGCTTGCATGCTTAATCTTAAACAATCAAGGAAATGGTTTTATGGTTAAAACAAGTCAAATTGATTTTTTGAATCGATAGTGCATTTGAAAATTGTTATTTAAAAATTTATTTTGTTTAATACAAGCCCTTAATTTGTAAATGAAAGGAGAACAACGAGGGACACAATATATTTTGATCATATTTCTAAAAACTTTTAATAATGAAACTTATTATGCATTTTTAAAGGAGGAGGAGAGATGACTCGATAAATTATTATTTTAGCATCTTGATAATAATTTAAAAAATATTACAATAAAATGGTAAAATAAAAAAAAATTAAGAACTATTACTGAACATAAATAGCCTATCCATTTAATGTCATATAATTTAAATATTGTTAGATGATGTATGAAGTACTGTTAATTTCGAATCATTGAACATTTAAATCATTTGATATTAAATTTCATCATATTTTACGAAAAATGATTATTTTAACAATCTGCATAATTAATTTAAAACATATTCAATAAAATGGTAAAATAAAAATAAATTTAGAACTATTGTTGGACAATGCACATAGACGGCCTACCCATTTAATGTCGTATAATTTAAATATTGTTAGATGATTTATGAAGTATTGTTAAGTTTGAATAATTAAAATTTTCATCATATTTTAAATTAAATTTGGCATTATATACATAATTAAATTATTATTTTCATCACTATTGTTGTTCCTGGTTTTTACCCACAATTTGTTTTATCCACTTTTTTTTTAACAAACTTTAACAGTACGGTACGACATCGTTTTATAAATTTTTCATCCCATCTCTCTATTTTGAAATCCATCAACAAGGCTTGAGAAGAAAAAAAATGAATGGCTACTTCTCCGACTCCGATCAACCTTCCCAAGGCAAGATCCTCACGTCGTTGCTGCTGTATTCACACCGGAGACTCCGCTACTGTCGTTGCCGGGATCAATAACTTAGATTAAAACTATTATTTTTTCCAATAACACACAAAAAAATATTTTAATTTTTATTACCGTCTCAAAAAATCTAGACTAAAAAATTTTGATTCGTGTTTTTTGTCACAATCCTTCTGATAAATCAAATTTTAGATTATTATATCTATATTCAAAGAAATATAAAAAATGTCTAATATTTCAATACAAAAAATAAATAAATCATAACATTTTCTAAAAAAAAATGACCGGTTGTAAAAAAATGGTAACCGCTTTTTTGGCCGGTCTTGATATTTTTATAAATAACCAACTTTCGTAGGTACAATTGGATTTTTTTTTTATTTAATGAAAGATATTAATAAAAAAATAGGCTGTTACCATTTTCTTACCGGTTCTCTTTTCCAATGCCAGGATACCAATTCAAAATTCCGACAACCAGAGAGTGTCACATGGCACTCTCTTTAAAGCCGGGTTTTTAAATTGTTTGATTTGTGTTTCGTACGAATGTCTTAAAACTTAATAAATTTTAATGGCCTAACAAATCTACAATATTCTTGTTTAAATTTTAATGGCCTAACAAATCTACAATGTCTTAAAACTTGAACGCGACTTGAACGGTTTAAGTTCTACTCAAAATAAAATTTTATTGAAAGTACCTTGTATACCCAACCGCTAGAGCTAGCTAGAGTTAGGGATGCAAATAGATTGGATTTTTTCCGTCAGATATTTGGATCCGTATTAAAAATTGAGATATGGATATCCAATATTTAAATATCCGTACAAACAGATACAGATATGATTTTAAATTTTAGTTATCCATAATGAAATAGTAGCAATATATAATATAATTAAAATTAATCTAAAGATAAAAAATTTGTTATTTACCATTATAAACGAATCAGATATCCGATCCGTATCCGTTTAATATTCGACTCATATCTGTACGTATCCTAATAATAAAAGCTAATACGAATACAATTTTAGCAATTGTCGGATCCGTATCTGATCCGTTTGCTCCACCCCAAGCTGGAGTAGTATCTCTTCTGGCTACCTTATCTGAAATTCTGAATTGCTCTGTTGGCCATTTTGATCCAACTTGCGCTCAAATTCTGACATTTTCCTTAAGATTATCAATCTTTAATTCCTTCTCAGATTACACACCATACTAGCTGTCAAAATGATTCCCTCTTATTATAATATGAATAGATTATATTATATTCCAGAAATAATATAAAATCACCAGCATCCCGATCTACTATGTCTTCTATAAACTCTCCTACACCCAATCAATTATTTATGAAATTACAAAACAAACCAAAACACGAAACATACCAACGAAGCAAAGGTATTCCTCAATCCATATTCACTTTTCCCACCAAATGGACCTGAAGTTCGAACTAACATCAGCTGGAGGGGCCCCAGTGATTGAAGTGCCATCAGCCGCAGAGGCCTCGGAGATCGAAGTGCCATCAGCCACAGAGGCCTCGGAGATCGAAGTGCCATCAGCCGCAGAGAGCCAAGAGGTTGTCGGGTCATCAAGCATAGAGGAACTGGAGACAGAGGTTGAACGTTATTGGGATTATGATTCCACTTCATCATCAGATTCTATTTTCCGTGCCCCAGCGCACATGAAATACCGTCGAGAATCAGATTTTGAGCCTAAGTTGGTTTCTATTGGCCCCTATCACCATGGACGTCCAAAACTCCAACCAATGGAAGAGACAAAAGTCCGGTGCATGTCAAACCTTCTTATGATGCGACCAGGTGATGAAGATAAAGGTGAAGAGAGAAGGTTGTTTTATAATAGTCGGGTGCCTGTCGACCCGTTTATGCAGTTTGAAAGACGTGCTCGTAGATTCTATAAAGATGAGTTCCACCATATTAGTGCTGTTGAATTTGTTCAAATGCTACTTCTGGACAGTTGCTTTGTTATCCGAATTTTACTCACTCTCTATGGAGCAATACCGGAGAGTATAGGTTCTCTAGAGGTGAATATAAAAGAGGTAAGATCTGACTTGCTTCTGTTGGAAAATCAAATTCCCCTCTTTTTTATCCACGAGGTGTATAACTGGCTTTTTCCAAATGGGCACCAGTCCATCAACCTTAAAGATGTCCTTATGCGGATTACAATACTCGATTTGCCATGGATATTCTGTTTTAATTGCTTGAATTTCGAATCAGACCATTTGCTCGACTTTTATTGGAAAAGCTCTGTGCCAAAGATCGAACAATTAAGTGAAATAATGGAAAAGCACAAGCAGCATGCAACCAGCTGGGAATATAACCCCCGCCCATTGCCAAAGTTGATAGAAAATGCAACTGAACTTCACAGGATCGCAGGTATAAAATTCAAACGTGCTAATTATCAAGGTCTTCAAGTTGAATTTTCAGAGGGCAAGATGCAGATGCATTGCCTAAAGATAGACTCAACTATGGCGACCATGTTAGTAAATCTCATCGCCTTTGAGAACTGCATTCCACCCTCCCTTCGAATTATTAGCACATACATAAAATTTTTGGATGATCTCATTGATTCAGAAAATGATATGAAGTTACTTCATCAATTTGGCATTATCCATAACACATTGAGCAGTCACGCAAAGGCAGTCACTTTCTTCAATGATATTGGCAACCTTTGTGAGGTCAACAATTACTACAATCCTTTCTACGACTTGTTTACGGAAGTCAAGAAATACTATAAATCACGTTGGAACCGAAGTTGGAACCGTATACGTAGACGGGCAAGCTTGCAGAGAAATATTAAAGAAAGGATTATCGTACTTCAATAGCCCATGGGCGGGCATCTTGGTGTTAGCAGGTGTGGTCCTCCTGTTTCTTGCAGCAGTTCAGACATACTCTGTCACTTTCGATTTCTTTAGAATTTGCAATGTTGTTCTCTTAATAAGCCTGTAATATTGTTAATTTTTCTTTTACTTTTGTTTCTTTCGTTTGGTTTGGTTTGTCCTCTGGATATTTGCTTCCCAATGTACCGCTATGATGTTTACCATTTGAAAATGAAATTGTCATTAATGTACGAATTCGTATCCTTTGTAATTCTTTTTTAAGGTTTGACGTGATAAAGGGTGAATTTTAACTTGTTTACCATTTGTGGCTTCATTTGATATTCAGAGTTGTAGTTAACTCCAATTTGATATATATTTTATTGCAGCTTGTTGAGGGTTTGTTCATTTGTGGCGCTAAGGTATAGACTACTGATTACTTTATTTTGCTTTTGTAGTTTGAAAACAATTGTAAAGATTTGTGGTAAGCCTGTGAGGCCCAATAGCCCATTATTAAGTCCTATGACCATAATTTGTTGTTGGGAAGTTTTAAAATCTTTCAAGTACTAATGAAACTTCATACAAACGTACCAAAGTTAAAAAGGGGAATAATATATAGAGATATAAAATTAAGCTTTAAACGACTGTCATACCACTTAATTACCTGAAGGTACCAAGATTTGAATAGTTTTGATGTTCAATTTAGAGGAATATGCGAAGCGAGGAATATGCCTTATGGAAAACTATCATTTTACACAAATATTATTCCGCCAATACTATGCAATTATCTCCATTTTGGTCCTCTATTATGAAACTTAATCCCTTAGGTCAAATAAGTGTTTCATACACCCCAGGTACACACTCCTCTTTAGAATTTTGGAATTCCCTATGGTCTGGTAATTGTACGCTTGCTACTAAGTATCCTCAACTATATAACATATGCTCTAATAAATCAATTTCCATAGATGAAGTAGTCATTTCTCAAGGAGCTGTCATTAAATTTAGGAGACACATTAGTGGTATGCTACAAATTAATTGGCAAGACATTCTAGTTTTAATTAATTCTTCTAGTTTCACTCACAATTATGACAATATAGCTTGGAGATGGAATAATTCTGGTTCCTATACGGTTAGATCAATTTATAAAAATTAGAGGTGTTAATGATAATCAATTTGCTGTTGTTTGGGAATTACCTATTCCACCAAAAATTAGAATATTTTTATGGTTACTGTTAAATAACATAATTCTCAAAAAAAAAAAAAATTAAGTAAAAGAGGGTGGTCCGATAGTCTCACTTGTCATTTTTGCTCGGAAGTAGAAGATACTAATCACCTTTTCTTAAGATGTCAACAAGAGCAGAAAATTTGGTTTTGGCTAGGCAAAAGCCAAGTAATTTTAGAAACTAAAGTTTCTAAAATTTCTAAACTTTGACATCCCTGAAATTAATTTTAGAGTTACTATTTAGCCACATCAACAATAAATTAAAAAAAAAATTATTTGAGCCAATCATTTGGCCAGTATGAAGTTTATAAGTTTATTAATAAGAAACTTTCCTACATAGTTTCTAAATAAGAAACACTCCGACATCTTTGAAATCGAAATATAAAATACTTTCTCATATTAGAAACTCTAATAATACGAAAGATGGAGATGCTCTAACCAAACTGATTTATGGTAAATAAAGGAAATCACCATGAAGACATAGGACCTCGTTCCATATTTTTCTGATTTTTGTACAATTTATAATGAAGTTCCAGTCATGTTTGAACATGGTCTGTTTTGATTACGGCATGACTAACATGTCATGACTGTTCATACCAATTGGTCACGTTACGACACATAAAATTTTTATTTGATAATGGTATGGCACGTAAAAATTTGATTTAATAACAGGACAACATGTGATCTGAATCACGACACGTATTTTCATCCATACAGTGGCATGTTCATTTCTAACCGTCAGGTTCATATAATTAATTTATGAGATTTTTCTAGCGTTGGATCAGATTTAGCATAAAAAACGCACTAGTGTCTGACCCCACCACGTTTTGCTTACTGCAAACCAAGAAATCATGAACTAGTATTGGATGCCAATTATGCATTATGTTTTTGATGCCATGAACTGATGCCAAGTATTTGATGCCTAAATTAATTTTTCACCAGGATGCATTATGTTTTTTTCTTTTTTCCTTGAAAAAGTGTAGTATTGGGACCATCATTTCTTACAACAGAAAACACTCCAGTTCGCCCTCCAAAATCAAGAAATCGATACTGTAATATATATATTCCCATTTCTTTGGGTTTGAGCTAAGGAATCCATGGGGAATGTGTGATCTGTAAAACAAAAAGTAAAACTTGAGGCCTTTTTCAAGTTATATTTGTGCCAGAGGATACTAGGCCAGACACTGTTACTAGGGTTTTATACATGAGCGCCCTTTTACTTTTGAAATTGCTTAACAACTCAGGATTTTGAGTTTTAGTGGAGATCTATCGGTTCCGATCAACTTTGCCACCTCCTGAAAAATTCTTTGCCCTCCTCTCGATGTTTGATTTGTAATTCAGGATAAATTTAGAGTAAAAATTGATATAAATTTCTCGAATTATGATTGGTAATTAAAATTATAAGTTAAAAAATCAGAAATTACAAATCAGGACATTATAAAGTATAAGTGAAAACATTGTTTTTTTATTGAGTACTCAATTAGTTAATGGGTTTAAGCCTGATTTGATATTCCCTCCCCTCCCCCGAAATTTTTATAAATATACAAAAATCAATTTTTATTTAACAATCTATACAAAACGCTGGTGGAATGCTAAATCTGTCCATACCGGCAATTGAATTGCCGGTTTCAGAACAACTAACCGGCAACCGCAGGATTGCCGGTTTCAAAAACCCAGAACCGGCAATCAAGTTGCCAATCCCAGAACCGGCAGCCTAATTGCCGGTTCCAACCTTTGGATTCGGCAACCAAATTGCCGGTTCTGGATCCACTCGCGCACTTTTTTAATATTTATTTTTTATTTTAGATATATTTATTTTTTATTTTATATAACTTAGTAAGATTAGTTTAAATTTAAGATAGATTAGTCAGATTAGTTTAATATATAATTTTTTTTAGATAATTAGAAAATGTCTAACTTTTTTTTTAGATAATTAGAAAATGTCTAAATTTTTTTAGATAATTAGGAAATGTCAAAATAATTTTAGATAATTAGAAAATACCAAAATAATTTTAGATAAATTAGAAAATACCAAAATAATTTTAGATAAATTAGAAAATGTCAAAATAATTTAAAGTAAATTAGAAAATATCGAAATAATTTTAGAAAAAATAAAAAATATTAAAATAATTTTAGTTAAATTAGAAAATACCAAAAAAAATTACGTATGTTTTATTCTGCACATTCAACGTATCAAGTATGCTTCCAAAAAAAATTAACACATAAAAACAAATTACATATGAAAACTTCAATATAATACAATGCATAAAAACACTCAAAACACTCAAAACATAAAAACAAATTACATATGAAAACTTCAATTTAATACAATAAACATAAACTAGAAAATGACTAACGCCTGCTGGTTGAGCGCCTGCTTGTCGATCTTCTAGAAGACGATGAAGTCGTGCTGCTTCTTCTACAGAACAAATAAAATATGAAATATGATGTAGTTCCAAAAATAAATTAAAAAATACATGTGTTTTGAATTATACCTGCGGCATTCCGATCAATGGTCTCACGATGAGCCTGATTTCCGAGTCTCCGACCTTCCATTTAGTCCATTTCCATAACAATGCGATTGTGTCTTCTCCTCCCTTTCTTAATCAGTTTACGGTTTGGTTTGATCGTCGGACCCCCGTATATAGGCCACTCACATTGGTTGCCTTTCGGACCGAATTCTGCACCCCGTGTCTGTACCAACATTGACACACTATAAAGAGGATTAATATACAAATTTTCGTCATATCTCATTTCTCGGACCACCGCCATGAAATGAGAACATGGTATGCCGGTTAATTGAGGCTTTTGACATGCACATTCAACTTTATTGTTATCCTTAACAACAACTTTATACCCAAAATCTCTGCGGGTATACTCGAATCTCTGCTGATTATGCCTTGCAGGAATTCTTTCATCCTTTGCCAAGACCTCAAAGGTTCCATGCCTTCTGCTAAAAGGAATCACCTGCATGTTAAGAGATTTGTTGATACGCTTTTGCAAGAAGCAGGCTTACCTTGTCGGACTACAACTGACCCATTTGTTGCATCATTTCGGCTTTGTTCCGCCGTTGGAAAAACCATCTATTTAACTTGTAGAATGTCTCCTCCACGAGAGCACAAACCGGCAGCCGCCGACTCGTCTTGAACACATTGTTTATTAACTCTGACCCATTTGTTGTCATTATTCCCCAACGGTGACCTCCATCATATGCTTGGAACAGCTTCTCTGGACGTGGAGCCTCGTCCTCGTCATCGGGGTCTCTCCTACCCACCTTGTTAAGGTACGTAATAGCGTCTGGGCAACGAATTTGAAAGTCCTCAAACATCTCCTGTAACCTCCTAGGTTTCTTCTTGTTCACTCCAATTTTGAACCGATCACTGACCTCTCTCTTCCGCCCCACATGCTTGTAGAGGTTCTCGGCAACATGATGAGCACAGTATCGATGCACACATAGATCGCTATCCTCATACCATCCGAGATGTGGATCTTGGAACACGGATTTTATTGCCAAATGTCTATCCGATATGACACAAAAGAATCAGCCATCTCCAATGACTTCAAACTGCAACCATCTCATAAAAAAAACCCCAAGTATCTGAGTGTTCTTTTTCCATGATTGCGAAAGCCAACGGAAGCAACTGGTTTTCGGCATCATACCCACATGCAACCAGCAGTCGTCCCTGGTACCATCCCGACATGAAACATGCATCAATACTAATCACTGGTCTGATAAAAGGTATTGCCGCAATACACGGCCCGTATGCCCAAGCCGCGTACAGGAATTGTCTATCATTTGAATTCTCAATCGGGGTCGAGATCACACAATACTTGGTTCCGGGAGTGCCTCTCTTTATAGCTTCCAAAAGCGGAATGAGCAGGTTGTACGAGTTCTCCCAACTCCCATAAATGTTTGCAATTGCGAGCTCACGTCCTCGCCATAATTTGTTGTACTTGGGCGTCACTTTTTGGTACATTGCCTTTACGACATCTCGGATATGATTTGTACTCGCGCACACATCCCTTCTCACTGTGCCATCAATGGCGCGTGCAACCATCTCTGCCGTGAGCTGGTCATGAGCTTCACGTGTTGCCGGTACTCTGCATTTATGAGGAATTTTTTATTTGTAAATAATCCAAGATTCTGAGATACCCTGAGGTTTCGCACATAACTGGAACTTGCACAATTTATCTTTGCATATCCATACCATACGCCTAGGTTCGCTTATTTGAGTCCTAAACTCAAAATTCTTTTAGATATGAAACTCCTAAACTGCTATTCTTAGAGCGTCTCTCGGCTCATACACTTGGCCTTCAGCTATTGGGTTATCGACAATTCTTGTTGTACGGTTGAAAAAATCGACATCTGCTTCCCGAAAATCCGAAGTGTCGTTGAAAATGTCTACCGGATGTGTCATATTTTCTCGGCTAGTAAACGGATATTGTGCTTGGCGGGACTGTGACACAGAATGTCTACCGGACTGTGACATAGAATGTGATTGTGCCTGTTTAGTCGGTGAAAGGTTTTCGTCGGACCTCGCTGACTCATTTGAGATCATCTCATCCCCGCTTTCCAAACTGTCATCATTAATTGCATCGACAGGTAAACGGGAATGATCAGGTACCTCTACTGGTCTGTGGGTCTGAACAGTCCTAGGTTCAGGGTTGCGACTCGTACTTGGCCGGAATCTCGATTTAGGGATTTGTCTGTTTACAGGGGCTTGACTGTTCAGATTCAACTGAGAATTAAAACCGGAATGATTCGGTTCCAATTCTACATACAGCTCAAGAACCGATACCTTTTGGGGGAATGACGCAACAATTCCTAAAATCATTTCGAACGATGCCTGGTTTGTTATCGGTACCAATTGGTAGTCCCGCTGACCATCAGTAGACATATTAAATCTGCCTTGGATTTCCATATTTGCTTCACTAGCAGTAAACCCAACCAGTTTATAAATTTCATTTTGGAGATAATCGAAGTTATGATTAATAGTTACTGGGAACGAGTATTTGGGTCGAGTACTGTAGAAGACTCCTTCGTTATTATACTGGATGTTCCCTCCAACAAAAACTTTCACACAGATCATATTTGATTTTTGTTTGATCTGGATAACAAACATTTAAAAAAATTAACGTTACAAAATTAATTAGAATTAAAATTAACTAACAATGTACAAACAAAAAATAAAATAATTCACATCAAAATTGAACGATGAAAATGAAATTAATTAATTTTAATTAATTACAAATTAATTATTCCGAATTAATTAATTAAAATAATTATTCAAAATGAATTAAAATAATTAAAATATTAATATAAGTTAATTAATATAACTAATTTCAATTAATAAAACTTACCTATCTCAGATCAGCAAGAAGGTTGATGGGGGAGAGCAAGAAGTGAGGGGGGGTTTTATAGCAATCCAGAACCGGATCCAGAGGTTGGAACCGGCAATTGGGCGGCCGGTTCTGGGATTTGCAATCAAGCTGCCGGTTCTGGGATTGGCAACTTGATTGCCGGTTCTGGGTTTTTGAAACCGGCAATCCTGCTGCCGGTTAGTTGTTTTGAAACCGGCAATTCAGTTGCCGGTATGGACAGATTTAGAATTCCACCAGCGTTTTGTATAGATTGTTAAATAAAAATTGATTTTTGTATATTTATAAAAAATTTGGCCCCTCCCCCCCCAACACGAAAATCCGGGATCCACCCCAGGTCACAAAAGCAGCACCAAAAAATTCCTTGTTCTTATACTACAAGTTGTTCTTTGAGTGCACATCAATTTTTTTTTTTTTTTGGAAAAGTGGATAACCACCTGTTTCATTATGAAACAAAAGTCCATACAAAATTGTGCAAAATACCAAAAACAAATTATTACAAACTAGTGGAATAACATCCAACTAGCACCAAAATCTACAAAACCAAGTAATAGAAGAAAACTACTAAAATCAATGACTAAGTACTATCACACTATGAGAAGAGGAGCTAGTATTAACTAAACACCACTCAAGAGACAACAAACTAGCTGCCTCATCAATGGCCCCGGATAAATCTGTATCAGTTGACCCGTCGAACCCAAGAGTAGGGTCCATGCTGAAATCCACGAAAACTGTCAGGAAGCTTAGCTGAGTTAAAGGAGAAACATCAAAAGGTAAAATCAATGATAATTTAAAATATGAATCATTTAAACGAGTCTTACACCAAAAAGAAGTCAAAGCAATTATGAAAGATGCTACTGAACTAATAGATGGTACTGGCATATTTTGAAAACATATTTTATTTCTGGTCAACCATACAATCCATAAAGTAGCGGCTCTAATCAACTCAACCAATAATGAATCATTAAGAGGAATCTAATAGTCAAAGTGCCAAAGATCAGAAACCTGGGTACAGTTAAAAACATAATTATTGTGATTACCAATCCAAGATCACAAAGTAGAAATAAACGGACAAGTAACAAAAAGGTGATTAAGTGTTTTAGGAGCACTACAAAATGGACAATCTATATTGCCCTGCCAACCCCTAGTACGTAAATTACATTTAGTAAGAATTTTGTTCTGCCTAAGTAACCACACAAAAACTTTTATCTTTAAAGGAATCTTAGATTTCCAAAAGTTATTGTAAATATTATTGGGGATACCACTAGATAATAGCAATTTATAAAGGGAGTTAATAGTAAAAAGTTGATGCCATTCTTGAAGAACAATTCCCGTTAATTGCCTGCTAAATTGCAAACTAAATGGAAAATCAGAGAAGACCTCAGAGACAATAATTGAAGGATAAATTGTAATTCTAAAGAGATTAGGGAAGAAACAATATAAAGCGCAATTACCATGCTACCTATCTAACCAAAAAGAAGTATTTCTATCATTGCCAATAGTGAGTACACATCAATTAATCTAGGATATATATTTTGAGTTACCTTAGAGGATCCTCACTCCATAAACACGCCCTTGACATAGATGAATAGAATTCTTATAAGAACTTCTAACAACTTTGTTATATTTCCATTTTAAATCTTATAAGAACTTCTAACAACTTCTAATAAATCGATTTAGCAGAGAGCGGTGGTCCCAAGATCAAGGCATTTGTGTGATTTACTTTTCTGAAATTCATTGTGCTCACCTCGACTCTAACCGGCCTTGCATTTTTATGTTATCTGATTAGTAATTGTTTGTTGAATAAGCTTGATTTGTTTGATCTTCTCTAGTGATTTTCTGATTTGAACTTTGTTCCTTGTTGTGTTTCTTGAGTATTAGTTTGTGGTACTTATCAGGATAGGAATATGCTCTTGAAGTGTATGTAAAATTGTCTCAGAGAAAGAGAAACATAAATGGGGTATATTTTGTAGGATTTCTCTAAGAACTAGAGAGCAAAATTTTATCAGTTTCTGTAGGGTTTTCTAATTGCAAGTCTAATTGTGACTTTTAGGTAACGATTTTCAATTATTGAATAAACTAAACGAAATTTTTAGACTGATCAAGGCTATTTTTGTGTTGTGATGACAGGGGCTAGATTGTAAAAATGCACAATTTTAAGGGGCTAACTTGTTTAGGTAGACTTATTTAGAAGTTTAGATGATATCTTAGACTTGTTTGGACAGACTCTAAACTTAGTTTTACTTGCTGGTTGCTGTAATTTTGGAGATAAAAATTTGAATGTTAAGGGATTACAGTCTTACAGAATTCCAAAGGTAAACTAGTGTCTTCCTAATTTACAGTCTTCTTGTTATTATCTTGTACTTGGTGAATGACTTATCTTATCCATGACATCATTTTATTCAAAAAAAAAGAAAGATAACTGACATTGCTTTTGGTTGCTTGTTGCTTGTTGATTGCTTGATTATTGTGATTTAATTGGAGGATCATTTGGTTACCAATGTCTATTTGGTTGCTTGATTGGTACGTATGGTAGTGGTACTTGCATAATGCATGACATTACATGAACCAAGAAAGTGTTATAGTGATTGGAGACTATAATTAGCAAACCAGGTAATACTTGATCCCTTTTAATTGTAAATCAAATTGGGTTGTATGGTGACACATTTTAGACAAGGTGTTGTAATTTAGAATTGTATGCATAAGCCTCAAGTATGGTATTATCGATTTATGGGACTAGAGAATGACATAATTTAATCAATTGGTTTAATATTATTGAAACTTGATTTGGTTTGCTTGATTGCTATTGTCTTGATAATCGCTTATTGATTTCTAGTTTGTTTGTCATAATATAGATATTTGTTATAAGTTTGAATTATATCTTATGAATGAATAATATGACTTTGGAAACATGATCATGGGGGGGGGGCGGAGAAAAAAAGGTTGTTTTCTTTTTTGCTCGATGGTAATTTCAGTTACCACCTCGTTTTTTTCTGGCAAAGGGGTAATAATTTTTTTATTCCAATGCTAACCGTTGATATTTATTAAGATTTGTACATGAAAAATTTTCCTCCTTAAAATAGTGCATTGTAAAAATTGAACGGTTGAAATCGGAATAATCGGATACTGTTATTCCTTTGGCAGAACAGCAGATTTGTTTCCCCCTCTAACAGCCTCAAATTATTACCCAGCCAATATACAACCAAGAAATCCAAATTGAGTACTACTAGTTATAACTACATATGGTATGTGTTTAAGGCCCATAATTAAAACTTGTCCTGCTACTCAAATCCAAATCTTCTTCGCTTTTCTTTAGGTGTTTATATAGATGAACCAAGTATTTATATAGATAAACTAAGTGTTTATATAGAAGACTTAGGCCGCTGCTTTTCAATGACCCCAAATCGACTCCACTTTTTTAGAATAGCAGACCTCATATTCTGTTGCTTTTGAAGAGAGATAGAGAGAAAAGAGGAAGAAGAGGGTCCCATTCTCAAAAATAGAAGCAGATTTGGATCCCGGCCACTCACATTCAAGAAGCCCATAGATGCTCAACCAAACTTCTCACCCTTACCAAAGGCTGTCTTATCTATTTCAGTCCACAACACAACAACATTCCATTACCATTACCTTTTCAGATCAGAAGTACAAACACGCACGATACACAAACAGAAAGCAACCAGCACAGCGCAATTACAATGGTTAATTTTAACGGATGAGGATTTTATAGACCAGTTTGCGATCTTAAGCTCATCAGGCCCAACCTCTCAGGGACCTTTCCAATTACAAGTGGTGGTGGTTGATGTCAGAAACAGTTCAAAAAGGAATAAAATGCTCTACAAGTTTTATATCCAAAGAGAGTATGTCACGAAGAAAGAGTTCATGCAGATACGAAATTTGGGTTAATCTAAATAAACTAATATACGTATTCGGGTCAATAGTGTTTAGTCATAATTAATTATAGTGATTAGCATGAATTTTTGAATTACTTTGATTACTTTGATTACTTTGATTCTCGTTTATAATTTCAAATAGTTTAGTTACTTGCATTTCTTAATTTACTTATACCATATATTATTTTAGGTTATATAATAACACATATATCAAAATATTATATAGTGTGTTGATTCAACATATACTAGATAGGTATATAATTTTGATTTTATCATAATTATAGTGAAGTAGTATATAGAGTCAAAAATTTTCTTATACAATGGTCACGAAGAAATTTAATATAGAATCAAGTGGTAAAAAATTTATGGTTTATAAATTAATTTTGATGCATTCATTTTTTGGACTCCTTTGACCATTTGACTCTATATTAAATTAATTTGAAACTTTAAAATTTTCACATGTAGACGCATCAATCATTAGATAGAAGGATTTCAACGGTTTGGATTTATAGTTTAAAGTCGATTCGATATATTTTACAATCAAGTTCACAAGAGGTTGGGTGAACTTAGGAGCACCCTAGTTCTACTCTATTTATATAGTGTTAATTACATAATATTACATTAGTTATTCATCTTTCATTTTATTTAGGAAATTTTATATCAATTCCATTTGTGACGACATTAAAGTAACCCTTTTATTATTCAGTATTTTTTTATTTGGTCCTTATTGGAATGGCCCACTCTAATTCATTAATCCCTAAATATTTTGATAAGTTTGCTTAATATTTTAATTTAATTTGCAGCCTACTAGATATTTTAAGCTAATTTTAATTCTGTTTTTTTTGTTTCATATTGTACACGGGTCCATGAGCTAGGGCTGAAAATGGATATGGATAATCCGAAAATAATCCACTCCGAATTCGTACAAGATACGAATTAAACAGTTTCGGATAATTTTGAGTTTGTATTCGGATAATTTTAACATAGAATGAACAAAATCTGGATAAGGATATGATCCGAATTTGTTTATTTGATAATTTTGAGTTTGTATTCGGATAATTTTAACATAGAATGAACAAAATCTGGATAAGGATATGATCCGAATTTGTTTATTTGAAAACGGATCGGATATCCAATTAAATCCGGAACGAATTAAGTAAAATCAAATGGAATATCACGATCCAGCGGCATCATGTGGGTTCTTTAGAATCTAATCACCGGTTATAAGTTATAACCGGTTTCTTGTTTAGATTCTTTTTTATTAAGTTTTTTGACGTCAACTGCTTTATTTGATTCTTTTTATTAAAAACGATTTCTATTATAAAACAAAGTTGAGGTGGTTTGTGCAGAACTGCATCACGTGGGTCACAGGGTCAACCATTTTCTTTTTTTAATCTATTTATATAAAAATGAATTCTTTAGTGAGAATTGTTTTTTTTTTTTTTTTTTTTTGAAAATACTAACTGCAGCTGCCAGGTGGTACAAGTGCTGAATTTAAAAAAAATGTAATAAGAAAAAAATACATCAAACAACCAATACACCACAGATAATGCTAACACAATCTCAACCACAATTTCGCCTCTTGCAAGATGTGCTCCTCCACAACCTTTTCTGGCACCACCTTGCCATCAAAAATCTTTTTTATTCCGTCGCTTCTAGATGAACCAGCAGGTGGAGACGAAGTAAACATGCCATTGTTTAGTCCCCATACCTACTGAAGCAGCTCTAGAAGCCGATATTTGCCATGTTTCCTGTACTGTCATATCCCTGTGCATAAGAGGCACTCCTAGAATAGCTGCCATTCTATCCCATAATTGTACCGATGTTGGACATTGAAAAAACAAATGCAAAGATGACTCAACAGCTCCACTGTTACATAATTCACAAGTTAGGGACACATCAAAACCTCTTCTTATCATTAGGTTATGAGTGAGTAATCTATTTTTGAGCAACAAGTAAACAAAAATGCGAATACTCGGTGGAGTTTTATAATTCCATATTTTCTCAAACGACCATCTTATTTTACCACACCCCGCTAGCATGATGTAAGCCGATTTGGCTGAGTATATGCCATTTGAACCACATACCCATAAGAGTTGATTTTCACTGTCAAACTTTGTGAACATGGTAAACATATGAGAAAGTGATTGCAGAGTGCCCCAAAAGAACGAACCTGTGTTAATCCATCTTCTCGTACTATCTGGAGCATCAGGTTTTTTCTTTAAAACTAATAATTTTTTCGGTCCATAAACAATGTAAATTAGTGTATAATCTCCACCACCATCGTAAGAGAAGAGAAATATTTTATAACCTCAAGTTAGAAACTCCCATTCCCCCCCATTATTTCGGCAAGCAAACTAAGTCCCAGTTAAGCAAAGAAATGCCCACCTTGTTACCCTCGTTTTTTCCCCACAAAAAAGACCGCCTAATTCGGTCTAGTCGCTGAATTAACCACTTCGGCAGCTGAAAACAAGCCATAAAGTAAATAGGGATAGATGAAAGGACCGAATTAACAAGCTGCAACCAACCTCCTCTTGAAAGGAGTTTTCCTTTCCATCCCTCCAACATGCTTTCAAATCGTTTAATCAACGGCATAAAGAGAGCTCTCGTGGGAGCCCTAACTGTAAGTGGCATTCCCAAATAAGTAGTCGGGAATTGGGACTGTCGGCAACCCAAGATCAAGTTCGCCCGAATGCAAGCTTCCTTGTGCATATTGATCGGTATCCACATGCTTTTATCATAATTGATGTGGAGTCCCGATATTGCCATAAACATTCGCAAAATGATTTTAAGGGAGATTAAAGTTTCCTCATCCGCACTAGCAATGATAGCTGTGTCATCGGCATACTGCAAAGCTATAACCGAATCTCTCAACTTGAAAGATAATCTATGAGATAAATTGAGATTTAATTTACCTATCATTCTTTGCAAAACATCCACAGCCAAATTAAAAAGCATAGGAGAGAGGGGGTCGCCCTGCCTCAATCCTCTCTTATGATCAAAGTAATTTGTAATCTCATCATTTACAATCACTCTAGAACTTGCTGTTTCTAATAGTGACCGAATCCACCCTAACCATCTTGATGAAAAACCCCATGCCTCCAACACATTCAACAAGAATTTCCAACTTACCAAGTCAAAGGCCTTGGAAAAATCGATTTTGATGAAAACGGACCCCTTACTAGACCTTGACAGATGATGCAAAATCTCACGAGTGGTATTGAAATTTTCCGCTATTTGTCGCCCTTTGACAAAAGCAGTTTGATTTGGGAAAATTAGCGTTGACAGCAAAGAACCAAGCCTGTTAGCTAACAATTTTGAGATAATCTTTGGTATTAGATTAATGACACTTATGGGCCTAAAATCCCCTACTCCCTCTGGAACATCTTCCTTTGGTATCATAATCAAATTAGCATGATTTACTCCTTTTAACTCAAGGTTATTTGAATAGAAAAGCTGCACCATTGACAATATACTCCCCTTTAAGTCCGGCCAAAAGCTCTGCACAAACTCAATTTGGTAACCCATCCGGCCTCGAGGCTTTGTTTCTAGCTAGCTGTTTAATGGCATAGAAGACTTCAATTTATGTAAATGGTCCATCCAAGGTTTGTAGAGACATATCAGGTGTGTACAAAGCATTTGGCTGGAATGCTAATGAATTAGTCTCAGTGCCCAACAAGGTAATCATGTGCTGTAGAAAGGCATTAGCAACCTCCTTGGCATCAGTAATTTCTACCCCCATGTAGTTCAGCTTTTGAACTCTGTTTATATGCTTTCTTGATGAGGCAAAAGCATGAAAAAAAGAGTATTTCGATCACCATTGGAGAGCCAATTGCACCGAGACCTCTGTCTCCACCTCTCTTCCGATATGCAAGCCAATTTGAAAGCCCTCTCTCTAACCAGTAATCTAAACCGAAATTCATAAGATCAAGTGGTCAAAGGAGTCCAAAAAATGAATGCATTAAAATTAATTTATAAACCTTAAACTTTTGATCACTTGACTCTATAAGAAATTAATTCAAAACTTTAAAATTTTTACATGTAAACGCATCACTCATTAGGTATAAGGGTTTCAACAGTTTGGATTCATCGTTTAAAGTCGATTCGATATATTTTAAAGTCAAGTTCACAAGAGGTTTGGTGAACTTAGAAGCACCCTAGTTCTACTCTATATATATATATATATATATAAGGATGGGCTATGGTGAGTTGCGAAGTAAGAGGTCTTTTTTACTTCACGCTTGTATTTTTATTTTGAAAATCCAAACAACCGATCCGAACCGCTCAACATGTTCTCAATATTGAAATGTGCTTGGAGAACAAATTTTACATTTTTTGGAATTTTTTTACTATTTATTAAGCCACTTTGAAAATTGCTGATCCAATGGTCCATAAAATTTTATTGTTCACCCGGATCTGCGATTTTCAAAGTGGCTTAATAAATAGTAAAAAAATTCAAAAAAAATGTAAAATTTGTGTCTCTAAGCACATTTCAATATGGAGAAAATATTGAGCGGTTCGGATCGGTTGTTTGGATTTTCAAATTGGAATACGAGCGTGAAGTAAAACATTGTTTTACTTCACAACTCACCATAGCCCATCCCTATATATATATATATTATATATATATCAAGTTAACCAGCATAACAAAAATATTGCATAACCGGACATATCTTATTCAAACATAATGCAGACCATATATTATCAAAACATAGTACTGACTTGAAGAAATTGCCAATACTAGCAATTAGCAAAAGTATTCAGAAACAAAAACACACAAAAAAGAATAAAAAAACCCATAGTACATACCATAGTACAACTATACTTGGTATTTGATTCAATATTATTGAACTGTTAAAATGTTGTCATTCAAAATAATACAGAATTAACTTTCTTGAGTCTGTTAAAATGTTCAGATTTTTGGAATTGTTCTGCTGAAATTCTTGTTAAAATTGCAGTGCATTGGACAATCGGCTAAAAGACGAAATGAATTGGGAATCTGATAGCTAGCTGGCAGCTTAAAACTTGATTAGAATTTAGAAGCACAAAAATTGGAGAATTAAATGGAGGACTTACTCAATTGGGAGTTGCACTTCAGCAATACTAGTTGTCAATTGGGAGCTGCACTTCAGCCATCACAGATCAGAAGCATATCCCAGATCATCAACATACAATTGAAAAGAAGAAGTGAATTAAAAACTAAAAATCTATGAGTAATTGGATATGAGAAGAAGTCAATATTTTTAAGTTTTTTATGTAAACCCTCCTCTTTTTTCAGAGCTTGAGACCGGCTATGTCCAATATAAGGATTCACATCTGCTGTGATTCTAAAAGGATAAACAGTAATCCTAAAATCTCTATTTTTTCAAATTCAGTCATCCAATAATTTATGTGCACGTATATAAAAAAAGATGATTTTTCTTTGCACGAATCTCAAAACAATTCAACATTTGGATTTGAAAAAACAGAAATTGTAGAATACTGTTCATGAGTAAAGAATCGCAGTAGATTCAGATTCCCAATATGACATAGGCAGAGTTAAAAAACTTGATTAGTATTCATCACACGTACAATTACAGAAATAATAAATTACAAAGTCAAGGAAAAGAGAATATACATGGGAGTGAACTGCAGAGCTTATCATGATCATCATATCACACTTAGTTGTTGGTGAAGCATAATCAGATCACTCCTAGTGAGTATATCCCAGCAAGTTTAATACAAATCAAAAACAAGTCTTAACTTCATATCACACCTAACTAATTTGAGTTTATCCCAGCAAGTCAATTAAGACTCAGGCATACACTGACTACGTGCTGAACATATTTAATTGAAGTAAAAATTAACCAAGCTAGATTGAAGCATATACTGACTACTCCTCTGTCAGAAAAAAGTCACAAATACAAAGCTTATGATATGTGATTATTAGATTTTGATCTAATAGTGAATTTTAAATAAACTAACTTATATTAAAAAAAATTAAACGCAATGTGGCCAATAATGTTTGAACACGACCTGCCTTGATTATGGTGCGACTAACATGTCGTGATTGTTCATACCAATTTGGCAAGTTACGACACATAAAATTTTTATTTAATAACGGTATGGCACGTAAAAATCTTATTTAATAACAGTACAACACGTGATGCCAATCATGACACGTATTTTCATCCATACAATTAATTTATGAGATTTTTCTAGCGTTGGATCGGATTTAGTATTAAAAAAACAAGCTAGTGTCTGACCCCGCCCCGTTTTGCTTTCTGCACGAATATTGACGTTAGTGTGTAGCTATGTGATCTCTCATGTTACGGGTAATATGCATTTAATCGTGCGCTTTTATTTGCTATTACCAGAAAAGAATGCATCACAAGTACAGTGGTGTGGTGGGCGCTGCAGTCCCATGTGTTGCCTCCCTCTGTTCTCCTGTGCTGCTTAAGTTGTAGCGGTTATGTGTTGCCTCCCTCTTTCAGTTCGATTCATGATTTTCTACAGAGAGTACGTTGTAGAAAGTTCCGAAGAAACTCAAAAATTTCTCCGAATTTGGAGAAAAATTGAAAAATGGAAAAAAAAAAAAATGAAATTCATTCATAACCTACGGAGATTGATGTAGCCCAAAAATATGATTGGATGGAATGTAATTTTATATTTTTATAATTTTTGTCTGAAAAGTAATAGTAACACAGATCATGATTTGTTAATAATGGAGATTCTAATAAGTCAAGTGAATGAGATGAAATTTTAGTCCATTGCATGTATACTTAATTTATGTGTATAAATAGAGATAAGTTGTAAAAATGAAGAAACTAAAGTTGATTTAAATTCTAAAGAAAACAAAGAAGTAACAGATAAAATTGTACCTTGCTCTTCCTCAAGTTGAAAAGTTTGTTTTGCCCATGAACTGATGCCAAGTATTTGATGCCTGAATTATTTCTTCACAAGGATGCATTATGTTTTTCCTTTTTCCTTTAAAAGGTGTAGAATTGGGACCATCATTTCTCACAACAGAAAACACATCCAGTTCGCCCTCCAAAATCAAGAAATCCATACTGTAATTTACAGTATATATATTCCCATTTCTTTGGGTTTGAGCTATAGAATCCATGGGGGGACCGATTGAAAGATGCCGAAGCTTCTGGAAGGAATGTGTGATTTGTAAAACAAAAAGTAAAATTTGAGGCCTTTTTAAAGCTATATCTGTGCCAGAGGATCCTAGGCCAGACACTGTTTTTTTTTTTTTTTTTTTTTTTTTTGATTAAAACCCGTAGGTAGCCAGACACTGTTACTAGGAAGTTTTATGCATGAGCGCCCTTTTACTTTTAAAATTACTCAACAGCTCAGAGTAAGAATTCGAATACAATGTCTATAAAATTATGGCTCAGATCAGAGTAGGAACTTCATCCAATGTTTGATGAGTTGTGGCTCGTAATAAGTTTAAAAGCACAAATTTCTACAACAGTTCAGAAGTTACAAGAGTTTATAATGGTTTGTTTTCAACCTTCACAAAAGTACGTAAAGATAGTAACGTCAAAAGCAGCACCAAAACATCCTAGTTCGACAACTTGTTCTTTGAGTACAAATCAATTAATCCAGGATATATACTTTGAGTTACCTTTGAGGATCCTCACTCCATAAACACACCCTTGACATAGATGAATATAATTCTTAAAAGAACTTCAATCAACTTTGTTATATTTCCATTTTAGATCTTGCAACATTTTTCCCATAGAATTCAACAAAAAATGACAGAAAGCCATCAAAGGATACTCATGGATACCGATCTCCTAAGTGCAGCACGACAAGGTGATGAATCTCGTTTTGCACACATTTTGGGGCTTGAAGAGGATACAAGTGAGATTACTATCAATACAGATAACCGGTGCATTGCAAGAGATGAGCCCGACTTTTTTCTAGGAGTAACATACACGGGTAACTCACTTCTACACCTAGCGGCTCGCTCCAACTTCTTAGATCTCGCAAAAAAAATCTGGTGCAGGGAGAGATCTCTTTTGGAGGCTCGTAACAAGGTGCTTGAAACCCCTTTGCACTGTGCCGCAAAGAATGGTAACCTTGAAATGGTTTCATTGTTTGTCAGTTTTGCAAATGTGATGGGTGAAGACATAGTGAAGAGGGTACTGAGGGCTCGGAACAAGGATGGGGAGACTGCATTACATGAGGCAGCCCGGCACAACCATGCAGCTGTGGCATCTTTATTAATTACTGCCGATCCGGGGTTGGCAAGTGTAATGGACCACCATGGGGAAGGGGAAAGACAGAGAGAAGGGGTAAGAGAAAGAGAGAAGCAGAGAGAAACAGAGAAGGAGATAGATATAGAGGTCCCACCAGGGTCCTGTTTTCATCCCCAAGGGATATCACCATTGTACTTGGCAACCACATCGGGTCATCTGGATGTGGTGCAGGAAATGATACAAGGTTTGATTGGAACAGAAGTCTCTAAAGCTTTTTACGCTGGACCTGATGGGCAAACCGCACTTCATGCTGCAGTCGTGAGCAGCAAAGGTAAACAAATTAACTTCCTTTGTTAAGTTCATCACAGTTATGTTTAACAAATACTGTAAGGAATTAACAAGTATTGAAACAATTTTGTCCCATTTGCTGCTGTTTTTAGCCACATGGGATGAGGGGGAGACGTTTGCCTTTGCCTACCCTGGTCCAAAAACATTTCCAAATATTTTGTTTTGTCATATTTTGTTAGAAAAAAATTACGAAACTATGTTTATGTTTATTTCGGTAGTTCAGCCATGTATTTTTAGAGGACAAAACAGCGAACTAGGAAGTTTAATCAAATAAATGTTATTTGACAAACATATGGAAAGAAAATTAGAGTGATGCTGAAAGTTAGATTATACTGGATTATTTTTAAGGAAGTAGGTGTGTATGCAGTCGTATCTAATACGCTGTACTAGAAAACGTATTAAATTATTTATGCCAGAATGAGTAAATAAAACTATCAAAAACATTGTGACCAATAACGGACTATATAATAATATGTAGATGTTTTGCATTTTTCATCTCCAGACATGACAGAAAAACTATTAACATGGAAGCTGTTACTAGCACAAATGCCTGATAACAGTGGGAGTACTCCCCTTCACTATGCTGCTTCATACGGTTGCGATAAAATTGTCCAAGTTTTATTGAAGTTTGATCATTCATTGGCATACCTCCACGACTCATGTGGATCTTTTCCTGTGCACATTGCTGCAAAAATGGGCCACGTTGGGGTTATTAGGGCAATCATGCATCATTGCCCTGAGTCTGATGAGCTTCTAGATGCAGAAGGAAGAAACTTTCTTCATGTTGCGGCCCAAGAGGGCCGGTATCAAGTAGTTGAGTTGGTTTGTGGCACTACTTCAAAGCACAAAAGCATGAAGAATGCTAGAGACAATGATGGAAATACTCCACTCCATTTAGCAATGGATTCTGGGCATGAAGGGGTTGTTAAACTGCTAATGCAAGACAAGGAGGTGTCCTTAAATATTTTCAACAAGAAAGGCTTAACTCTGCGGGACCAATCAGCAATTGCTATTTTCAATGACAACTACGCAATTTATCCACTATTCCAGGTGAAATAATAATTGACACCTGCTATTTATTAAGCCACTTTGAAATTTTTTTGCTATTTATTAAGCCACTTTGAAAATCTCAGATCTGCTGTGAACAGTAAAAATTTCTGGACCATCGGATCTGTGATTTTCAAAGTGGCTTAATAAATAGCAAAAAAATTCAAAAAAATGTAAAATTTGGTCTTCAAGCACATTTCAATATGAAGAACATGTTCAACTGTTCGGATCGGGTGTTTAAATTTTTAAAATAAAAATATTAAGCTGTAGAGTACCAACCCATTTTACTCTATAGAGTACCATAGCTCAATTCTCTCTCTCTCTCTCTCTCTATATATAGAGGAGGGATCGGATTACATCATTTTTTTTTACACATTTTGATACCTACCATTTTCGAAGTCCAAACAATCGATCCGAACTGTTCAACATGATTGATATATTAAAATATGCTTGGAGATAAAATTTTACATTTTTTTGAATTTTTTACTATTTATTAAGATGGTTACAAAATCGTTGTTTTCGGACCATTGAAAAATAACGATTTTATAATCATCTTAATAGATAGTAAAAAAATTCAGAAAAATGTAAAATTTGATCTCCAAGCACATTTTAATATGGTTATCATGTTGAACGGTTTGGATCAACTGTTTTGATTTTTGAAATTGCAAAATTGATATATAAAAAAAACAGTGTCAAGATGTGTCAAACAAAAAGGTGTAATTGGATCCCTCCTCATATATATATATATATATATATATAATATATATATTAGTTTTTTTTGTTTATAATTATTACTTTCTTTCTATAGTTTTCTGATTTTCTCATTACTGGTTGAAAACATTGTTGTCCATTTTTTACGCCCAAATTATGTCTGACGTTTCATTAACTTTATTTTCTTAATTCAGAAAGTAAACTTCTGGATGAAGAAGTCCACGGAAATGTTAGGAGGTTATTATGGTGTACGGCGGTGGGACCAGTTCGTTGATGTTCATACTAAAAAAGTAGATGAAGAAAAGGAGAATAAAAAACTCACAGATGCAATCCAAACCCTTGGTTTAGGCTCCGTACTCATTGCTACTGCAACATTCGCTGCTGCATTTGGCATGCCAGGAGGTTATCGAGCTGACGGTCATCCCAAACCTGGCTTGCCTACTCTCGCAGAAAAATATGCTTTCAAAGCATTTCTCGTTTCAAATACCATGGCATTTCTCTCTGCCTTTCTTAGCACAATGATACTCCTCTTCCGTGGAGTAACTTCATCCAAGCCTCATTTGAAGAAGATGTCTGTGTCTGGGGCTCTATGGTTTATTATTTTGGCATCCAGGTGCACTATTTTATCATTTTCTCTTGCAATTTTTGTGGTCATAGCTCCCGTCAACAAGTTGTTTAGGATTCTTTTTATTATTATTATTACTATTGAATCTGGTTTCGTATTTGGATACTATGGAGTTACTCGAGAATATTTTTTCATTATGACGACAATATGTAAAAGGAAATATTGGGGGCAACTGCTTCAAAATAAGCTACCTGAGGATACACTTAGGCAGGGCCAGTCAGCATGGCAGCGATATGCAGACTCCTTGATAGTGCATTGCGCATATACCTTGTTTCCTATTGTGATTACGTTAGTGGTTCCCCTATTATGTTGAGTAAATCTGTTGTTATACATACCGCCTTACACATTTAGTTTCATACAACCTTTTCATATAGAATATTGTATTGTATTGTATTGTATTGTATTGTATTGTGTTGTAATGGAATTTCTATTATGTGTAGTAAATGAGATGAAATTTTAGTCAAATGCAGGTGTACTTTTTATGTGCAAATAGAGATAAATTGTAAAAAAGAAGAAAAATTGAGATTGGCAACAGATTATAAAACTGTACCTTGCTTATGCAGTTTGTCCAGAAACTGGTGCTGAGTATTTGATGACTGAATTATATCTTCACAAGGATGCATTATGCTTTTTTTTTTTTTCCTTTAAAAAAATGTAGTATTGAGACCATCATTTCTCACAACAGAAAACACATCCAGTTCACCCTGCAAAATCAAGGAATCATACTGTAATTTCACTGTATATATATTCTCATGCATATCTCATCAGGCTTCCAACTCAAAATTACCCCTAAACTGTTCTATCTGTTATTTGCCTCATTTGGATCTTAGCTGATAGTACGTAACCATTCCCGCAAAGGCATAAACTAATTTATTGCTATCATGGGATGCATTTCTTTGTGAAGCTTGTGTAAGAAAAGACATACACACTGAAATGTATCATCTATTGCAGGTAACACCGTAACAGTACATACTGCACACTTCAGTTAACATAAGCCTTCCCTATAAGGATATAAATTTGTAGCTCTATTTATCTATGATTCATTAATTAGACCTGAGACTTATGAAGGCCATTTTGAAATCAAATTTGGTGATGTTCCAAAGGACGGGGCCTCTATGTGACATTTCGTCGAACAGTTGGGCAGGAGCATTAAAGGAGATATTGAAGGGTTGCTATGCTTTGAAAAGAGCTTTGATTAGTTGATTAGATGGCCTAAACTAAGAAGGCAGCCCAAGGTTTTATTAGCAATGGCGGGCTCTAATATGAGAGAATTGAGCCGTTGACTCTAAATTTGACTTGGTCAAACCAAAAAAGGAGGGAGAGGTATTAAACGGGCCGGATCTCACTCTGCATGACAGGATCAATACTGTACTGGATCTGAACCCTAGTTCAAACACCTTTCAAGGAATTAAACTTCAGGCCTTTATAGGCCTTTTTAAGCTAAGCCTGTGCCCGAGGATTCCAGGCCCGGCATTATCACTAGTCAAGACTCTTAATTTTACTTTTGAAATTGCCCAAGAATCGACGGCAGCCTCTAAATTACAGCTCACAGCAAAAATTCTGCAGCGCGGAGTAGGTCCAATGAGCATCAGACCTACTTCTGTTTTGACAGTTTCGAACACCATCCAAATCGCTTTAAGATCTATGCAAGTCCATTCCAATTTTTATGCGAACAAATTTTAAAGCTGCTCAGATAGTGTTGGCGTCCATTAAACCTAAAAGTAGGTCTGATGCCCATCAGACCTACTCCTTTCTGGAAATTCTGATACAATGTTTAAGAAGTTATGGCTCAGATCAGAAAGAACCCTCATACAAATTAGAATGTTTTTTGTGCTTAAAATGATCAATTTTCTATAACATGCCAGAAGTTACAAGAGTACATAAAAGGTCTATTTCTTCATACAAAAAATTACATAAATAATATAACAAAAGCAGAACCAAAACATTCCTACTTCTTAGACTACAACTTTTTAACTTGGCCGTGGAACTCAAAGTCTTATTATTGTCGAAATCAATTGTATTCAAAATCACACATTCCATACATACATTTGCACACTTGCAATAGCAACTAAACCAATTCTAAATTTATTCCCAGGTAACATTTCAAAAGAGATTCGAATCATTCCAACTTGACGACAATACAAGAGATATCATTTTTGCTTTTCTTAACCACAGCCTCATCTGCCAGGTGCTTAGCGGCTGCTCGTGGATCCTTGATATATTTTATTGAACCATGTTAGTATGGCAGCTTGAACCATGTTATATATCGCATTTTGATCGAGCCTTGATAGCTCTGCTACCAACTATCTATGTTTTGTAACTTAATCATTATTTCGTAATGAAGCTGGGCTTCGGTCTTTTTAACAAAAAAAGAAAAAGAAAAAACCATGTTATATATTATTAGAGTGAAGATGACACTATGCATAGTGCGGATTGATCCGTACTATAGATTAATATCTTCGTTCAATCTTCAAAAAGTCGATATGAACCATTCAACATAGATCTCATGTGAAAATGTACTTGCATACTAATTTTTTTGCAAGAATGATCAAGAATGTTTAGATCAAGTGATTTTCTACCTATCTCATAAAATTGTAAAAAGAAAAAAAAATTGATCTACAAGCACATTTCACATGGAGATTATGTTGAACGGTTCAAATGATTTGCTATGCATTGTACCATAACTCATGGCAGATACCAGATGAGTTTAGGTAAACCCTGGGACATCCCCTATTGACATATCAGTCTTGGTTCATTCAGGTTTGCATAGCATCAGTCTATTTAGGGGGCGATTACAGTACCTACCTCCGTCATAGGATAGAGGAAGATACGGAGGGTTACATCCCCACCGGTGTTCATTGGGTTTACATGGTAATGTACCTAAAACCACATATTTTTTATTAACTAGTTAATTAGTTCATAAATTTTTGATCTAATGAAGTTTATTTTTGGTAGCTATTAGTAGTGCTTAAAGGTGTCGTGCATGGCATCAAGATGTTGGAGATTAGGAGCTAGAGAGCTATTTGTTTTTCCAAGATGAGGGAGCATGCCATATTTGTTGAGGATGTCGAGCACGGGGACCATATCATCAACATGTCACGAGATGCCCGAGAGAACATCAATTGACGGGCAGTAGATTCACACGAGCCCGATGCGCCACTTGTTTTGGATGAAAACGTGTCATCTCCACCCGGAGAACACTCACAGTGCGACTACCATCACTGGGTATTATCCAATACGTACTGGTATGCCTACTACGACGAACATGGATGACCAGTGCATCCTCCGATAGGTCATATTTTTATAAGTCATTTTAGTGCAAAATTCTTCCTTCATAGCAAAATTAAGATTATTTTTATGTCTGCAAGGCATCACCATCGCATCATGAGGCTCCGGAGTTTGAGCCTATGGAGGAGGATCTACAAACTTTCAGTTTGGAGGAGTTGGGTGGACTACCATTATCGCTGCAATCACCGTCCCTACAGTTGGAAGCCCGATGATATGCAACAGAAATGACACATGACAGAGAGGCCAGTGGTAGTGGGTCACAGATTCAGCCTGATTTTGCGACTGAGCTAGCGGCGTCCATCTTCGCTAGACCTCACCAGCTACTAGTTTGGGGAGGAGAATGTATGAGATATCGCAGCCAGGCTGAGCAGAGAGGCAGATGTCGTGGCCGCTACACGTGAGCAGGTAGTCTGGGTAGGGTTGCACGTACAAAGCTATGAGAGAAGTGCCAGTTGAGTGATGGTCCCCCTCTGTTGGTCATCGACATTAGATGATAGTTTTAATTTTATTATTTAGTAGGATTTATATTTGGTATACTATGTTTGTTATTTTATGTTTGTATTATCTCTTTTTGTTTATTTATATTTACTACTTTATGGTATATTTATAGTAATTATCTTATGTTGTGCTAATTACACTAAATTACACGAAGAATGTACTAAATTATGCTAATTACAATAAATTATACTAATATATGACATAATAATATTAACTACCACTATATCGATCATAATATATGACATATGAATTTATAAGGGTCCCTCGGTTCCTACCCCATTCATTGCAACCGTTCTAATATTAACTACCACTTCTCTACTCTCACTCTTTATCAGTTATGTTTTTTCTATAACTTCCAATTCCAATGTCGAATCAAGGTAAATTATGCTAATATATATGCTCAATTCCACCAATATACTTTGAATCGTCCTAATATAAACTCAAAAATTAACATATCAACTATCTAAAATTGAAAAAAAAAAATTCCCACGACCGGCGAATTATTGGTCGGTTTCAATTAAAAATAGAGCTGGCCAATAATTGCTGGTTTGGACATTTTTACAAAAAACTTAGCCAACGTAAGCACATTTGTAATTTTTTATTTAATGTTGGATACTAATAAAAATGTCGGCACCGGTTTATTGTTTAGATTCTTTTTATCAAGGTCTTTGAAGTCAACTGCTTTATTTGATTATTTTTATTTAAATACGATTTCTTTTATAAAACAAAATTGAGGTGGTTTGTGCAGAACTGCATCAGTTGGTCACAGGGTCAACCATTTTTTTTTTAATCCCTTTATATAAAAATGAATTCATTAGTGGAAATTGTTTGGGTACATATTGGATGTACATAGAGGAAATTGAATGGTTCTTTATCTTATTTTACTTTCTGATTTTTTTTTTTGTTCTTAATTTTGTTAATTAGTATTTGTTTAAAATGCTCGTCTGATTCAATTATTCGACAATTATTTATTTTATATTTGTATTCGAATTAGTATTCGTGTGTTATCCGCTCTGTATTTGTATCCATTTAAGATGGATTTGATTTTGAATTTTGACATTCGTTTACTATCTGTATCCGTATTCGTATCCGCTAATTGAGATGTGGATATGGATATGGTATTAGCATTATACGCTCTGTTTACACGCCAGCCTATTTAATTAGTTTTCTTAAAATAATTATGTTCGACCTGGATTATCCCCACTTCCAAATTCATTTATGAAAAATCCACATTATTTAATTCTGTAATTTTCAGCCGAAATAAAAAACTCCAAATCCTCATTTTTTTTTCAATTCAGTCCCTCTGACGAGATGACTTTACTAAAACCTCTATGGAAGTGTTCAAGGGTAAATAAGAAATTAAAGAACTTTTTGAGGATACATAAAAAATTAATCCTAATATTTATCACAAACATTGTGAATAACTGAATATATAATAATATGTAGATGTTTTGCATTTTTTATCTCCAGAAATGACAGAAAAACTATTAACATGGAAGCCGTTACTAGCACAAATGCCAGATAACAGTGGGAGTACTCCCCTTCACTTTGCTGCTTCATACGGTTACGATAAAATTGTCCATCTTTTATTGAAGTTTGATCATTCATTGGCATACCTCCACGATTCGTGTGGATCTTTTCCCGTGCACGTTGCTGCAAAAATGGGCCACGTTGGGGTTATTAGGGCAATCATGGATCATTGCCCTGATTCTGATGAGCTTCTAGATGCAGAAGGAAGAAACTTTCTTCATGTTGCGGCCCAAAAGGAACGGTATTCTGTAGTTAAGTTGATTTGTGGCACTACTTCAATGCATAAAAGCATGAAGAATGCTAGAGACAACGATGGAAATACTCCACTCCATTTAGCAATGGATTCTGGGCATGAAGGGGTTGTTAAACTGCTAATGCAAGACAAGGTGTCCTTAAATATTTTCAACAAGAAGGGCTTAATTCTTCGGGACCAATCAGCAATTGCTACTTTCAATGATAACGCAATTTATCCACTACACCAGGTGAAATAATAATTAACATCTAACTATAAATGCTCATAATTAATTTTCTTGTTTATATAAATTATGTGGCGGTTAATTAATGGTAAATTATGAACTTTGCACAAATAGATGACTTTTTAAAATAAAAGAAGTATTATATTTCATTGCATACTTTCGAAAAAATGAAGAAGTTAAATACATAATTTAATATTTTTTGGTAGCAAATCTAATAGCTAGATTGGATTATAATAATTAAGACCTATACATACATGCATGAGATTTTTTTTTATTTAGAAATTATAACAAATTTATTTAATAAAGAAGCCAAATTATTGAAAAAGTTTGAAATTATGTATTTAACTTTTTCAATATTATCCATCAAACTTTTTCAATAATTTGGCTGCTATATTAAATAAATTTGTTATAATTTCTAAATAAAAAAAAAAATCCATGCATGAAGTCCATTGGGTCCAATTAATCTATGATTTCTTCATTGATTCTGAAGCTTAAAATGTTTGAGTGCCCTTAATCGTAAAATTTCTATTTCAATTAGAGACATCAGATAATCAATATGGCCATCATTGTTTTTTTAAGTATATTAGAGCATGACCGATTTATATATATATATATGGCAAAAAAAACCATTAAAAAACAATTATTCAAAGTAACGACCTTCTTCTTTTTTTCCATATTAATATGTGCTTGGATACCAAATTTATATTTTCGAATTTTTACTAAAAATATCAAATGACCATTAATTGTACAAAAATCAAATGACATGAATTACCCATCTAAAAATAGTAAAAATTGAAAAAGTAAAATTGGTCCTAACACATATTAATATGGAGAACAAGATGAACGGTGGACGTAATAAAAAAAAATTATTACAAAAGTCCTACAACCTATATATATATAGAGAGAGAGAGAGAGAGAGAGAGATGGGCTATGGTGAGTTGTGAAGTAAAACAAGTTTTTACTCTAGGACACTATATTTCTATTTTGAAAATTCAAACAACCAATCCGAACACTCAACATGTTCTCCAAACTGAAATGTGCTTGGAGACCAAATTTTATATTTTTTGAAATTTTTTTACTATTTATTAAGTTAGTTTGAAAATCGCTGATGTAATGGTCCAGAAAATTTTACTGTTCACTCGGATCTGTGATTTTCAAAATGGCTTAATAAATAGTAAAAAAATTTCAAAAAATATAAAATTTAGTCACTAAGCACATTTCAATATGAAGAAAATGTTGAGCGGTTCGGATCGGTTGTTTGAATTTTCAAATTGAAATACGAGCGTGAAGTAAAATAACGTTTTACTTCGCAACTCACCATAGTCCATCTCTTTTTTTCTTTGAAAAACTTGGCAGCGGCTGCCAAGGTATATATTATTGAATTTAAGAACATCTTTACAACCATTAAGTCCTGGTAATGACTTCCTTACGGCAAATAGAAAAACAGGGAAATATGCAAATAAGCCCCTGTATCTAGAATAACCTTACAACTAACAGTTAAACAAGAAAAAAGAATTTTAACTACTAGGCATATCTCAGGCCCATATGTCGCCACTTCAGTAGTTCTGCATCCAGAGCTACGCTTCCTACCAAATCCCTTCTACTAGTAACTGGGTCGGAGTGAGCTTTCCTGAAAAAAATTTAGAGTTCCTTTGCTTCCACACCGTCCAGAGAACACATAGCAGTAGTGATGCCCCAGTTTAACAACTCCCCCCTCTCCGTGATACATTAGCCATTGAACATAGCCATTAGCCATTGAACGCAGAGCTTTCCTTTGCTTTCACCACTCCCCCCTCTCCGTGATACATTACCCATTGAACGCAGCCATGTATTCTATAGGTCGGAACCCAGTTTAATTATTGTGAAACCTGCTCTGGCGCCTATCAGAAACCACACATGCACAGTATAGGGACATAGGAAAAAAATGTGGAAGGCTGATTCAACAGGACAATTTCCACATAAAGCACACCCCATTGAACATCTTATATTACTTCTTCGCATTACATCATGGGTCAGGATTCTATTTTTCAGCAGGAGGAATACAAACACCTTTACCATTGGAGGAACTTTGAATTTCCACACCCTTGCATATCTGCCCCAGATTAGCCCCCCCTCAGTTATCATCTTATATACCGAATTTGCCGTGTAGGCCCTCCAGTCTCCCACCTCCATTCTATAGCATCTCTTTCCTCCGTAAAATTGATGTCTTGTACTCGGTCAGAAAACTCCGGTGCCGTGATCTCAATTGCTGGAACCGCATCTCTCAGTGATAGGAACAGACCTGTAGGCCTAGACTCCAATGCTTGTATCAGCGGCAGCCCACTCCATGCATCTTCCCAGAAGGAAATCCCCTGACCAGTGCCTATTCTCCAGGTGGTTGACCATTGGAACAAGGGTCTTAGCTTTTGCAGTTGCTTCCAAAAGAATGATCCTTCAACAGCCCAAAAATTCGGGCCATTCGCATATGTGCCAGTCCACCGCAATTTGTTAACAGTTACTATCCATAGCGCCATAGGCTCTGCATAGGGCTGCCACCACCATCTCAAGCAGAGCAAGATGTTCTGAGTATGCAAATTCATGATCCCCATACCACCACATTTCTTTGGCTGACACACCTCTTCCCAATTCATCAGTGAAATCCCAATTTTCAGCACTTCATTTTTGCCCCATAAAAACTGTCTACGGATCTGGTCTAGCCTAGATATTATCCAAACCGGCAATAGGAAGCAACACATAAAATAAATCGGTATCGAAGATAGAACGGAATTCACCAATTGCAGTCTGCCCCCCCTTGAAATGAGTTTTCGCTTCCACCCCTCAAACCTTTTTTCCAATTTTTCTATCAGTGGCATTTAAAGCGTTTTGTGTGGTCTTTTTGTTGTGAGTGGCATACCAAGATATATGACCGGGAGGTTTGTCTGGGGGCACCCCAATATCGCATTGACCATAACCAAAGTGTCAGATGATAAGTTAAACGGCACAAAGCAGCTTTTGGCCAAAACTAATGTGTAGCCCAGAGATCTTCATGAATAGTCTAAGTATCAACTTCAAAACTATCACTGTCTCCAAATCACTTGTTGCATTAGCAATAAGAGCCGTGTCATCGATGTATTGCAAAGCCAGCACCGACTCCGGGATCCTGTCTGCTATTGGCATGTGTAATTTTGCCTCGACTGCTTGCACCATTTTTTGCAACACGTCTGCCACGATTATAAAAAACATAGGCGAGAGGGGATCTCCTTGTCGGAGTCCCCGTTTATGCAAGAAATAATCCGACAGTTCTCCATTCCCCACCACTCTAGAAGCCGATGTATTAAGGATTAGAGAGATCCAATTTATCCATCGTTCCGGGAAACCCCGAGCCCTCATAACTTTGAAGAGAAAAGACCAATGAATCGAATCAAAAGCTTTGGTGAAATCGAGCTTTAGGAAGATAGCCTCTGGTTTTGAACTTTCAATTTCTCGTAACAGCTCCCTAGTTGAGATGATGGTCTCTGAAATATTTCTTTTTTTCACAAACGCAGTTTGTTGCATTGAAATAATCTTTTCCAATTTTGGACTTAGTCTGTTTGACAGAACCTTAGAAATAAGCTCATAGTAAGTTTTGGACCTAGTGCGGAGATAATACATATATAATGTGTCAATTTGTGCGGGGACACAACTTTTTGTCTCTATCAGAGGCAGAGATCAATACTCATGTTCACAGAGATTAATACTTATTCGAAACATGGTAAATATAGTAATGAGTAATGTTAAATACTACCCTACATTTAAATGTTCTAGGAACCTAAATTTTTTTGGATTTTAGTGGGGGGGGGGATATCAATGGCAAATGTGTACCCTACAACGTGAATTAAAGTTTGGTTTGAGCCAAACAGTCGGTTAAAAGTTCTAAATAATTACAGTGTTGCCCATGATTACAAACACCATCGGTTACATACCGAAACCAATGGTAGAGGGGAGTGATTGGTAAATGTGTTTTCTGTAGTAGTGTCGGTGTATTTTTGCAAGCTCTTGATACCAATGAAAACAAAATCGGCTTGTCATGTGATCTATTGTGTGCGCAAAGAGAAAATCATATTTAAGTTTATATTTAATATTGTTTTAGATCTAAAAATAGAGATATGATGGTGGCACAATAATGAAAACATTTGTACCTTTCTCTTAAAATATTTAGATAATATTGTGTTAATAAAAGATGAGTAGTACATGTCATGTATTACCACAAAAACGTGGTGTTTTTGGTGAATCCAAGAGATTGCCCGTAAGGTTTACAAAAACAGGTATATATGTTACATGCATACAGATACATGTATCGTATCGGATACAATACAAATATGGTGATATGACAATTTAAAAAAAAATACAAATACAATGATACGGGTATCTGATACTGATATGATACGTCTTTGATACGAGTATGGAACCCCATATATGAAATATCAGAGTAACATATGTTTAATAAACATTCACAAGTTTGATATCTAATCAACATTGACAAGTTTGAAATCTATTTATACGGTCAGACATTTGATCCAATTCCTTGGGATAAATATTAGATACACTAAATATCCACGGCGAAATAGATGCCTTAATTAAGTGTATCTATATATATGCTTCCCATAATCCCATGGCCACCAGTACGTCTTGCCGGTCATTATTTCTCAAATTAATAAGTAAAAGGTCGGTACCAAATAAATAATTTAAGACTTCGATCCAGGCACCTTGTTCCCGTGTGCTTACAAAATAACAACTCAATTCTCTCAGAAAAATCATTGTGTTGCTTTCCTTGCAAATTTCTGTTTTGGTGGTAAGGAAATTTCCTGCCTTAAATTTTATAAGAGGGAATTTGACGTATACTTCTCAAAAATTTCAAAATTATGTATTTTTCACTTTGAACTTCCAAAACTCACAAATTTACTTACTTTATTAATGCCTTCTATATATAAAACTCATTTTAAATTTAAAATACCCATTTTATTTTTATTAAAAATATAAAAGATTTGTAACTTGTTTAAGAAAAATATGGGTGTTATAAGATACCCAATGAAAATCCCCTAAACTGTTCTCTCTGTTAGTTGCAACATCATTTGGGTCTCTGAGCTGATAGCAACCAATCCCGGAAAGGCGTAAACAAATTTATTGCTATTATTTCATATGTTGTAGGTTTCTATCCCGGAAAGGCGTAAACATACTGCACATTTCAACATAAGGCTATAAATTTGTAGGTTTCTGCACCAATGGGGTAGGGGGGCGGATCCGATTAATTTGGTTAAATACTTGATCGGAACCATATGATTTGCAACAAGATTCAAACATACTTGTTATGCATGAATCTTGACGTTGCATGAGCGAATCTCAATGCAAATTGGGCGGTTCTTATCAGGTATTGGACCGCCCCAGCTTCCCTCAAATTGGCAACAAGAAATAAATTAAAGAGCACCTGCTGGAGGGCCTGACCCAACTGATATATACGGCTTGGGGTTTTGCTTCGCAGTTCAAGAATAAAATAACAAAAAGATAACGAATAATTACCAAGGACGACTCGAGGTTATCACTAGACGTGAGACTTGAGAAGGCCATTTTGAAAATGAATTTGGCAATGTTTCATAGGATGGGGCATCTATGTACAGAAGGATCTACACTTAGTCCTGGAACAGTCCTGGAACGTTAAGTCACTTTATGATTTTCAAATTTTTAATCATGTATGTCAAAATTTAATTGAATTTTCATTTCTTTAAAGATTTTATATATTTTAACCGTCTTATAAAATACCAAAGTATATTGTAATCTAGTATTTATGATTCTATTTTATAAAATACCAAAGTTAAACGGGTCGGATCTGCTAATTGGAAAGGTAGTGAGTTTGCAAAATAAGACACTGACAATGGGAACCCGCACCGTTAGATTTTTAATAATAAAAAAAAAAAAAAAATTCCTTTTTTAAAAAAGGTGGTTTTTTTTGGGGGGGGGGGGGGGGGGGGAAATTGGGAGGGGGGAAATCCTTTGTTGTAATAACAAGGGTATTAAATAGTTGGGTGGCTTGACCTCCAACCTTTACTCAAAAAAATAAAATGAAACTGACAGGTGGTCACATTGCTTGAAGCCGTAGTATGAAATTATTTGGTGGGCCATGTCTATGATCCATATGGGGAATAGTTCGAAAAAAACAGACGCTTCTAGAAGGGATGTGAATTGAGCACAGAAAGGCCTATTGGAGTAAATTGCAGAGTATCCCAGGACAATATGGGCCTTTATCGGCCTGTAAAAGTAAAGGTTCAGCCCAATATGGACCTGTGACAGAGTATCCCAGGACAGGCACTATTACCAGTCAAGAAGTTCTAGACCCTGAAAAGTTACAGCCTAGAGTAAGAACTCCAATATCATGTTATTAAAAGTTAGAGCTCAGATCAAAGTAGGAACTCTCATGCCATGTTTTAGAGTTATGGCTCTTAATAATTTAAAAAGCAGCTGTTCGGCCATAAGAGATTAAGCTTATCCGCTTCCTTTATTTTTTTAGTCCTTTACTTTTGCCGAATGTCTGACTGTATAAAAAGATTTCAAACTTGTCAATGTTGATTAGATATCAAACTTGTGAATGGTTATTTGTGTAAACATATGTTGCTCTGATATTTCATATATATGGTTCCGTACTCGTATTAGATACGTATTATATTAGTATCAGATACCTGTATCACTGTATTGAGTGAGCCTATGGTACTATGCATAGTACAAATGGGTCCGTACTACAGTTCAATATCTTTGTTTTCAAAATTCTAACGGTTGATCTAAACCGTTCGACATATTTTCCATATAAATATGTACTTACTGACTAAATTTTACATTTTTTAGAATTTTTTTACTATTTTTTTAGATAGGTAGAAAATTACTTGATCTGAAAATTCTTGACCATCCAAAAACAGTGATTTTCTGCCCATCTAAAAAAATAGTAAAAAAAATTCAAAAAAATGTAAAATTTGGTCAGCAAGTACATATTCATATGGAAAACATGTTGAATGGTTCGGATCGACTGTTAGAATTTTGAAAACAAAGATATTGAATCGTAGTATGGACCCATTCGTGCTATGCATAATACCATAGGCTCACTCCACTGTATTTGTATATTTTTTAAATTATTGTATCTCCGTATATGTATTATATCTGATACGATACATGTATCCGTATTCATGTAACATAGCCATAAACCTTACCGCATTCTCTTAGATTCACCAAACACATCTCGTTTTTGTGGTGATATATGATACGTACTACTCATCTTTTATTAACACAATAATATCTAAATATTTTAAGAGGAAGGTACAAATGTTTTCATTTTTGTGCTACCATCATGTTTCTATTTTTAGATCTAAAATAACATTAAATATAAAAATTAAATGTCAAAATAAAACTATTAGACAAGATCAGTATCATTTTCTATATGCATACGCAAGAGATCACATTACAAGCCAATTTTGTTTTGATTGGTATCATGAGCTTACAAAAACACATCAACACTACTACAAAAAAACACATTCACTACTACCAAAAAATACTTCAACTCTTTCAAAAAATTATAGCCCGTAAAATTAAAAGTTCAGCCCAATATGGGCCTGTGACAGAGGATCCCAGGACAGGCACCATTACTAGTCAAGAAGTTTTAGCCCCTAAACTTTTGAAATTGCGATATAGCTCAGACTAGAGAAGGAAATACATGACACGCCGTAACGTGACGTGACAAACACGCTGCGATTTGGTCACATGACGTGATGTGACGTGAATCAATTTTTTTTTAACGTGACATGACCAAAATGGCGGCGGATAGTCACGTCATGTGAATGGTCACGTCACGCGTGACCATACGTGACGTGATCACACGTGACGTGACATAAATTAGTCATGTTAATTTTTTATATTTTAATTTAAATTGTTGAAAATTTAGAAAAAAGATATAAAAAATTCTAAAATAAGTAAATAATGTTGTAAATATTATTTTTTAGGAAATGTTGCATCTGATATTACTTTAAAAATTCAAATTACAAACATTTATTAGACTAAACTAAATAAAATCAAAATCAGTACTACATGAGTACCAATATTACTGAACTTACACTAAAATAAAAATCTGAATACTCTATATATATAAAAAAAGTTAGATACTTTATGTTTCATACCGTGACGTGACGTGATTACATAATGTGACTGGTTCGGGTGACGTGACGTGACGTATATTTTCACTGAAATGCGGTTATATCACACGAATGATCACGTTAGGCGTCACACAAGTCACGTTACGTAATCAACACACGTGACGTGACATGATGTTAACGTGACGTGACGTGATGAGTCACGCCTTGACAAATTTTCTTCTCTAGCTCAGAATAAGAATTCCAATAACATGTTTAAAAAATTACAGCCCAAATTAAAGTAGGAACTCTTTTATAGTTATGGCTCTTAATAAGTTAACCGCTTCATTTAGCTTCTTTAGTCGTCTACTTTTGCCGAATGTCTGACTGTATAAAAAGATTCCAAACTTGTCAATGTTTATTAGATATCAAACTTGTGAATGGTTATTTGCCTGAACATCTGTTGCTCCGATATTTCATATATATGGTTATGTTCTCATATCAGATACGTATCATATTAGTATCAGATACCTGTATAACTATATTTGTAATTTCTTAAAATTATCATATTTTCGTATCTTTAATATTGTATCTGATACAATACCGTATCCGTATCCGTACTCATGTAAAATAGCCGTAAACCTTGCCGCAATCTCTTGGATTTACCAAACACATCTCGTTTTTGTGGTGATATATGGCACATACTAATCTTTTATTACACAATAATATCTAAATATTTTAAGAGGAAGATACAAATGTTTTCATTTTTGTGCTACCATCATGTCTCTATTTTTAGATCTAAAATAACATTAAATATAAAAATTAAATGTCAAAATAGAACTGTTAGACATGATCAATATTATTTTCTCTATGCACACAAAAGAGTCACATGACAAGCCGATTTTGTTTTGATTGGTAGTGTAAGATTACAAAAATATATCAACACTACTACAAAAAACACATTCACTGACCCCTGCCCCCCTTTACCATTGGTTTTAATATGTAACTGATGGTATTTGTAATCAGGAGCAACATGTAATTACTTGGAACTTTTCACCGACTGTTTGGTTCAAATCAACCCTTAGCATTGAAGGCTACACATTTGGCATTGGTTAATTTTATCCTGGTTTTTGTTATACCCTAAAAAGTTGGGATTTAATTAAACTGGATAAATATGGCGTTTAATTAATAAATTTAACAATTAAAATATCAACCATATTTTAATTTGACACAAGGCCACAAAATAGGAGGCAAATTCCGCAAAATAAAATTTATGATTAAATTCTACATGAAAAATCATAAATTTTGATATAAGATATAATTCCCAATTCAAAATAGTTGAAAAGTTATGATTTTTACAAAATTCAAGGCTCTGATTGGTGTCACGTGGTATGGGGTACCCCTAGCATTTTACTTAAATAGCTGGGTACACATTTGGGGTGCGTAAACTGTTCTTGAGAAATAAGTCACATAAATCCGATTCAAATAGCTTATCAGCTTCAAATCCATTAGCTTCATGACCAATCCTGGTGGGGGTCATTTGTTGAATCCTAAAAATTTGGAAATTCATTTAAGTAATTTATACAATTAATTTCTTAAAAAATTGGTCGATTGAATGCTTTAAAACCAATTTTTTAAATTCACAAAAATGAGATTTGGATTTATATAAAATAAAATCTCCGGTAATATTCTACGAAAACCAATTGTAGAATAAATTTAACCAATGGCAAATATGAATATGAATTTCTAGATTATTTGTTAATATGAATTTCATATTAGCATTATCCACTCCGAATACGCTCTTACACCTCCATATGTACTTTTTGGCTAAAAACATATTAAAATGTACGTGCATGGAAATTGATGATGTAGAAAATATTAAGAAAGAATTGAGAAAAACAAAAAAGAGCTATTGTCGTAGTTTTATCAAAGTTTGATAAATTTTGTACCGATTCAAACTCCCTCTTCAGTTTTTTATTAATATAATTAATGACAAAAGGGTGGACCCGCCTCTTACCATCTGATGAAATTGAAGGCACAATTTTATTTTTTTTATTATTCAAATAATGTGAGCCCCAGTCGTCATTGCATAAATTAATTTTTAAAAAAAAGCAAAAAAAAAAAAGAGTTTGGATCGTTAAAATATCACCAATCCAAACTTGGATTTTTTTTTTTATCAATACAAATTCTATTGATCCTTCTACTTCAGAAATTTAACAGTATTTTTCATATTTTTCTCTCTTCTTTTTCAATGTTTTTCACAGATTAAAAATTCTCAAATTGATGAGGTAGGATGTTATATCATGTGTTGAACGAAAAAAAAATATTAAAAAGAGATGTTATGCCGCCGAGCTGTTAGTTGCATGCGCACCTAATAAAATAATGTAATTTAAAAAAAAAAAAAAACAATTTTAGAAGTACGGCAACTATGAATATTTAAAAAAAATTGGGAAGGAATTTGCAAGTACAGCAACAATAATTTTTTTTTAGGAAACTGAATTGTTATTTCGTATGCGCGTATAAATATGTGGAACGAGGTGTCTGGATCTGAGTTTTTATTTTTATTTTTTTATTAATTATTTATTTGAGTACAATCTTTTGTGGAATTAGGTGAAATCAGTGTTTTAATATATATTAATATTTATTTGGTACAATCTTTTGTGGAATTAGGTGAAATCAGTGTTTTAATATATGATTTGTATACGGTATGTGGAAAGTCACTGCATACTGAATATGCGGATGTGGCCGCATATGCGAATTTTTATACAGACTTATATATGCAGATGTTAAACGAGAATTCATGTATATCTATATCTATATCTATATCTATATCTATATCTATATATATATATATATATATATAGGAAATAATATGCTATATACTACTCAAAAAATAAAATCAAATCAAAAGATAAAAAAATACAAATATATTGATTATATATTAACACGAAAAGAAAGAATTTCAAAGGGAATAAAATAAAAAAAATGTTAAATATATAGAACACACAACGGTATAATTAAAGAAAACACAAATAAAAAAAATATGCGATTATTCACTGTTAATATACTCTAAATCGGTACTTTTATGACTGTTAATATACTATAAGCCAATAATATGTAGTATAAATCGCTGTTAATATGCTTTAAGCCGGTATTTTTATTACTATAAATATACGGTTTGGTAATATGCTCTAAACTTCATATTTAGATCGAACATAGATTTTCTATTCGGATTGCAACCGAATATGAATATTCGGCCAAATAGACCGAATTTTACTACACGTGAAAGCCTTTCCATGCACTGACAGAAAAATAGTGCTTCCGACGGGCTCCGTTATCATCTAACCGCTTCAAGATCCGTGCACACTTGATTGGCACAAATATTGAAGCGGAGGCACACAAAATATAAGTGGCACGTACGGATCAACAAAGCCCATGGGACTCAAGAGTGAGTCCGATATCTATTAGATACTCTTTTTCCTATACGTGCATGCCGACACGAGTGCTGTGCCGTATTCAAATTTTTTATCCAAATTACATTCAATTCATTGGAAATTCTAGCAGCGTGAAGTCAAAATTTTTATCCGAGTGACAGTGAATTCATAGGAAATTCTTAGCAGCATAATACACTATAAAAAATGGAAAGTTAAGCACTATACTCTCTTTTTTTGATGAAAAGCAGTATACTTTTTTTGATGAAAAGAAGTATACTTTTTTTTGATGAAAAATTAAGCTGTATAGTACCATGCATATTTCAATTATAGCTCTTTCAGAAAATTCAAAAGCAGTACACTTTTTTTGATGAAAAGCAATATACTTTTTTTTTTATGAAAAATTAAGCAGTATAGTTCCATATTTCAATTATAGCTCTTCCAAATAATTCAAAAGAAATATATATTTTTTTGATGAAAAGAAGTATACTTCTTTTTTTGATGAAAAATTAAGCAGTATAGTACCATATTTCAATTATAGCTCTTTCAAAAAATTCAAAAGCAGTACACTTTTTTTTTATGAAAAGCAGTATACTTTTTTTTGATGAAAAATTAAGCAGTATATATAGTACCATATTTCAATTATAGCTCTTCCAAAAAATTCAAAAGCAGTATACTTTTTTTTTTTTGATAAAAAGCTAGCAGTATATATTTTTTTTATGACTTTAGTTTATATTCAAAAGGACTTCCATCCACTTTGTTATATTTCAATTATAGCTCTTCCAAAAAATTGCTAGCAGCGTGACTTTAGTTTATTCTATTATTTATCCGACGAACCGTGTCGAATATCAGTCAAAATCAGTCAATATAAAAAAAAAAAAATGGAAAGTTAAGCAGTATACCGTATGATGCTCATGACTTTAATTATAATATTCTAAAGGACTTGTATCAACTTTGTTATATTTCCATTATAGGTACTGTGGTTCGGAACGAGGTATTGAGGGTTAAGAACAAGGATGGGGAGACTGCATTACATGAGGAAGTCCGGCACAACCATATATGCAGCCGTGGCATATTTATTAATTACTGCTGATCACCCGGTATAATTTCTTGCATATAAGAATGATGGATGTCATAACTGATTGCCTTTTATTTCTTTCATGAAAAAATAGAGATTATAATTATAAGCATGTCTATATGAATATATATATATTTGTGCAATTACTGGACAGTCCACATGCATTGCATGGTGGAGTGGAAATTGTGGATGCTAGTACAAAATATATACGCTGTAAAGAAATATATAGTAACATCATGCTAATTAAAGCAGAAAGGCCTGCGGCGTCTGCAGAGAACACGTGCAGAGAACAAAGATGCACTTTTTTCATTGCTATGCACATTGCTAAGCATGCTATTAATTTAACAACAAAACTATGTCAGCCTTGTTTGTTTTTTTAGGAAATGCCCGTAGGCATATCATTTAACTTATATAGTTGGGTAAACATTTGGGGTGCGCAAATTGTCCCTGACTAAGAAGTGACAGAAACCAGATTCAAATAGCTTATTGAGTTCAAATTCATTAGCTTTATGATCTGATGGGTTGGGGGGGAGAGGGGCAAAATTTGGAAATTCATTTAAGAAATTTATCCAATTAACTTCTTAAGAAATTCGTCAATTCAATGCCTTAAAACTATTTTTTTTTAATTCACAAAATGGAGATTTGGATTTATTGAAAATAAAATATCTAGTAATATTCTACGAAAACCAATTGTAGGATAAAATTAACTAATGGTTAATGTCAATATGAATTTCTAGATTATTATTTAATATGAATTTCGTATTAGCATTATCCACTCCGAATTAGCTCCGAATTAGCTCTTTTTACACCTCTATATGTACCTCTTGGCTGAAAACATATTAAAATGTGTGCACATGAAAATTGATGAAGTAGAAAATATTAAAAAAGAAGAGAGAAAAACAAAAAAAGAGCTAGTCTTAGTTTTATCAAAGATTGATAAATGTTGTACTGATTCAAACTCCCTCTTCCTTTTTTTTTATTCATATAATTATGACAAAAGGGCGGGTCCAACATATGATGAAATTGAAGGCACAATTCTATTTTTTTATTATTCAAATAATGTGAGCCCCACTCCCCATTGCATAAAATAATTAAAAAAAATGAGTTTGGATTATTGTTAGGATATCACCGATTCAAACTTGGATTTTTTTTTTTATCAGTACAAATTCTATTGATCTTTCTACTAATAGAAATTTAGCAGTATTTTTTTCTATTTTTCTCTCTTCTTTTTTAATGTTTTTCACAAATTAAAAATTCTCAAATTGATGTGTTAGGATGTTATCATGTGTTGAACGAAATTGTTTTTTTTTAAAAGAGAGGTTACGCTGCCGAGCTATTAGCTGCATGCGCACCTGATAAAAAAATGTAAGTTAAAAAAGAAAAGCAATTTAACAAAAAGTACGGCAACTATGAATATTTAAAAAAAATGGTAACTAAAAAAAATTGGGCAGGAATTTGCAAGGACAGCAACAATGATTTTTCCTGGGAAACTGAGTTGTTATTTCGTAAGCGCGTATATATATGTCGAACGAGGTTTGTGGATCTAAGTTTTCTTTTTCTATTAATTATTTATTTGGTACAACCTTTTGTGGATTAGGTGAAAGCCTTTCTATGTACCGACATGGATCTAAGTTTTATTTTTTTATTAATTATTTATTTGGTACAACCTTTTGTGGAACTAGGTGAAAGCCTTTCCATGTACCGACAGGAGAAGAGTGCGTCCGATGGGCTCCGCTGTCATCTAATCACTTCAAGATCCGTGTATGCTTGATCGGCACAAATATTGAAGTGGTTGCGCACAAAATATAAGTGGCACGTACGGATCTTGAAGCAAATCAGACGCCAGCAAAGCCCATTGGACTCAAGAATGAGTTCGATATCTATTAGATACTCTCACAAGTGGAAAAAGTACGTTTTGTATCGGTTATAAACGCATATCAGTGTCGGACCTAGGGGCGACATTGATCCAGGCAACCCAAATTCCGGGACTAACCTAGTTTTAATTCTGTCTGATGTAGGTTATAGGAAGAAAGGTACAATTTGTATCGGTTATTTAAAAAAACGATACTGACAATCATCTGTATCGGTTATAAATAAATATGCGACACAAATTCCAGAGTATTTGTATCGGTTCCTTGCTTAAGAATCGATACAGATGTTTAGTATCGGTTGTCTGCTATGAACCGATATAAATAGTCTCGAATTTGTGTCGGTTCATAGTAGACAACCGATACTAAACATCTGTATCGGTTCTTAAGCAAGGAACCGATACAAATACTCTGGAATTTGTGTCGGCCTTTTCTTGGAACTGATACAAAATGTATTTTGTATCGTTTATTTATTATTAACCGATATAAAATGTAATTTGTATTGCTTTATTCAAAGAACCGATACTATTAGGGCGATACTAAAAATATTTTTTCCACTAGTGTCTTTTTCCTATACATACTTAGTCAAATATCCTACACACACTTTAGATCAATTGAGTTGAAGATGGGAAAAATTAGGAAAATTTACAGTAAATTTTTGTAAAAAATGCTGAACTATAAGGGTAAATTATCAAAATATCTTTTACTGTTGTGGAAGGTTCCAATACCTTTGAAAATCAGAATTTTTATATAGCTCACCAACAAATAAAAGATATTGACTAAAGATAAATTAGTGCAAAAGAGCTGGCAAGGCAGTACCAAATGCCAATTTTGTTATCACATAGAAACAATAGTCAATGTGCTTTTACAAAACATGTTTGGTTTTGGATAGGAGAATGCCAAGCCATCAACCCCAGCTGGAGCAAAATTCAAGAGATTATCCATTTTTCTTGTCAATTACCAAATAATTCTAAAAATACTTTTCTTTTAATAGTTAGTGCCGTAGTTTGGTCAATATGAAAACATCAAAATGATATATGTTTTAATGCAGCACCAATTAAAACACTGCAACAAATTATATTTCTAATATTGTCTTTGGTTAAATATTGGACAGAGCATGTGAAGCCTCAGATTCTGGAGGAGACTACATAACACAGATGCGATTCCCATCAATACTTGGCACCCTGACGAAGAGATTCAAATGGTGAAAGATGGAAGAGACACTATCCTTGTTATTGTCTAGAGTTAGTAGCAGCAGCTACATCTTTATTTTTTTGCTTATTACAGACTTACTTCAGCCCTTGTGTGTGGCTTAGTTTATGCAGCCCTTATGTGTGGCTTAGCTTTAGTTTTAAGAACTTCCATTTCTTAGTTTCCTTTCTGGTGGCCATTATATGGCACTAGTTTTTTAATAGCCAGGGTATATAATTTTGTGGTGTGAGATAAATCCTGCTGCCCCTGTAAGTTAACTTTATTTCTATATATGCTGTAAGTTAACTTTATTTTTTGCAATGAAACGGACTTCTATCAAAAAAATATCTATTAGATACCTTTTTTTCTATAAGTGCCAACACGAGTGCTGTGCCGTATTCAAATTTTTTTATCCAAATTACATTCAATTCATTGGAAATTCTATCAGCGTGAGTTTAGTTTATTCTATTATTTATCCGAGGAACTGTGTCGAATATCGGTCAATATCAGTCAATATAAAAAAAGATTAAGCAGTATATATAGTACCATATATATTTCAATCATAGCTCTTCCAAAAAATTCAAAAGCAGTACACTCTTTTTTTGATGAAAAATTAAGCAGTATAGTACCATATTTCAATTATAGCTCTTCAAAAAAATTCAAAGGGAGTATACTTTTTTTGATGAAAAGCAGTATATTTTTTTTTTATGACTTTAGTTTATTTTCAAAAGGACTTCCATCCACTTTGTTATATTTCAATTATAGCTCTTCCAAAGAATTCTTAGCAGCATGACTTTAGTTTATTCTATTATTTATCCGACGAACCGTGTCGAATATCGGTCGATATCAGTCAATATAAAAAAAAAATGGAAAGTTAAGTACTATATATACCATATGATACTCATGACTTTATATACAAAAGGACTTCTATCAACTTTGTTATATTTCCATTTTAGCTCTTGCAACATTTTCCCCACAGAATTTAACAAAAAATGACAGAAAGCCATCAAAGGATACTCATGGATGCCGAGCTCCTAATTGCAGCAAGACAAGGTGATGAATCGCGATTTGCACACCTTTTGGGGCTTGAAGATGATAATTGTCAGATTACCATCAATACAGATAACCGGGGTATCCGTATTGCAACAGATGAGCCAGACTTTTTTCTAGGAGTAACATACACGGGTAACTCACTTCTACACCTAGCGGCTCGCTCCAACTTCTTAGATGTCGCAAAAAAAATCTGGGGCAAGGAGAGAACTCTTTTGGTGTCTCGTAACAAGGTGCTTGAAACTCCTTTGCACTGTGCCGCAAAGAATGGTAACTGTGAAATGGTTTCGTTCTTTATTGAATCTGCCCACTACATGGAGGAGTTACTGAGGGCTAAGAACAAGGATGGGGAGACTGCATTACATGAAGCAGCCCGGCACAACCATGCAGCTGTGGCATCTTTATTAATTACTGCTGATCCAGGGTTGGCAAGTGTAATGGACCACCAAGGGGAAGGGGAAAGACAGAGAGAAGGGGAAAGAGAAAGAGAGAAGCAGAGAGAAACAGAGAAGGAGAGAGAGAAAACAGGGTCCCAAGGGATATCACCGTTGTACTTGGCAACCACATCGGGTCATCTGGATGTGGTGCAAAAAATGATAGATGGTTTGATTGGAATAGAAGTCTCTAAAGCATATTACGCTGGACCTGATGGGCAAACTGCACTTCATGCTGCAGTCTTGAGGAGCAAAGGTAAACAAATTAATTTCTTTTGTTAAGTTCATCACAATTACGTTTAAGAAATACTGTATTGAAACAATTTTGTCCCATTTGCTGCGGTTTTTAGCGATATATAATGAGGGGGAGACCCTTGCCTACCCTGGTCCAAAAATTTTCCAATATTTTTGTTTTTTCACATTTTTTCAGAAAAAATTGCGTAACTATGACTAAGTTCTTCGGCAGTTCCACCATGTATTTTTAGAGGACAAAACAGCGAACTAGGAAGTTTAATCAAATAAATGTTATTTGACAAACATATGGAAAAAAAATTAGAGTGATACTTAAAGTTAGATTGTACTGGATCTTTTTTTAAGGAAGGTGTACATACAGTCGTATCTAATAGGTGAATATATAATAATATGTATATGTTTGCATTTCTTATCTCCAGAAATGACAGAAAAACTATTAACATGGAAGCCGTTACTAGCACATATGTCAGATAACAGTGGGAGTACTCCCCTTCACTTTGCTGCTTCATACGGTTACGATAAAATTGCCCAAGTTTTATTGAAGTTTGATCATTCATTGGCATACCTCCACGACTCGTGTGGATCTTTTCCCGTCCACGTTGCTGCAAAAATGGGTCACATTGGGGTTATTAGAGCAATCATGGGTCATTGCCCTGATTCTGATGAGCTTCTAGATGCAAAAGGAAGAAACTATCTTCATGTCGCGGCCCAAAAGGAACGGCTTCCTGTAGTTGAGTTGATTTGTCGCACTACTTCAGAGCACAAAAGCATGAAGAATGCTAGAGACAATGATGGAAATACTCCACTCCATTTAGCAATGGATTCTGGGCATGAAGGGGTTGTTAAACTGCTAATGCATGACAAGGAGGTGTCCTTGAATATTTTCAACAAGAAGGGCTTAACTCTGCGGGACCAATCAGCAATTGCTACCTTCAATGATAATGCAATTTATCCACTATTCCAGGTAAAATAATAATTGGCATCTAAGTATAAATGCTCATAATTAATTTTCTTGTCCATAATTAAATTATGTGGTGGTTAATGGTAAATTATGAACTTCCCTCAAATAGATGACTTTTTAAGATAAAAAAAGTTCTAGATTTCATTACATACTTTCGAAAAAATGGAGAAGTTAAATACATAATTTAATATAGATTTGATTATAATAATTAAGACCAATATATGCATGAAGTCCATTGGGTCAATTAATCTATGATTTCTTCATTGATTCTGAAGCTTAAAATGATTTTAGTGCCCTTAATCGTAAACTTTCTATTTCAATTATAGACGTCAGATAATCAATATGGGCATATTTTTTTTAAGTATATTGGAGCAAGACCCGTTTAATCTTATATATATATATTTTTTCCTACCTTATCATAATTCATATTTTATAACTTCGTTTTTAAAGTCTAAATTGTCAATCTGAACTACTCAGCATGATAGTCATACTAAAATATGTTTGTAGATGTAATTTTATAATTTTTGAAATTTTTTTTTTTATTTATTAAGATAGGTACAAGATCACCATTAAAAAATAGTGAGTTTGTACCTATCTAAAAAAATAGTAAAAAAATTTGAAAAATTATAAAATTTGGTCTCCATGCATATTTTAATATAGATATCATATTGAGCTATTCGAATCGACTATTTGGACTTTGAATAAAGATATAAAATGTGAGGTATAATGAAGTATGAAAATATGAGGTGTTTGAACCCTCCTCATATATATATAGAGTATGGCTAATATGCTTTCGGTTGTATTTCGGTCGAAATACAACCGATTTATTTTTTAATTTTGAAAGTCTAAAAAGTCGATTCAAACCGTTAGATGTGTTTTCCATATTGAATGTGCTTGGAGACCAAATTTTATATTTTTTTTTGGAATTTTTTTACTATTTGTTAAGCCACTTTAAAAATCGCTGATCCAACGGAGACTCAACCAAACAGTGAAACCGTTGCATCAGCGATTTTCAAAGTGGCTTAATGAATAGTAAAAAAATTTCGAAAAATATAAAATTTGGTCTCCAAACACATTTCAATATGGAGAACACATATAACGGTTTGGATCAACGTTTTGGACTTCGAAAATTGAAAAATGCATTGGTTGTATTTCGGCCGAAATACAACCAAAAGCATATTATTCACACTATATATATATGAGTTAGGCTATTGTGCTTTGGGAAGTAAAGCGGGTGTTTTACTTCCCGCTCAAATCTCCATTTTCAAAGTTCAAATAGTCGGTCTGAACCGTTAGATGTGATCTCCATATTGAAATGTGCTTGGAGACCAAATTTTACATTTTTTGGAATTTTTTTATTATTTTTTAAGCCACTTTGAAAATCGCTGATCCAACGGTGGCTCAATATGAACAGTGAAGCCGTTGGATCAGCGATTTTCCAAGTGGCTTAAAAAATAGTAAAAAAATTCCAAAAAATGCACAATTTGGTCTCCAAGCACATTTCAATATGGAAATCACTAACGGTTCGGATCGACTATTTGAACTTTGAAAATGGAGATTTGAGCGGGAAGTAAAACACCCGCTTTACTTCCCAAAGCACAATAGCCTAACTCTCTCTCTCTCTCTCTCTATATATATATATATAGGGATGGGCTATGGTGAGTTGTGAAATAAGAGGTCATTTTTACTTCATGCTCATATTTTTATTTTGAAAATCCAAACAACCGATCCGAACCGCTCAACATGTTATCCATATTGAAATGTGCTTGGAGACCAAATTTTACATTTTTTGGAATTTTTTTACTATTTATTAAGCCACTTTGAAAATCGCTGATCCAATGGTCCATAAAATTTTACTGTTTTTTACTGTTCACCCGGATCTGCGATTTTCAATGTGGCTTAATAAATAGTAAAAAAATTCAAAAAAAATGTAAAATTTAGTCTCCAAGCACATTTAAATGTGGAGAAAATATTGAGCGGTTCGGATCGATTGTTTGGATTTTCAAATTGAAATACGAGCATGAAGTAAAACGATGTTTTACTTCGCAACTCACCATAGCACATCCCTATATATATATATATGAGTGATGCTTCCATGGACCCAAGGACCTATTTGTAAAATGAACATATCTTTATTTTCAAAGTTCAAACAGTCAATCCGAACCGTTTATCTTGTTCTCCATATTAATATGTGCTTGGAGACCAAATTTTACATTTTTCTAAATTTTTTTACTATTTATTAAGATGGTACAAAATTCAATGGTCTAAATTTGATATTTTTTGTACCCATCTTAATAAATAGTAAAAAAATTCAGAAAAGTGTAAAATTTGGTCTCCAAGCACATATTAATATGGAGAACAAGATAAACGGTTCAGATCGACTGTTTGAACTTTGAAAATAAAGATATGTTCATTTTACAAATAGGTCCTTGGGTCCATGGAAGAATTTGCCTATATATATATATATATATATATATATATATATATATATGAGTAAGGCTATTGTGTATTGCGAATTAAAGGGGGTGTTTTAATTCGCGCTCATATCGCTATTTCCAAAGTTGAAATAGCCGATCGAAACCGCTCAACATGTTCTCCATATGGAAATATGCTTGGAGACCAAATTTTACATTTTTTGGAATTTTTTTACTATTTATTAAGTCACTTTGAAAATCGCTGATCCAACGGTTTCACTGTTCAATATGGACCACTGTTGGATCAACGATTTTCAAAGTGACTTAATAAATAGTAAAAAGATTCAAAAAAATGTAAAATTTGGTCTCCAAGCACATTTCAATATGGAGAACATGTGGAGTGGTTCCGATCGACTATTTGAACTTTGAAAATAGCGATATGAGCGCTAATTAAAACAGCCCCTTTAATTCGCAATGCACAGTAGCCTTACTTTATATATATATATATATAGTACAGCTAACATGCTTCCTCTAGTATATCGACAATATGCTTCCGGCCTTCAAAATCTATCGAATCGGCTTCAAACGACAAATCCAAACCGTTCAACCCAATCTCCTCAACGAGAGCTTTGTTTCCATATAAATTTTTTTTTATTTTTTAAATTTATTACCATCAAGTCAAAGCGGTCAAAATATAAAGGATTTTGTGCGTATTTTAATGCACTATTTCCTTCATTTTTTTGACCACTTGACTTGATAGTAAATAAGTTCGAAAATTATTTTTTTAATATATAAACAAAGCTCTCGTTAAGGAGATTGGTTTGAACGGTTTGAATTTATCGTTTGAAGCCGATTCGATAGGTTTCAGAAGAATATTGTCGATATACTAAAGAAAGTATGTTAGTCATACTGTATATATATATATATATATAAATATAGGGGCGGACCCAAAGAGGGGCAGGAGTAGGCACTTGCCTACCCCTGAATTTGATTTTTTTTTTATATTCAGTTCAATTTGATGTTTGTACCTACCTCTGAGCCGGTATAATGCCTACTCCTGGGCCACAACAATTTTATTTCCGGGCTATGAATCTCCTTAAAAATTCATATATCCCGTCAAGGTGAGAGTGATTTTCAAGGCTTTTTATTCCTATTGTGGGATTAATTAGGCAGTACTTATATTACAATCCGGATGTTATGCTGCTGTATTCTTGTTGTGCTACTATTGTACATGGATAATGGATTCTATTTTTGGACCGCTGTAAAAAGTTCCTTAATAATATATTCTAGATTGTTCTCCCTTTTTAATTTTTTTGGACCGCTACAATGATGAAAGGATCATAGCAGTAAATTCTATACATATGCTTGATGAGTCTACAAAATATTACATTCTACATAAATTATTATCTTGATCAAACTTTTATTACTTTCCAATTTTATTAAACTTGGTAAAAAAAATGTTTTTAAATTACAAATGCTACATGTAGATGTCTAGTTTTGTCTACATGCGAGTTAAAAATAGTTGCAATTGAAGTATGCAAAATTAGGGGTTGAGTTGTGTTTATCATGTTCTTTGGTTTATCTAATACCCGATTAGTTAACGGAATACCCGATTAGTTAACGGGTTTAAATCCGATTAGTGTCCTACCCTGACGAAAATCCTGGATCCGCCCCTATATATATATATATATATATATATATAGGAGGGATCAAGTTACAACAATGGTTGTTTTTATTTTTAAAGTTCAAATCGTCGATCCAAACCGTTCAACATGATTATCCGAATAAAATGTGATTCCAGATCAAAATTTACATTTTTTTGAATTTTTTTACTATTTATTAAGATGGGTACAAAAACTAGTCAAATTTAGACCATTGAATTTTGTACCCAACTTAATAAATAGTAAAAAAATTCAAAAAAATGTAAAATTTAATCTGGAAACACATTTTATTTAGATAATCATGTTGAACGGTTTGGATCGACGATTTGAACTTTGAAAATGAAAACAACCGTTGTTGTAACTTTGTGGTCACTCAAAATTGTTGTAACTTGATCCCTCCTCATATATATAAGGAGAGGGAGAGAGGGAGAGGGAGAGAGATGGGCTATGTTGAGTTGTGAAATAAGATTATTGTTTGACTTCATGCTTATATCTCTGTTTTTAAAGTCAAAACAGCCAATCCGAACCACTCAAAATGATCTCCATTTCAAAATGTTCTTGGAGATCAAATTTTACATTTTTTGGAATTTTTTTACTTTTTTTAGATGGGTAGAAAATAACTGTTTTTGAATGAATTATGGAACATTAAAAAACAATTATTTAAAAAAATTATAAACAAATAATAATAAATTCCAAAAAATATAAAATTTTGTCTCCTAGTACATTTCAATATGTAGATCATATTAAGCGATTCGGATCGACTTTTTGAAGTTTCAAAATTAAAAAATATGGACGTGAATTAAAATTATAATTATTACTTTTTTTCTATATAGTTTTCTCATTACTGGTTGAAAACATAGTTGCCCATATTTACGCCCAAATTATGTCTAAAGTTTCATTAACTTTATTTTCTTAATTCAGAAAGTAAACTTCTGGATAGAAGAATCCACGGAAATGTTAGGAGCTTACTATGGTGCACGGCGATGGGACCAGTTCGTTGATGATCGTACTACAAAAGTAGATGAAGAAGAGGAGAACAAAAAACTCACAACTGCAATCCAAACTCTCGGTTTAGGCTCCGTACTGATTGCTACTGCAACATTCGCTGCTGCATTTACCATGCCAGGAGGTTATCGAGCTGATGATCATCCCAAATCTGGCTCGCCTACTCTAGCAGAAAAATATGCTTTCAAAGCATTTCTCGTCTCAGATACCATAGCCTTTCTTTTTGCCTTTCTTAGCACAATGCTACTCCTCTTCCACGGAGTAACATCATCCAGGCCTCGTTCGAAGAAGTATTTTGTGTCTTGGGCTCTACGGTTTATTATTTTGGCGTCTAGGTGCACTTTTCTATCCTTTTCTCTTGCAGTTTTTGTGGTCATAGCTCCCGTCAACAAGTTGCTTGGGATTCTTATTCTTATTATTGGAGGTTTCCTATTTCAATTCAACGGAGTTAATCGAGATTTTATGTTGATTTATATGACAATATTTAAGAGGAAATATTTGAGGAAACTGCTTCAAAATAAGCTACCTGAGGATACACTTAGGCAGGGCCTGTCAGCGTGGTGGCGATATGCAGACTCCTATATATTGTATTACGAAGATTTTTTGTTTTCTATTGTGATTACGGTAGTGGCTCCCCTAATAATGGATCATATTTGAGAAATTGGTTAATCTGTTGTTACACATATCGCCTCACACATTTAGTTTCTTGTAACCTTTTCATATAGTAGATTGTATTGTAATGGAAGAAAAGTGTGGACATATTTCATCATTTCTATTCCATATTGTAATCTTTATCAGAACTTACACGTTTTACTAGTCAAATTTGTGTTTGAACACCACCATTGGTTTAACGTAGCCCTGGAAAAGTACTTCTTGTAATAATGGAATTTCAAATGTACGTGTAGTAAATGAGATGAAATTTTAGTCAAATGCAGATGTACTTTTTATGTACAAATTACTTTTGAAATAGCCCAAGAGTCGATCGCGGCCTCTAAATTACAACTCAGAGCATAAATTCTACAACGCGGAGTAGGTCCAAACCTGTCACACCCCACGGCTATAAATAGTGACAGAGCCCCGCTGTAAACATACAACCTCATGTATGCTTACAAGGCAATTAAAAATACACTCATCATAATATAATAAAAAATATAAAACAAGTCTATTTATAATAGTCCAAGTACAAAATATCTGATAAAAGTATAACATACAAAAGGGTATCTCATACGGATACCAACCGTAAGGTATGACATAGGGTGCTATATCACAAAACAAAATATGCCCCTCTAGTCACATAACCAAAATATCTACTAAGGTACTATGGTGATATATAACAAGGCCTACTACTCGCGTGCATCTCCAGGATCGACCGCATCAAAACCTGTAGAAATAACCCAAAGGGTGGGGGTGAGAATATAATTCTCAGTGCGAATTTGCCACAATCGAGTTATTGGACTTGCAATTAGACTCCATGTTCAAAAATTAAATCCATACCAACGCACATTAGCCATTCTATAACAATATATACGTATATGCATATGCTCGACAACAAATAATCAAATGAAGTACAATTTACGGAATTTCCAAGGTGTCGTTCAAACAAACATATTTTTTTGGCCTAACTTATCTTATTATGGCTGGTAGCACTTACAATGTTCCACCGAGCTGGACCCTTTATCTGACCCTCGTCTGTAGGGTTACTGGCACCTACAGACGTTCCACCGAGCTGGACCCTTTATCTGACACTCATCTGTAGTGCTTTGGCTTAACCATTAATAAAGTCTGGTTCCAAGTCATATAATGAAAATTCACATGAAATCATTCAGAATGTCGTAATATTCAATTGACCGTTCAAATACATTACCACGTAGGGTAATGCCCTCGAGCCATAGACATTGCACACAAGTCACCCACAATCACAATCAATCACACACATATAGTCACCCACCCCTCGTCCCAACCGGTACTGGGATACCATGAGGGCCAATCACCTAAGGCCAATAGGTTCCTGGGATCAAAGTCGGCTCGCCCGAGGGTCAAACTTTGCAAATTCATTCACATAATTCCATAATCATTAATTTGTGGTGAATTTCAATCATAAACAAATCATAAGAGCACAATCAAGATAACAACCATACGAATATACAAATCAACCATGTCACACAATTTGGTTTTAACCAAATTGAGTTATGCAAATAATTCACACAATTCAATTATGCAACAATCAAACATGCAATCCATCAAAAATGCAACAATCAACATACAACATGACAATCGAAAAAAGAATTTAATTTCTAAAAATGAAACATCAAACAAGTCCAAGAACCCCGCACCTGATTACGGAAAGCGTATCGCGTCCCTATGGTTTGGACGTCTCGAAAGGTTCCGCAACCTCTTGCTCAACCGAGCCTACACCTATTTCAATCATACATAATTGATTTAATCTTTGTTCGACAATTGATATGCCTACTTGGGTTTTATTACTTATGATTTCACTACTACAGAATATGGTGATTGTACACGGATAAATCACGAAGAGCTACACGGATTTCCAACAGTGTAGGATATTAGGGTGTAGGAATGTCCCATCTTTTGCAAACGGATATCTATCCGTGTACAATTATCAACAATCTACACGGTTTTTTAATAGAAAATCCGTGTAGGAATATCAACATTCCTACACGGATATTTAGTTAAAATCCGTGTAGCTCTCCTAAACAGAATATTAAATAAATAAACCGGGTTCAGTAACCTTCCTACACGAATTTTTAAGTAAAAATCCGTGTATAATTGTTTCCTACACGGATTTTTAAATAAAAATCCGTGTAGGAAGGTTGCTGAACCGTTTTTTTTTTTTAGCTAGCCTCCACTTTTGCTAGCCAATAATATATATTTCAGATTGAATATACATAGCTTTTTGCAAAAATAAATACATAACCTTTTGCAAAAATAAATAGAGAGCATTTTGTATATACATATAACCTTTTGCAACACATATATATACATAGCTTTTTATACATGCAATCCTTTTGATCCAACACATAGCATACACTCCTCAAGATCCTATACAATGTTTGTATAAAAATTATGTCCTCACCACTTAATAACCATGTGATCAAAACTCATGGCTATGGTCTACTCTAGCACGAAATTTCATACATACTAAGTTGTATTAGATCCAACATATCAAAAAGGGAGTTTGCATGTGATTCATGACATGATGTCTCTTGGTTAAAGGTCTCCAACAATATTGCATCTCCAATGAAAAATGCAAGGATCAATATTTGTGCATACATACATACATCATAGGGAATAAAAATTCTCAATTAAAATTTATACATAAAATTAATTGAATCTGTATGGCTTTTATACAAACCACTGAAAATTAATTTCGTAAGAAAAAAATTACTGCACCTTAAATGTATTTACGAAGGGAGGGTGGCGAAGAGGATAGTAATCAACTAAGACGAAGAGGACAGTAACCAACCAAAACCCTACAAAACCAAAAAGATAAATAAAAGAGAAATAAGTAATAATAATTACACATTACCTAAATAAACAATAATAAGTAACATAAAATTAGAGAAAGAAAAAATATATATATACATACGTGGCTAACCTTAGCAAGATAGAGAGGAGAAAATAACAACTTCAAATATCTCAGATCCCAGTTGTGCTATGAGCTGAAATCAGACCAATATTTTAATACAGAGATAGAGATAGTATTATAGAATCAAAACGGCGTTGGAGGGAAAAGACCTTTTTATATAACCAAAACCCTAAAACTACATTTCTACACGGATTTTTCACTATAAATCTGTGTAGCTCTCTAGCATTTCTACACTGTAATTTAAATAATAATCTGTGTACAATAACCCCTTCCTACACGGATTTTTTAATAAAAATCCGTGTAGCTCTCTAGCCTTTCTACACTGTTATTTAAACAATAATCCGTGTACAATAACCCCTTCCTACACGGATTTTTTAATAAAAATCCGTGTAGCTCTCTAGCCTTTCTACACTGTTATTTAAACAATAATCCGTCTACAATAACCCCTTCCTACACGGATTTTTTTAATAAAAATCCGTGTAGCTCTCTACAATTCCTACACGGTTATTTAAACAATAATCCGTCTACAATAACCCCTTCCTACACGGATTTTTTAATAAAAATCCGTGTAGCTCTCTACAATTCCTACACGGATATTTAACTAAATATCCGTGTAGGAAATGTAAATTTCAAACGGCTTTTTTGAAACACTGTTTTTTAATGAAATATCCGTGTGGGATTCTTAGAGATATCATTGATCATTGGAAAAATCCTATTTGGTACACGGTTTTACATAAAACCGAGAAAATCCGTGTACAACCATAGTGTAGGAAGCGCCATTCTGTAGTAGTGTTTTCTTAACATAATTTCTATAGATTCACACAACATATAACTTGGTTTGTAGGACCGTACACATTTGATCAATATATTCTGAAAAATACTGGTACAGAGGTTGCTGGTACGCTAGTTCGGACGACCACTTCTCAATATTTTTTCCCACATAGGATACCCTCAAAATTTTACACAACCCTGTCCTATATGTTTACTAGTATCTCTCAAAGTCTCAAAGTTTCCTCCAGCAGTCTGAATTTTCCAGAATCTGGACCTATCGAGGCAAAATCCGTACCAGTAAAATTTTGGGTAGTATTTTAGGACAAAATTAAATATGATCACATTGTTTACATCAAATTCTAGTTGCCCATAAAATTTTGTGATCATACACCTTTAGGAACTCTAGTTTTGGGGCCTCCAAAGTTGACGAAACTTGCTGAAATTTCCAGATTTTCGGTTTTCCCCAATTACACAAACCCTAGATTAATCAAAACAAAATAATTTCCAGATTTTCAAGAGAAAGAGGAGACATTACCAATCAATACCTTGGTTGGTTGGATTGAACTAGATTAATCAAAATTTATTCTCCAAATTTCGGATTTGAAACCAACCCTAAATAGAAAATCAAGATTTAGGTGATATTGAGAAAGGAAGTATCAAATTAACAACATAGAAGCTTAATTGATGTAGATTACTCACAATTTATACAAAGAAATTCAGATTTGAGCAAAATCCTAGAAAAATGGAGAAAATATAGATTTTGAGAGAATAGGAGAGAAATGGAATACCAATTGAAGAATTAGATGGTTACTAGAGAGATGATCAATAATTCCAAACTTTTTTCTTCATTTTCTCAAAGGATTTGGTGAATTTTTGGAACTCTCTCCTTTTTCTCTTTCTTTTCTCTCTCTTTTTTTTTTTTTTTTTCTCTTTCTGTTGGCGCAACACACAGCAGGGAGCAAGGGAAAGGGACGGAGGGAGAGAGAGAAATATATTTGGAATTTTGCTAAATAAACCCTCAAAATTTTGGATATTCATAAAGGAAGAAATTTTATTCATATTCATGCATAAAAGATTGTATCTAGTCCCAATTTATATAAGGTAAAATTTTCATGATTCGAGTAAGTCTGGTTGTTTCGAAAATTCAGACAAATATTTAATTGTTTCAATTTTTAAGCTCCTCGTTCGTCAACAAAATTATTCAGTTATGTTTTAAGCATTCTAATTTTATTTATCTAGGTATATATATATATATATATATATATATATATATATATATATATATATATATATATATATGAGTAGAACTAGGGTGCTCTTAAGTTCACCCAACCTCTTGTGAACTTGACTCTAAAATATATCGAATCAACTTTAAACGATGAATCCAAACCGTTGAAACCCTTCTACCTAATGAGTGATGCGTCTACATGTGAAAATTTTAAAGTTTCGAATTAATTTAATATAAAGTCAAGTGGTCAAAAGTTTAAGGTTTATAAATTAATTTTAATGCATTCATTTTTTGGACTCCTTTGACCACTTGACTCTATATTAAATTAATTCGAAACTTTAAAATTTTCACATGTAGACGCATCAATCATTAGGTAGAAGGATTTCAACGGTTTGGATTCATCGTTTAAAGTTGATTCGATATATTTTAGAGTCAAGTTCACAAGAGGTTGGGTGAACTTAGAAGGACCCTAGTTCTACTCTATATATATATATATATATATATATATATATATATATATTTGTTAATTAGTTTTTGTTTATAATTATTACTTCCTTTCTATAGTTTTCTCATTACTGGTTGAAAACATAGGTGTCCATTTTTACGCCGAAATTATGTCGAACGTTTCATTAACTTTATTTTCTTAATTCAGAGAGTAAACTTCTGGATAATGAAGTCCACGGAAATGTTAGGTGCTTATTATGGTGCACGGCGGTGGGACCAGTTTGTTGATGATCATACTACAAAAGTAGATGAAGAAAAGGAGAATGAAAAACTCAATAAGGCAATCCAAACCCTTGGTTTAGGCTCCGTACTCATTGCTACTGCAACATTCGCTGCTGCATTTACCATGCCAGGAGGTTATCGAGCTGACGGTAATCCCAAATCTGACTCGCCTACTCTAGCAGAAAAATATGCTTTCAAAGCATTTCTCGTCTCAGATACCATAGCCTTTCTTTTTGCCTTTCTTAGCACAATGATACTCCTTTTCCAAGGAGTAACTTCATCCAGGCCTCATTTGAAGAAGTATTTTGTGTCTTGGGCTCTACAGCATATTATTTTGGCGTCTAGGCGAATAAGAAAAAGGAGAATCAAACAAAAATCAGAGAAAAAAAAAAAGAAGAAGAAAAAAACAAAAAAAAGAGAAAAGAGACGGATCGCAATAAGAATGGAGTTAGCCCAGAGTCGGATGGGCCTACTATGGAACCGATTTCGTGATAAATTTGAAGTTACGCTTCCTACTCCTAGTCCACCATTAATGGCGGAAACAGCTCCTCTGGGACCTATAAGGCAGTCTTACAGTCAGGTAGTCCAAAGATCGCAAGTGTGGCATGAGAAGCATCTTACGACACGTACAGAATCGAAGGCCATGATTGTAAGACGTAGAATAGCAGAAATTCGAGCTCAATCTACTTTCCACCGCCCGATCTGTATGAAATGTGGAGATCGGGGCCATTTAGCAAAACACTGTCGCAATAAACAGATCTGCTTCGCGTGTAACCGCCTAGGGCATAAGGCGACAGACTGTCGGCTTGTGACTTCTTCCCCCATTTCAAACCCAAGAGTGCTGATCGGATCCCAGCCAGTGCATCGCCCCCGCCTCCTCATCACAGACACAATGTCTTTCACGCCGCCACTAGTGACACTGGTAGCTACACCCCGTTCTCAGGCCATTGAAGCAAACTTGATGATGAGTTTCATTTTCGACGACATAGCAGCCTGGGGCCCAACGAGGGTCGAGAATGTGTTACGTGATCAATTTAATCATCATAGCTGGGTTGCTTCGGTGTTTGATGAATTTAAGTACTTGATCAAGGCTCCAAATCTAGGTTGGCTAGACTCAGTAGCTACTCGTGGATATCTGCGACTAGGTGATGTCCAGTTTCCGATCATCGCCTGGGACAAGGAATTCGGCTAGGGAGTTCCTCTTCAAACTGTGTGGGTAAGAATATATAACTTTCCCATCTTCATGGATGAGTTTACAGATTACGATCGGGTTTTTAACCCATTTGGAGGGTTTGTTCAAGAGATTGATCCCGCGACTAAAAGCGGTTATGATGTTCGATTTGTGAGAGTTAAACTGGCTGTCTGTGATCTTAAGCTCATACCTAAAACTCATGTGGTACCATATAGAGACCCGGCAGGGGTAATGACCAAATTCATCATTGATATTGAGATTGAAACTGAGCAAACAGAGGGATTGAATGCCTGGGCTAGACGTAAACAAGGCGGACCGTATCCGAATGGTACGGCGTTTGGAGAAAGTGAGCGAAGGGCTCCGGGGGTTGGTTCTGTTAATGGTGGTACTAGCAACACCAATAATACACAACAGGGAGGAGGTGGGAGTGTCAGAATGGTCACTTTACCTGACACCAACCCTATCTGTCCAATTCCAATACAACCCCCTTTTCGGGTGACAGACCACATTCTGGCTGCTCTTAACAATGAGGCTGGACCTAGCCACCCACCTTATTCTCCAGTCAACCCGACCGTCAAGCTGGCCACCCCTGACTCTGTACTACCCTCTACTGTTGTACCTCCCGCTGCTGATTCTCTAGCTCCACAACCAAACCCCACTCCTGAACCAGAGATGGTTACCACTGAGAATCCCGTGGTTCCTGAAACAGATCCCTTGCCTTCCTCTCCTATCCTAACTGGTCCCTTGACCAACGACGAAGAACCCATCAGTGCCCTCGCTGATCGTCTCAAAATGCATGTCCCCAAAGCGGCTAGTGCCCCTCCCAAACCATCAAAGAAATGAGTTTCTGACACAATCAAAACTGCCAAGCAACCTAAACCGGGGAAAAAATTCTCTTGGGGGAAAAAGAAACCTAAACCTTTAGCCATTGCCATCTCTGAATCAGGTATAAAAAAACCTGGTTCCGCAAGGAAAACTTTAGCTATTGCTCAGTGCTTAAGGAGTACGACAATATCCACTCCAGAAGTGCTGGACAGCTCCAACAGAAAGGGGAAAAAGGTCATGGCGGAACCTCGACGCAGTCTTCGAGTTTCTGTTTTGGGAGACCCAGACTCCACCATGAGCAAAGCAAAGAAGAGAAAACAATCAGAGGGCAGTGGACCTTCAGGTAACAATCTTATTCACAAATTTCCTTACAATAGACTTAGTTTAGATCAGATAGTAGCATTATTTCAGGTATACCAAATTAATTTAGGAAATTCAGCCAATGATAGACCTGCGATAATTTCTTATCTCAAATCCCTTGATAGACATCACTTTGAACTAGTTATTAAACAGATGATGGCAACCCCTAAGAGTAGTCACTTGCATACATTTTCTCTTGAACAAATACAACAATTTAGTCAATGCTCTGTATTTTCTGATAATGAATTACCAGTAGATTCAGCAGTAGTAGTAGATCAATCTGTAGAAGTAGATAACAGTAAGGCTGTAGTTTCTTTTAATACTGATGTAAATTTAGATCAAGTTACTGTAGATCCAAGAGCGCCCTCAGTTAGTCAATGAATATACTTAATTGGAACTGTCGTGGGCTGAATTCTAGTATAAAAAGACATATTCTTAAAGACTTGTTGATAGACAACAAAATAGACTTAGTCACAATCCAGGAAACGAAAAAGGAAACCTTTACAAATAGGTGCCTTAAAAGTATATCACTCACACTAGATTCATGGTTGTGGCCCCTTCTAATGGGCGATCAGGTGGAATTCTAGTAAGCTGTGACAGTAATAAAATTAGAATTGTTCAACATACAGTACATTTATTTTGTCTTGATATTATATTAGAAAATAAGTTGGACAACACTAAATGGCAGTTAACAGTGGTTTACGAACCTGTTCTTAGAAGCCTGAAACACACTTTTTGGGAGGAGCTCACACAACTAAAAAATCCTAATATAGACCTTTGGTTTTTGTGTGGTGATTTTAATGCGATTAGGACAAAAGAAGAGAAGTCAGGACCAAACTTTGACATTAGTATTAGTCGACAATTTAATTCTTTTGTAAATACTCACCATCTTATTGAACATAAATTACAATCGTGGTCTAATGGAAATAGGTTTGCATTGCTAGATAGAGTTTTTACTACTATTGCTTGGGACCAACTGTTGGGTTACGGACCGTCCAAACCGTTGATTAGCTTAATATGCGGAAAGAACGTAAAACAAAAATTTTACTTCTATATTAAGCCAGGGATTAAACGAGGTATGTCAAGAATACTTTCCAAGGGGATCCACCTTCAGTATTCTTTGGCATCAAAACCCGATTTAATCCTTTTACAGATCTACTCCATAATTGATTTCTAAAACTTTAATCTATCTACAAATTAAATATATTAATATAACATATTTATACCTTGATCCAAATTCCAATTGGATTGCAGCAGACCGAGAAGACCGAATCTAATGAACGTCTCGCTTCGAAGTATCAGACGTCTGATACCTCTATTGGTTATCCACCAGGACTAACCAGAGAGCGGTTAATTTCTTTTGCCAGAAATACCGTAAACCGCGGAATTCTGCAAAAACACTATTCACCGAGAAAAAGACAAAATAAATATATTTACGACTCGCAGTTATTCAAATAGAAATACCGCAACTTTCGCAAAAATATATTATTTCTGGAGCCCGTAAACAACCGTAACCGAGAAAGAGAGAAAATAGATTTATCGATTCGATCAGACTGATCAGATCAGATATGATTGAATTGGTAATTTTCTCTCTACCCCTACCCCTCTATTTATAGGCAAATGAGGAGGTTCGTCCGATTACCAAAATACCTTTAAAGTTTGGCATATTTACAATTATGCCATTCTTAATGGTGGTTTGGTAAAATGGTAAAATCAAATACCATTTGAGAATACCATTTAAGAATACCATTTGACAATACCATTTGAGAATACCATTTGACAATACCATTTGAGAATACCATTTGATTAATATATATATCATATATATATATTTGGATTTTTAATTTATTTAATTAAGGTTTTAATTTTGCCAATATTCAAAACCATAATTAATATTTAAAATCTAAATCAAATATATATAATTGTTCTAAACAATTATATTTCTCGGGGGTCCGGGTTCGGTACGATTTTATACAACGCATCGAGTATGCTTATAAATTAACCGTTGTTTCTGCTTGTCATCTTATATGACATTTATAATTTAATTATATCACGTATAATTAATTATAACCATCTTAATATTAATTATAATCAATTTATAATTAATCAGTAAGATTCTCCGACTAGCTCCTATACGATGTGACCCAATAGGATCTGTGTTATGTTGGTAAATAGAATTAAAACCATTTTAACTTCTATAATCATAGGAGGCATCTGACATCTGCACTATGACCATCCAATTACACAGATGATGCTGTACTATACAATACCACGATCCAGTAAACTATTTTAGTCGTGTTAATTCTTATGTCTCGCAGTATCAGATTAGTTTCAAGGTAGGTGTGTGTCATCCTTGCAAAGTTAATCTTTTCTCGATCTTGAGCAGATTATCAAATATAATTACTTTTGTAATTATACTGCATGCAGATAATCCTACTCTATCAAGGGGCCCAGTGATACCGTAACTCGTATAGAGATACGAGGGACAATAGTACTTTTGGTAAACCATCACTACCTCAGCTAAGCTATGTATACCGAAAAGCTACCGTTATGACTGCGTTTTACCGACAGCGTTAGGTAACAATCACACATACACATCTCTCAGTAGGAAAGATGAATACCTCATACTTTAGAACTTAACACTGAATGAAAACATTAATGACACGTACACAATTCCATTTAATGTTTCATTCGAGGTCTGTCAAATACCATGTTCCTAGAACATGTATCTATGTGATTAAAATGACATCTCATGTCAATGGTCTGTAAAACTTGACCATCTTTTAATCCACATTCTAACCTTGTAACGATAAATTAGTGTTCCTGCTAATTACCTCGGTTAGAGACTTTTAAGAGTATTTATCATCTATATTATGAAGCTCTACAATTTCAAGTCATGAACCCGAAATGATTCATAAATTCAATAATACTCAAGGAACAAAATGACAGTTTATTAATCACTCAATTCATGAACAAAGTTTTATGATGATTTATCGTATTATTGACTTCTAGATTATTACAAACTAACACCAACAGTATTCGTCCAGTTCAGTTAGAGACATTAGTAGTCTAGGTTCTGATCATTGTCCCCTCTTAGTGACCACACAATCTAGTATACCTCATAAAACACCAATTTTTAGATTTGACCCCCTATGGACTGAACAAGAGGAATTTGTCTCCCTCATGCACAAATGGTGGCAGGAATACCCTCTTACATTACCTAATGTAGCTCATAAGTTGGACTAAAAAGTTGAAACATATTAGAAAAAGAATAAAAGGTTGGTCTAAAATTTTTTATGGGCAGAAAAGGAAGGAAAAATCTCAACTCAAAACGTTACTTCATGATTTAGAAATTATTAAAGATTTTAGGGAGTTAACATTTTCTGAAGGAGAACAGTGGGTACAATACACACATAGACTTGAGGAAATTTACCAAGAGGAAGAGGAACAATGGAGACTAAAATCTAAACAAAAATGGTTGCAAGAGGGAGATGCTAATACTAAATTTTTTCATATATTAGCTACTCATAGATCGAAAAAAATAGGATTAATGCTTTAGAAATTGAGGGTACACTTACTACCAATCTATCGGATATCAAAACACATGCGTTTTCGTATTATAAAAATTTACTAGGCTCTGTTGGCACTAAATTTGCACACCTAGATGCTGATTTTTGGGAGGTAGAGGACAAATTATTAGATTTACAACAATGGGAACTAGAGAGGCCTTTTTCTGAACAGGAGTTAAAAAGTGCTGTTTTTGATTCTGAACCTAATGGGGCACCGGGACCAGACGGGTTTACTTTCAAATTTTATCAATTTTTTTGGGAACTCGTCAAAAATAATTTGCTGATCCTTACTTATCACTTTTATGAAAATTCATTAGATTTGCATCAACTTAACAAATCATGCATTTGTTTAATTCCAAAAGAGAAAGATGCTAATCAAATTAAGAAATATCGACCTATAAGCTTAGTTAATTGTAGTTTTAAGATGCTCTCTAAGTTACTTACAATTAGATTAGAGAAAGTCATGTCTAGAATTATAGATAAAAGTCAAGGCGCTTTTCTTAAGAATAGATATATCTTGGATAATTTAGTAGTTAGTCAAGAGGTAATTCATTCGTGTCAGATATCTCACCAACAAAGAGTAGTTGTTAAAATCGACTTTGAGAAAGCATACGACATGATACATTGGGAATACTTATTAGAAGTAATGCACAGTAGGAATTTTGGCCATAAATGGATTAATTGGATTACTAATTGGCTGTATAGCTCGCAATCATGCTTGGCGATTAATGGGGAAATGACGAATTATTTTTACTGTAAGAGAGGGGTTCGCCAAGGCGACCCTCTCTCCCCTTTTCTATATATCTTGGCTGCCGATACGTTAAGTAAGATTTTTACTAAGGGGCGCAGGGCACAGATTATCCAAGGCTTAGGTCCCCCTTGTGTAGAGAATACAGCCATCACGAATTACCACTATGCGGATGATACTATTCTCTTCTTGGCTACCAGGAGGAGAATATTGAATCTGCATGGTGGGCTATGATGGCATTTGAAGGTCTTTCGGGAATTAGGATAAACTTTGATAAAACCGAAATGTATCCAATTAATGTTCTACCTAAAAATTCCAACCTTAATCACCTATTCAATTGTAGATGGCAAGTTTTTCCAATCAAATACTTAGGACTTCCTTTACATAATCAAAAACTTAGTGTTAGTGAGTGGCAATTTTTAGTAGATAAAGTAGAAGCTAGATTACCTAGTTCCAAAGCCAACTATTATCGATAGGTGGTAGAATAACATTACTTAATTCTGTTCTCTCATCCATACTACTATACGCTCTCTCAGTATATAGAATTCCCCTTACAATTATTAAGAAAATTGATAAAATTAGGAGACGCTTCTTATGGCAAGGTACTGAAAAAAAGAAAAAGTATGCTCTAGTAGAGTGGGAACTGATCTGTCTTGCTAAGCAATTTGGGGGCATGGAAGTTTAAAAATTCTGATGTCTCTGGCACTTGGAAAGATATTCTTACTTTCAAATATATTGTACAATTCCCAAGGGTTAAGAGTACAATTTAGGAAAGATATTCTGAAGTTATCAATTCCCAAGGGTTAAGAGTACAATTTAGGAAAACTTTAGAAGGTATGGATCAACTGGAATGGGCAGAAATCCTCAATATTATTAGCACACAATCTTTTACAACAGCCCAAGATCAATTAGTGTGGAGATGGGACCATACAGGGAAGTACAATACTCAATCTCTTTATAAATTTCTAAATTTCAAAGGTATTATGCCTACAATTCCAGCATTGTTATGGTGGACCTTACCAATTCCTTCAAAAATACGAGTCTTTATGTGGTTAGTGTCACATAATACTATATTGACCAAAGATAACCTATCAAGTCAAGGATGGAATGGAGACCAAACTTGTCAGTTTTGTACCAATGTTGAAAATGTTACACATCTGTTTCTGACCTGCCCGCTGGCCCCACAAGTATGGTTTTGGCTTGGAAAAAGTCAAGAATATATGCACCTGTGGCACACAATTGACGATATTATACAATTCGCTTTACAAATGCCGGTAGTAGAGAAACAAGGTTTCTTACTTGTATTTAGTGCCGTTTGGCTGGACCCTTTGGAAACATCGAAATGACAAATGTTTTAAGAATTGTACAACTAAATCTGCTAGGACATTGATATTTCTTATTAAATCTCTTCTTTGTTATTGGTCAGGTAATGTCAAGAATCAGGTGAAGCTAGTGGTGGAAGACTGGCTGCCCGTTGATGAAGATGCTGTCCCACTCGATCACTACATGCCGCTGGACATGGTGGTGTATCAGGACCCAGAGACAACTGCCCAACAGTGAAGATTATCTACAAACAATTTTTACATCTAGTCTATAACATCAGCCCTCTGTTGAGTGGCTTAGTAGTTGCTAATCTAGTTTACTTTTGGAGTTTATCCTCTTCCCAAGCTTGGTATATAACTTGGTTGATTTACTTCGTATGCTCTGAAGCATTTTTGTTTTGGCTAGTACTGTGCTGTATTTGGTTTTGCTAGGCAGACTTTTATGCTTGCACCTAAACTTCTATTGTAATTATTATTTCATGTTCAATGAAATGGGCATTTGCCTCTTTTAAAAAAAAATAAAAAATTTTGGCGTCTAGGTGCACTCTTCTATCTTTTTCTCTTGCAATTTTTGTGGTCATAGCTCCCGTCAACAAGTTGCTTGGGATTCTTATTCTTATTATTGGAGGTTTCCTATTTCAATACGACGGAGTTAATCGAGATTTTATGTTCATTAATATGACAATATTTAAAAGGAAATATTGGGGGAAACTGCTTAAAAATAAGCTACCTGAGGATACACTTAGCCAGGGCTTGTCAGCATGGTGGCGATATGCAGGCTTCTGTATAGTGTTTTTCACAGAGAAGTTGTTTCCTATTGTGATTACGGCACTGCTTTCCTATTATTTAGATCAATATGTTGTTACACATATTGCCTCACACATTTAGTATCATGTAACCTTTTCATATAGAATATTGTATTGTAAGGGCTGAAAAGTGTGGACATATTTCATCATTTTTATTCCATATTGTAATCTTGATCTGAACTTCATGTTTTAAAAATTAGTGAAATTTGTGTTTGAACAAATGAGATGAAATATGTGTAATAATTGTAAAAGTAATATGTGTAATAAATGAGATGAAATTTTTGTCAAATGCAGATGTACTTTTTATGTATAAATAAAGATATATTGTATATATTCCCATGCACATCTCATCGAGGGTGTTTGGCAATCTTCCTCAAGATGAATAGGATTTTAATTCTTGTTAAGAAGCACTTGTTCGTTAAGATAGTAAGATTAAGAATGAAGACTTAATAGTTAATACTCTCTTTTCTCACCTTGTAGTATGTAAAGACTAAAATCCCCTTCTCCCTCACATTTTTTTACCATGTAATATAATCAACTTTTCCACAAATTAATGATTAATAAAAAACAGAGATGATAATTATTATAAAAACAGTTCATACAAACACAAATGATGAAAAAAAAGGCAGCATATGCATGATATAAGTAAATAATTTTCCAGGAACATACATACAAGAAACACAATCCTCTTCCTCTTATAGTTCAGCAGTACCAGCATTCTGTGCAAAATTACTGATACGTGTGTTTATTATAGTTCTTGAAAGAAACATAATCCTCACGTATCTATGCAACAAGTACATCTGTTCAAAATTACTGGATCTGAAGTTCTGAATCCTAGTTCGAAAGAAGCAAAAGCTTCTTGAAGGAATGTGAATTGCAAAACCGAAAGTAAAACTTCAGGTCTTTATAGCATAGATTGCAATTCGGCCGTTCCGGCATGGAATCGGCCGGAGCCGATCCGATTTCAGTCTGAGTTATCCTGTAAGTATTGATTCCAGTCAAATTTCGGCCATTTTTTCAGTCAAATTTTGGCCGAAACGGCCCAGTTTCAGTTAAATTTCGTCCGTTTCAGTAAATTTCCGGCCGAAACGGCCAATTTCAGTGGAATTAGGCAAAATGCGGCAAGAACTCAGAAAGCAAATTTTTTTTTCTCCAGCAGGATTCGAACCCAAGCTGCCCCTCTAACCAAGAGCCAACACTACCACTAGACAATTGCATGTTTTATTACTTGAGGTCATACTTAGAGGTATATATGTTGTATTCGAGTCAGAAACAGTTTTTTTTTTCCAGCAGCGGGAAAGGAATTTTTTTTTGTCTCCAGCGGCGAACCCAAGTATAAAACGAGTGTTTTTAGTTGTAATGCTTGTACTATATTGTATTAGTGGATTATTTAATTGTAATCGTTGGTCTAAACTTCACAAATTATTTTTTATCATTTTTTTCCTATTTTTCTAGTATAAAACGTGCTTCTAGCAAAAAAATCCGAGTTTCCGATCCGATTCGGCCGATTTTGACCGATTCGTCCAATTCGGATCCCCCAGCCAAAAGTCCGATTCTGATTCCAATTCTAATTCTGATTTTTCCTTTTATGCTTTATAGGCCTTTTTAAAGTAGATCTGATGGCCATCAGACCTACTTCTTTCTCAAAATTCGGATACAATGTTTAAAAAGATATGGCTTTGATCAGAAAGAACCCTCATACAAATTACAATGTTTTATGAGTTCAAAAGATCAAATTTCTACAACATGCCAAAAGTTACAAGAGTACATAAAAGTTATGTTTCTTCACAAAAAAATTACATAAATAATATAACAAAAGCAGAACCAAAACATTCCTACTTCTTAAACTACAACTTATTTAACTTGGCCATGGAACTCAAGTCTTGTTGCATGTCGAAATCAATTGCATTCAAGATCACACATTTGCACACTTGCAACAGCAACTAAACCAATTCTAAATTTATTCCCTAGTAACATTTCAAACGAGATTCGAATCATTCAAACTTGACGACAATATAAGAGATATCATCTTTGCTTTTCTTAACCACAGCCTCATCTGCCAGGTGTTTGGCGGCCGCTCGTGGATTCAAGATTCTACAAAAAAAAATTAGGAAGTCAAACCTAAAAAAATATATTTATTTGCAAATTTAAACTATTCATTCTAGCATTGTCTTAAACTAATCTAACATTCCAAATTTTAATAATCAAACCCTAATTTTGCATTAAACCCTAATTCCATAACCACACTACTACAGAATGGCGTTTCCTACACTGTGGTTGTACACGGATTTTCTCGGTTTTATGTAAAACCGTGTACCAAATAGGATTTTTCCAATGATCAATGATATCTCTAAGAATCCCACACGGATATTTCATTAAAAAAACAGTGTTTCAAAAAAGCCGTTTGAAATTTACATTTCTTACACGGATATTTAGTTAAATATCCGTGTAGGAATTGTAGGGAGCTACACGGATTTTTATTAAAAAATCTGTGTAGGAAGGGGTCATTGTAGACGGATTATTGTTTAAATATCCGTGTAGGAATTGTAGAGAGCTACACAGATTTTTATTAAAAAATCCATGTAGGAAGGGGTTATTGTAGACGGATTATTGTTTAAATAACAGTGTAGATAGGCTAGAGAGCTACACGGATTTTTATTAAAAAATCTGTGTAGGAAGGGGTTATTGTAGACGGATTATTGTTTAAATAACAGTGTAGAAAGGCTAGAGAGCTACACGGATTTTTATTAAAAAATCCGTGTAGGAAGGGGTTATTGTACACGGATTATTATTTAAATAACAGTGTAGAAATGCTAGAGAGCTACACGGATTTATAGTGAAAAATCCGTGTAGAAAGGTAGTTTTAGGGTTTTGGTTATATAAAAAGGTCTTTTCCCTCCAACGCCGTTTTGATTCTATAATACTTTCTCTATCTCTGTATTAAAATATTGGTCTGATTTCAGCTCATAGCACAACTGGGATCTGAGATATTTGAAGTTGTTATTTTCTCCTCTCTATCTTGTTAAGGTTAGCCACGTATGTATATATATATTTTTTTCTTTCTCTAATTTTCTGTTACTTATTATTGTTCATTTAGGTAATGTGTAATTATTATTACTTATTTCTCTTTTATTTATCTTTTTGGTTTTGTAGAGTTTTGGTTTGTTACTGTCCTCTTTGTCTTAGCTGGTTACTATCCTCTTCGCCACCCTCCCTTCGTAAATACATTTAAGATGCAGTAATTTTTTTCTTATGAAATTAATTTTCAGTGGTTTGTATAAAAGCCATACAGATTCAATTAATTAATTTTATGTATAAATTTTAATTGAGAATTTTTATTCCTTATATGCACAAATATTGATCCTTGCATTTTTCATTGGAGATGCAATATTGTTGGAGACCTTTAACCAAGAGACATCATGTCATGGATCACATGCAAACTCCCTTTTTGATATGTTGGATCTAATACAACTTAATATGTATGAAATTTCATGCTAGAGTAGATCATAGCCATGAGTTTTGGCAACATGAGCCCAAAACTTGATCACATGGTTACTAAGTGATGAGGACATAATTTTTATACAAACATTGTATAGGATCTTGAGAGGTATATGTCATATGTTGGATTAAAAGGATTGCATGTATAAAAAGCTATGTATATATATGTGTTGCAAAAGGTTATATATATATACAAAATGCTCTCTATTTATTTTTGCAAAAGGTTATGTATTTATTTTTGCAAATATATTCAATCTGAAATATATATTATTGGCTAGCAAAAGTGGATGCTAGCTATAAAAAGAAAAAAAAAAAAAAAAAAAAACTTCCGCAACCTTCCTACACGGATTTTTATTTAAAAATCCGTGTAGGAAACAATTATACACGGATTTTTACTTAAAAATCCGTGTAGGAATGTTACTGAACCCGGCTTATTTATTTAATATTCTGTTTAGGAGAGCTACACGGATTTTAACTAAATATCCGTGTAGGAATGTTGATATTCCTACACGGATTTTCTATTAAAAAACCGTGTAGCTCTAGTTGGATTTCTACACGGCTTTTAATTAGAAATCCGTATAGATTGTTGATAATTGCACACGGATAAATATCCGTTTGCAAAAGATGGGACATTCCTACACCCTAATATCCTACACTGTTGGAAATCCGTGTAGCTCTTCGTGATTTATCCGTGTACAATCACCATATTCTATAGTAGTGCCAAATTCTTAATATTCAAGATAGAGTGCATTAAACCAAATTACCAACCAAATTGCATAACCAAATCCTAATTTTGCATTAAATCCTAATTTTTGCATTAAACACTAATTAACTTCTCGGTGAATTTTGCATTTTGGTCCCTATCAATTCAATGTCGGGTAACAATTAAGATATATATCTGTGTGTGTGTGTGTTGAATTTTTCTCTTACCCGAAATGGTGGAGCAAGGCTAGACAAGCAACCCGAAATAAAGGAGCAACCAACCCGAAATGGAGGAGGAGATCACCAATACAGCAACAGGAAAGCACTAGAGGGCATGAAAATCACAACACAAGCACTACCCAAAACCCTAGAATCACCAAGAGAGATTTTAAATGAGCAATGCCAAAATAAAAACATAATAGAGAGAGGTAAGAGAGATGTTTTCAGTTACCAAGATATGCTAACGAGCACCAAGAGAGGCAGCGAAAAGGGCAGGTTGAGGACCAGCAATGGGTTTTTTGAAAACCAAAAAAAAAAAAACCAACAGTGACCGGTTTTTGGGGTATCAACGACCGTGAAACCGGTCTCTGATGTCTTAACATGATGTCACCAAAACATATTAGCGACCAAACCAAAAACAGTCGCTGATGAAGTATCAGCGACCGGATGACGTTATTCAACGACCGGTGACGTCATCAAAAAAGCATCAGCGACGATGGTTTCAGTGACCGGTCTATCAGCGACCGGAATAGGGCATCAGCGACCGGATTGACTATCAGCGACCGGCGAAATTATTATCAGCTACCGGATTTTCGGTCGCTGATAGTTGGTTTTGCAGTAGTGGAATAGAGTTAAATACTTGTTCAATGCACTGTAAATACACTACAGATAGATGTTAAATACTGATGGAAATTTAAATACCCAAACTATCGGAGCCAAACTTTTTTGTCTTTCAGTACATGGATATAGGGGAATGGGGGTGCGGGAACAGTTATCCGGACATATCTTATCCAAACACAATATAGACTATATATTATTGAAACATAGTACAGATATGTTGAAGAAATTGTCAGTACGCACTAGCAATTAGCAAAAGTATTAAGAAACCAAAAACACATAAAAAAATTAAAAACACATAGTACATACCATATATTATCCAAACAGAGAATAAGTAAATCATGCATAATCAAAGCAATATTTTCTAAAGCAATTGACTTATCACTAATGCCTTAAACCATGCCTAATTAATGAAGCGGAGCGCCAGAGCCATTTCGTCTTTTAGCCGATTGTCCAATCCACTGCAATGTTAACAAGAATTTCAGCAGAACAGTTCCATAATATCTGAACATTTTAATAGACTCAAGAAAGTTAATACTGTATTATTTTGAATCAGAACATTTTAACAATTCCATAATATTGAATCAAATACCAAGTATAGCTGTACAAGTACCATTCAAGATCAAATTGTAAAATATGTACATCTCTAGTAAATAAGAAGTAAATTAGAAATCTGATAGCTAGCTGGCAGCTCAAAACTTGATTAGAATTTAGAAGCACAAAAAATGGAGAATTAAATGGAGGACTTACTCAATTGGGAGTTGCACTTCAGCAATACCAGTTGTCAATTGGGAGCTACACTTCAGCCATCACAGATCAGAAGCATATCCCAGATCATCAACATACAATTGAAAAGAAGTGAATTAAAAACTAAAAATCTATGAGTAATTGAATATGAGAAGAAGTCAATATTTTTAAGTTTTTATGTAAACCCTCCTCTTTTTCGGGACTTGGAACCGGCTATGTCCAATATGAGAATTTACATCTATAGCGTTTCTAAAAGGAGGAACACTAATCCTAAAATTCCTGTTTTTTCAAATCCAGTCGTCTAATAATTTCTGTGAGTGTATCTCAAAATATATTAGTTTTATTTGCTCGAAACAATTCAACAGTTGGATTTGAAAAAACAAGAATTGTAGGATACTGTTCATGGGTAAAGAATTGCAGCAGATTCGGATCCCCAATATGACATAGGCAGAGTTAAAAAAACTTGATTAGTATTCATCATACGTACAATTACAGAAATAATAAATTACAAAGTCAAGGAAAAGAGTATATACCTGTGAGTGAACTGCACAGCTTATCATGATCATCATATCACACCTAGTTGTTGGTGAAGCATAATTAATCAGATCACTCCCAGTGAGTATATCCGAGCAAGTTTAATACAAATCAAAAACAAGTCTTAACTTCATATCACACCTAACTAATTTGAGTTTATCCCAGCAAGTCAATTAAGACTCAGGCATACACTGACTACGTGCTGAACATGTTTAATTGAAGTAAAAATTAACCAATCTAGATTCAAGCATATACTGACTACTCCTCTGTCAGAAAAAAGTCACAAATACAAAGCTTCTGATATGTGATTATTACTTTTGATATAATGGTAAATTTTAAATACACTAACTTATATTACAAAAAAATTAAACGCGACGCATTCGGTCACGTTTGAACACGATCTGTCTTGATTACGGTATGGCTAACATGTCGTGACCATTCATACCAATTGGCCACGTTACGACACATAAAATTTTTATTTGATAACGGTATGACACATAAAAATCTGATTTAATAACAGTACAACACGTGATCCGAATCACAACACGTATTTTCATCCATACAGTCGCATGTTCATTTCTAACCGTCAGGTCCATATAATTAATTTATGAGATTTTTCTAGCGTTGGATCGGATTTAGTATAAAAAAAACGCGCTAGTGTCTGACCCCACCCCGTTTTACTGTCTGCACGAATATTGACGTTAGTGTGTAGCTATGTGATCTCTCATGTTGCGGGTAATATGCATTAATTTAATCGGGCGCTTTTATTTGCTGTTACCAGAAAAGAAAGCATCACAAGTACAGTGGTGTGGTGGGCGCTGCAGTCCCATGTGTTGCCTCCCTCTGTTCTCCTGTGCTGCTTAAGTTGTAGCGATTATGTAGCAAGTCATTTGGCTTATTTGAACAGTCTTTCAGTTCGATTCATGATTTTCTACAGAGAGTTCGTTGTAGAAAGTTCCGAAGAAACTCAAAAAAATTTCCGAATTTGGAGAAAAATTGAAAAATGGAAAAAAAAAAAAAATGTTATTTTCCAAACTCTTTTAAATGTCAAGAATAAAGATGCAACAACTCTTCATAAAAGATCATGATCAACGGGCAAAAATGAAATTCATTCATAACCTACAGAGCATGATGTAATTTTATATTTTTATAATTTTTGTCTGGAAAGTAATAGTAACACAGATCATTATTTGTTAATAATGGAGATTCTAATAAGTCTAGTATATGAGATGGAATTTTAGTCAATTGCATGTACACTTTATATGTATAAATAGAGATAATAAGTTGTAAACATGATAATAACCATAACTGGAGTTCTCCATTTCACCCAAGCACTGGAGGCAATTGGTTCAAGATTGATTCTCAAAACTTTCAGTTTCCGTTTCATTGTTTTATTTAAAGCTCATTAGTTTTTTTAACATTCAGTGCAGCACATCATGTAAACAATAAGCCTATATATAGGCATGTAATATCTATTTGAAAATCAATACAAAATATCTTCACAAAACTTGTAGAAATACAAATTGTATGAAATGAAGAAAAGTTGATTTAAATTCTGAAGAAAACAAAGAAGTAGAGATTTGTGACAGATAAAACTGTACCTTGCTCTTCCTCAAGTTCAAAAGTTGGTTTTGCACATGAACTGATGCCAAGTATTTGATGCCTGAATTATTTCTTCACAAGGATGCATTATGTTTTTCCTTTTTCCTTTAAAAAGTGTAGTATTGGGACCATCATTTCTCACAACAGAAAACACATCCAGTTCGCCCTCCAAAATCAAGAAATTCATACTGTAATTTTACAGTATATATATTCCCATTTCTTTGGGTTTGAGCTATAGAATCCATGGGGGGACTGATCTAAAGATGCCGAAGCTTCTGGAAGGAATGTGTGATTTGTAAAACAAAAAGTAAAATTTGAGGCCTTTTTAAAGCTATATCTGTGCCAGAGGATCCTAGGCCATACACTGTTACAAGGAAGTTTTATGCATGAGCACCCTTTTACTTCTAAAATTACTCAACAGCTCAGAGTAAGAATTCGGATACAATGTTTATAAAATTATGGCTCAGATCAGAGCAGGAACTTCATCCAATGTTTGATGAGTTGTGGCTCTTAATAAGTTTAAAAGCACAAATTTCTACAACAGTTCAGAAGTTACAAGAGTATATAATGGTTTGTTTTGAACCTTCACAAAAGTACGTAAAGAAAGTCACAAACAGGGGCGGACCCACATTGGTGGGACGGGGGCCGCCTCCCCCCTGGTTTGTATTAAACCTGATTCGATTTCCTGGATCCACCCTGGTCACAAAAGCAACACCAAAACATTCCTAGTTCTTATACTACAAGTTGTTCTTTGAGTACAGATCAATTAATCTAGGATATATATTTTGAGTTACCTCAGAGGATCCTCATTCCATAAAAACACCCTTGACATAGATGAATAGAATTATTTTAAGAACTTCTATCAACTTTGTTATATTTGCAGATCTTGCAACATTTTTCCCATAGAATTTAACAAAAAATGACAGAAAGCCATCGAAGGATACTCATGGATGCCGAGCTCCTAATTGCAGCAGCACGAGAAGGTGATGAATCTCATTTTGCACGCATTTTGGGGCTTGAAGAGGATACAAGTGAGATTACCATCTATACAGATAACCGGTGCATTGCAAGAGATGAGCCAGACTTTTTTCTAGGAGTAACATACACGGGTAACTCACTTCTACACCTAGCGGCTCGCTCCAACTTCTTAGATATCGCAAAAAAAATCTGGGGCAAGGAGAGAACTCTTTTGGTGGCTCGTAACAAGGTTCTTGAAACTCCTCTGCATTGTGCCGCAAAGAATGGTAACCGTCAAATGGTTTCATTGTTCATCGGTTTTGCAAATGGGATGGGTGAAGACATAGTGAAGAGGGTACTGAGGGCTCGGAACAAGGATGGGGAGACTGCATTACATGAGGCAGCCCGGCACAACCATGCAGCTGTGGCATCTTTATTAATTACTGCCTATCCGGGGTTGGCAAGTGTAATGGAACACCAAGGGATATCACCGTTGTACTTGGCAACCACATCAGATCATCTGGATGTGGTGCAGGAAATGATACAAGGTTTGATTGGAACAGAAGTCTCTAAAGCTTTTTACGCTGGACCTGATGGGCAAACCGCACTTCATGCTGCAGTCTTGAGGAGCAAAGGTAAACAAATTAACTTCTTTTCTTAAGTTCATCACAATTACGTTGAAGAAATACTGTAAGGAATTAACAAGTATTGAAACAATTTTGTCCCATTTGCTGCTGTTTTTAGCCACATGGGATGAGGGGAGACGCTTGCCTACCCTGGTCCAAAAAATTTTCCAAATATTTTGTTTTGTCATATTTTTTTAGAAAAAAATTACGAAACTATGTTTATGTTTAATCAAATAAATGTTATTTGACAAACATATGGAAAGAAAATTAGAGTGATGCTTAAAGTTAGATTATACTGGATTATTTTTAAGGAAGGAGGTGTGTATACAGTCGTATCTAATACGCTGTACTAGAAAACATATTAAATTATTTATGCCAGAATGAGTAAATAAAACTATCAAAAACATTGTGATCAATAACTGAATATATAATAATATGTAGATGTTTTGCATTTTTTATCTCCAGAAATAACAGAAAAACTATTAACATGGAAGCCATTACTAGCACAAATGCCTGATAACAGTGGGAGTACTCCCCTTCACTATGCTGCTTCATACGGTTGCGATAAAATTGCCCAAGTTTTATTGAAGTTTGATCATTCATTGGCATACCTCCACGACTCATGTGGATCTTTTCCCGTGCACATTGCTGCAAAAATGGGCCACGTTGGGGTTATTAGGGCAATCATGCATCATTGCCCTGAGTCTGATGAGCTTCTAGATGCAGAAGAAAGAAACTTTCTTCATGTTGCAGCCCAAGAGGGGCGGTATTGTGTAGTTAAGTTGATTTGTGGCACTACTTCAAAGCACAAAAGCATGAAGAATGCTAGAGACAATGATGGAAATACTCCACTCCATTTAGCAATGGATTCTGAGCATGAAGGGGTTGTTAAACTGCTAATGCAAGACAAGGAGGTGTCCTTAAATATTTTCAACAAGAAAGGCTTAACTCTGCGGGACCAATCAGCAATTGCTATTTTCAATGACAACGCCATTTATCCACTATTCCAGGTGAAATAATAATTGACACCTAACTGTAAATGCTCATAATTAATTTTCTTGTCCATAATTAAATTATGTGGTGGTTAATGGTAAATTATGAACTTTCCTCAAATAGATGACTTTTTAAAATAATAACTAGATTGGATTATAATAATTAAGACCTATACACGCATGAAGTATGTCCATTGGGTCCAATTAATCTATGATTTCTTCATTGATTCTGAAGCTTAAAATGATTTTAGTGCCCTTAATCGTAAACTTTCTATTTCAATTATAGACGTCAGATAACCAATATGGGCATATTTTTTTGTAAGTATATTGGAGCATGACCCAATTAATCTTATACACACACACACACACATGTAGCACCGTAGCCAACTCCATATATATATATATATGTGTGTGTGTGTTAATTAGTTTTTGTTTATAATTGTTAATTTCTTTCTATAGTTTTCTAATTTTCTCATTACTGGTTGAAAACATAGTTGTCCATTTTTTACACCCAAATTATGTCTAACGTTTCATTAACTTTATTTTCTTAATTCAGAAAGTAAACTTCTGGATGAAGAAGTCCACGGAAATGTTAGGAGGTTATTATGGTGTCCGGCGGTGGGACCAGTTCGTTGATGTTCATACTACAAAAGTAGATGAAGAAAAGGAGAATAAAAAACTCACAGATGCAATCCAAACCCTTGGTTTAGGCTCCGTACTCATTGCTACTGCAACATTCGCTGCTGCATTTGGCATGCCAGGAGGTTATCGAGCTGACGATCATCCCAAACCTGGCTTGCCTACTCTAGCAGAAAAACGTGCTTTCAAAGCATTTCTCGTCTCAAATACCATGGCATTTCTTTCTGCCTTTCTTAGCACAATGATACTCCTCTTCCGCGGAGTAACTTCATCCAAGCCTCATATGAAGAAGTATTTTGTGTCTGGGGCTCTATGGTTTATTATTTTGGCATCCAGGTGCACTATTTTATCATTTTCTCTTGCAATTTTTGTGGTCATAGCTCCCGTCAACAAGTTGTTTGAGATTCTTTTTATTATTATTATTATTATTGAAACTGGTATCGTATTTGGATACTATGGAATTAGTCGAGATTATTCGTTCATTATGATGACAATATGTAAAAGGAAAAATTGGAGGCAACTGCTTCAAAATAAGCTACCTGAGGATACACTTAGGCAGGGCAAGTCAGCATGGCGGCGATATGCAGGCTCCTTTATAGTGTATTACACATATACCTTCTTTCCTATTGTGATTACGGTAGTGGTTCCCCTATTATGTTGAGTCGGCATTGGTAAATCTGTTGTTACACATACAGCTGCCTCACACATTTAGTTTCATATAACCTTTTCATATAGAATATATATTGTATTGTAATGGCAGAAAAGTGTGGACATATTTCATCATTTCTATTCCATATTGTAATCTTGATTTGAACTTCACGTTTTACAAATTAGTCAAATTTGTGTTTGAACACCACCATTGGTTTAACGTAGCCCCTGTAAAAGTACTTCTTGTAATAATGGAATTTCTAATATGTGTAGTAAATGAGATGAAATTTTAGTCAAATGCAGATGTACTTTTTATGTACAAATAGAGATAAATTGTAAAAATGAAGAAAAATTGAGATTGGCAACAGATCATAAAACTGTACCTTGCTTATGCAGTTTGTCCAGAAACTGGTGCTGATCAGTATTTGATGACTGAATTATATCTTCACCAGGATGCATTACGTTTTTTTCTTTCCTTTCAAAATATGTACTATTGAGCCCATCATTTCTCACAACAGAAAACACAACCAGCTCACCCTGGAATCATACTGTAATTTCACTGTATATATATTCTCATGCATGTCTCATCAGGCTTCCAACTCAAAAGTACCCCTAAACTGTTCTCTCTGTTATTTGCCTCATTTGGATCAAAGCTGATAGTACATAACCATTCCCGCAAAGGCACAAACAAATTTATTGCTATCATGGGATGCATTTCTTCGTGAAGCTTGTGTAAGAGAAGAAACACACTGAAATGTATAATCTATTGCAGCTAACATTACATACGCACACTTCAGTTAACATAAGCCTTCCCTATAAGGCTATAAATTTGTAGCTTTATTTATGTACGAGTTATTAAGACCTGAGACTTATGAAGGCCATTTTGAAATCGAATTTGGTGATGTTCCAAAGGACAGGGCCTCTATGTGACATTTCGTCGAACAGTTTCATTAGTTTCTTAGATGGCCTAACCTAAGCAGCCCAAGGTTTTGTTAGCAATGGCGAGTTCTAATTTGAGAGAATTAAGCCATTGACTATGAATTTGACTTGGTCCAAACAATAAAGGAGGGAGAGGAGTTAAACGGACCGGATCTCACACTGCATGACAGGATACCGGACTGGATCTGAACCCTAGTTCGAAAGACGCTGAAGCTTCTGGAAGGAATGTGAATTGCAAAACCGAAAGTATTTAACCTAAGCCAGTGCCAGACGATTCCAGGCCAGGCATTATCACTAGTCAAGACTCTTAGGTGGCTATTTGACAAGCACGGATTAAGCCTCCTTAAGGCTTAATCTGCTTCATTTAGTTTTCTTAGCCGCTTAATCCCGCTGAACACCAATTCCTTAGCGCGGATTAAGAACACCTCCTTTAGCCTCCTTTTGCCCGGATCTTAATTCCCTGCCCGAATTTTAAGGCACCTATACCTCCTCCTTAAGCACTTAATCCTTCACCCACGGATTAAGACAACCGAACATTGGTTCCTTAGCACTCCTTAAGCTCTTAATCCTTCACTCTTAATCCTTTGTTGCCGAACGGCACCTTAAGTTTTACTTTTGAAATTGCCCAAGAATCGACGACGGCCTCTAAATTACAAGTCAGGGCAAAAATTATGCAGCACGGAGTAGGTCCAATGGGCATCAGACCTACTTCAGTTTCGACAGATTCCAACACCATCCAAATCGCTTTAAGATTTGTGTGAGTCTATTCTAGTTTTTATACAGGGGCAGACGCAGGATTTCGCCGGGGGCAGCAGAAATCAGAATCAAATAACTTATTGGGTTCAAACCCATTAGCTAATCGAGTACAATTCAACATAACAAAAAAACCATCAACAATTCAACATCATAATAACAAATCAAGATAATAAAAAACATAAATTACTTGAAGAAATCAACAATTCAACATAATAAAAACAACTAACAATCCAACATCATAATAAACAATAAACATAACAAAAAAATAAGACAATCTCCCATAATAAAAAACAACACTAATATCCTTTTACATATTAAAAAACACTAAAAATATAATATTATATAGTAGACAATCGAGACGAGGAATCGAGAATTCCTTGACAGGGCTTCATTTTTTGAAACATTTCCATGATTCTTTCATTGCTCACCCTCTTGAATAAATTCTTCTCAAGAAAAGCAACCAAACAATCATTCATCCACTGATCTCCCATGCTACTTCTCATGTAGGATTTTACCAAATTCAATGTCGAAAATGTCTTTTCGACACTAACTGTAACTACCGACAATATCAAACTCAATTTCACTAACTTGTAAAACAATGAATGAACATTGTGCCTATTCGTTTTCACCAATTTTTCAAAAAGTTCAAGTATGATGCTTACCTCTAAAAAAGTTATATCATCTTTCACATCCAAAATGTAATTCTCTAATTGACTCTTTCGGAGAGAAAGCTCGAATTGGTTGAAATCAGAGAGATAAAATTGAGCTAATTAAACTAACTCGTCAATGTCAAATGATGAAAAAGAGTTTCGGAATCTAAACATGACATACAAATAAGAAGTTAACTATTTGTTTCCGTGAATCTATCATTAAGTTCACGCAATCACATATCAATAACCATGTTAAATAGATCAAAACGATAATAATGCAAATTAGTTGTAGATGTTTGGGTACCTTGGGTTATCAAAGAACTCTTCCTCCATATTTGGAACTTTGATATGATGTTTCTCACAAAATACACACACATCTTTGAATAATGATTCCCAACCACTATCCCTCATGTTTTGCAACCGAGATTTAGTAATTTTCACCAATCGAATAGCATTTACCATACAAAATACAAAGGGGCAATTTGAGACGGATTTTCTTAAAAGAATGTAAACTCACAATTAAAAAAATAGGAGATATGCGGTGTGCGGTGCTCCAAGTCAAAAAGAGAAGCTGCGTCAATTTTGTTTTCCCAAAGCCAAATCGATTCTAATCAGAGAGCTGCGCGTCGCGACTTAGGTTTTTATTTTAATTTAGAGAGCATTGAGTGAAAGAGAGAGAGACAGATAGAGAACGACAAACTGCGACTTAGGTTTTCTTTTCTTTTGTTTTTTTTTCCAACGGAGACCGTCTCAGGCCCTCAGCGACTCAAAACGTTTTTTTAATAGGCCCGTTAAATTTTGGGCTTATTGGGTCTATAAAGGGGCAAGAAAAATTCGAGGGAGGCAGACACGAATTGGGCCTATTTTTTCCAGTAAAATCTAAAATCCAGGAGGGGCAGATAGTGTTGGAGTCCATTAAACCTAAAAGTAGGTCTGATGCCCATTGGACCTACTCCTTTCTGGAAATTTTGATACAATGTTTAAAAAGTTATGGCACAGATCAGAAAGAACCCTCATACAAATTACAATGTTTTTTGTGTTTAAAATTATCAAATTTCTATAACATGCCACAAGTTACAAGAGTACATAAAAGGTAAGGGTGTCAATGAATACAATACGGATAGGATGGAAGCATTTTCACACAAAAAAATTACATAAATAATATAACAAAAGCAGAACCAAAACATTCCTACTTCTTAAACTACAACTTATTAACTTGGCCGTGGAACTCAAAGTCTTATTGTCGAAATCAATTGCATTCAAAATCACACATTCCATACATACATTTGCATACTTGCAACAGAAACTAAAGCAATTCTAAATTTATTCCCAGGTAACATTTCAAAAGAGATTCGAATCATTAAAAAAAATGCTTTATTTAATTTAATTTAAGCATGACATAATGGATTGGTTATAAACTTCTAAATTAAACAGTATATTGTAAAACAAATTATTCTTAAATACATAAATTAAGTAAATTACCTTGATATTTTTGTAAACCCATTTATTCTCAGGATTAGAGAAGAAAATTTGTCACAGCGTGACTAGTCACGTTATGAGACGTCACGTCACGTCACGTGTGTCAATTACGTGACGTGACTCGCGTGACGCGTGACGTGACCACATTCTAGTGAAAATATACATCACGTCACGTGACTACATCAGTGAAAATATACGTCACGTCACGTCACGGTACGAAATATAGTCACGAGTATCCAACTTTTTTATATGTATAGAGTATCTCCGATTTTTATTTTAGTGTAAGTTCAGTGATATTAGTACTCATGTAGTACTGAATTTTATTTTCTTTAGTTTAGTCTAATGAATGTTTATAATTTGAATTTTTAAAGTAATATCAGATGTAATATTTCCTAAAAAAAATAATCTTTACAATATTATTTACTTATTTTATAATTTTTTTATCTTTTTTCTAAATTTTCAACAATTTAAATTAAAATATAAAAAAAATTGACATGACTAATTTGCGTCACGTCACGTATAGTCACGGCGTGACTATGCGTAACGTGACCATTCGCGTGACGTGACCATCCGCCACTATTTTAGTCATGTCACGTCACGTCACATGAAAAAAAAAAAAAATTGATCACGTCACGTCACGTCACGGCACTTCACGTATTTCCTTCTCTACTCAGGATCGATAATGTTATAAATTGCATCAGGAGGCAACCCCGTCTTGAATTCGACATTCAAATTGCAGAGCGAATCCTTTGATACCGTTACCTTAAAACAATAGAAAGAATAAAAAAGCTGCTTTTTAACATCAAAGTTGAAACGCTTAGTGGTAATAGATAATTATTACTATATTAACCTTTATTTTCGGGGGCTTGTCAGACCAAGTGTGATTTCTCTTCCAAGTTTGGAGTTACTTATCAAAACTAGCCTCATAATCAATATGTGATGTTACCTCAGATGCTGTAACCTGTAAGGCATTTTGAAGTAAGGGCATTCCGGTCATTTCACAGAAATTTCTTAAATTTTACCTAAAAGAAAAAAAAAACATTTTGAATACAAGTCATTAATCAAAAGTGAGAGATATCTTTCTTTCTTTTTCCAAGACCAATAGCAATTTGAAAGAACTCACCTTGATCGAATTTTGAAGTCTTCCAGAGATCTGAGAGATGAAATCAAACCCTAAATCTAGTATTGCTGGTATCGGATTTCTACTGTTATTCTTAAAGAATTGATGTCTAGATCAAATACCTACTAGAGAAAGACTGAAAGAGCTCCACTTTGTAAACTAGCGCGAGAGAGAGACTGAGAGCAGTAATTAATTATCAATTTGAGAAAGCAATACTCGTTTAATTATTAAGTTTAGATCTAGACTGTCCAATTTAAATCTGCACGAATATGAAGATCCCATGAATCACAGGTGTGGACCAGATTGTTCTCAATTATGATCAGACGGTTTGAAGATAAACTCAAAATATGAGGTACTTCCGGAATAAGTACTTTTTTTTTATATTTAAACAAAGCAGCTTTGTCTTCATGCAGTTAACAAACCATATACAATGCTTTTTGATTCTGTAGTCTGTGTGCTGCATGAAGTTAAATCTACTCTGTTAAAAAGTTTACCCGAAAATTCGCGAATGGCGAGAATAGAGAAGTAGTGAACCAACAGTTTTATCAAGTAACCCTTCAATATTTCCAAAATACAAATCAACTCCTCTACCCAGGTTTCTAGTTTCTTCCGAGCATGCCCATTTTTGCGTGACCGACGTGTCCACCACCTATTTGGCGATAGTGCGGGGGCCAGTATTATTTGTGCTTTGAGAGTCGTGAGAACAAATTGAACGATGGGGATTTTCCAAAAAGTCATGCAAAATATGAGATATCTCAGGGGTTACGAATTCAATTTCCCCAGCAAATAATCTCAGAATTTTGCTTGCTAATTTGCTATGATAAGTCAGTTAACTTGCTAATCTCAAAATATAAGTCAGCAAATAATCTCAGAGTAGGTCCGATGGCCATCGGACATACTTTGATTCGATGAGTGTAATGACCATTGGATTGCATCAGGATTGTGCTAGCAACATTAATATTCGTGCAGATTTGTTCTAATTTCTGTTTGCACAAATCTTCATGCTAATCGTACGGTGTTAGAGCTAATTGAACCTCAAAGTAGGTCCGATGCCCATAGGACCTGCTCCTATCTGAACCACCACAAAAGATCTGGACTAATTGTTATCCAATTTCCCGTACGGCCCCATGTCCTAGACGCATAGGGACTTCCAATAATCTCTACAAACGGGCCCCACGTGACTAAGCACTTTTCCTAGATCAGATATTCTGTGCAGAGAAAACTATAGTGGTTTATGACACATGATATGATTTGGAAAAATCATAACTTGTTATAGAGAAAAAACAAATGGATAAGTCACATAAGATCATTATCCATTCCCACCTGGCGCCAAAGTTCCAAATACCTTCTCTCCCACACGTGTCCTAATCTAATGAGTCGTATCTCGCAGGTAACAAAATAAATCAATTTTAATTCAAACCGTCCGATAAGAATTAGGGTCAATTCAGTCCCTTTCATATTCGTGCAGGTACTGATTGGACGGTTATGATCTAGAAAGAAATATTCTGTTACCTTAGGGGATGATTTATAATCGATCACTCTCATCAATTCACACTATATTTATCTCTTTCTTTTTCTCTTCGATCCACAATCCCTCAATGTCTCTGCTCCAGCTGCCCCACCATATTTTACTCTCTCCTCCCTCTTCTACCTCGCATCGAAGCGGCAATGGCGATTCAAGGTGTTCTCATTTTCGACCATTTGTTTCCATCAGAAAGAGAGGAGCAAGATCGTTGCTCCGATCCGTGCGGATTGAGGCAATGGCGGATCAAGCTATGCAAAAGATGAACTTGAATGAGTATATGGTTACTTTGGAGAGACCTCTCGGGGTTCGCTTTGCTCTTTCAGCCGATGGCAGAGTCTTTGTTCACTCTATGCAAAGAGGGGTATGAATATGCTTCTACTTTGTCTGAATTTTTCTGATTTTGTTCCAGTTGGGTAAGCAAATATGGATACTGGTATGAACAAACTCAAATGATGATGTTTTTTCATATATGCGCCTCGAAAACATCGAAATTACGTCGCCCTTTAAAATTGATGATATTATATTTACCCTTCTAAATTTCAAAAACTCACAAATTTGCCCAATTTTTTGCCTTTTGTCTGGTTCTGTTCCAGTTGGGCAAGCACATATATATAATGGAATGAACAAACCATTTTTCTTCCATTGAAAAGAAAAATGATGAAGTTTTTTCTTTGATTGGTGCAAAATTTTATATATGCCCGTCAAAAACATCAAAATTACGTGTTCCCCCTTCTAAATTAATAAAACAGACAAGGACATGAAAATGAAATATTTATTTAAAGTTAAACAGTCAATCAACCGTTATCTGTCCATATTAATAGTGGAGACCAAATTACATTTTCAAATTTTTACTATTTATTAAGATGGTACAAAATTCAATGGTGTGATATTTTGTACCCATCTTAAAAAAGAAAAAAATCAAAAGTCCCAACACAAAAAGGAGAACAAAAAAAAAATATTTCATTTAAATAGTCAAATGGAAGAATTGCCAATTAATAATATCATATTTACCCTTCTAAATTTCAAAACCTCAGAAATTTGCCCAATTTATTGCCTTTTTTCTGGTTTTGTTCCAGTTGGGTAAGCAAATACATATACTGGTATGAACAAACCCATATTTCTTCCATTGAAAAAAAATTATGATGCTTTTTCTTTGATTGGTGTAAAATTTCATATATGCCCCTCAAAAACATTTGAAATTACGTGTTCCCCCCTCTATAATTCATAATATCTTATTTACCCTTCTAAATTTTAAAAATAAGTACAAATTTGCCCAATTTATTGACTTTTATATTAGAATCATTTTAAATTTATGAAGTTCCTATTTTACGTTTTATTAAAATATAAAAATACGTAGTCAATGTAAGAAAATGTTCAGTCTTTTAATTGGGCTGGTTTTACAACACTAAGAAAGAAATTAAATTGTCTCCACATAACCAACAAATATTACAAATTTGTGCTTCCACCCTCGTACATTCTCTAAATTTGCCAATTTTTTTAAGGGAAATGCAGAGAAGGCAAGGATCATTATGGTTGGAGATACAATTAAACTAGCTAGTGGTTCCTCAAATGGTAGTTTTGTCGAAATAAAAGACTTACAAGATACACAGTACTCTCTCTCTTCTCATTCCTTTCTTATTTTTTTAAATTTAATCTTTGAAAATTCTAATTTTATGAACACTTATTCCCACAATTACTGTTGAGTTGGATGGAGTTGCCTCTAATCATAGTGACAAATGAATTATTCGGGTCCGGTTCGGCGGGGTCAAAAATTCGTAATTCGGAAATAATTCGGGTATAATTCGGACATAATTCGGAATTATCCAGACCGGAGATTTCAGTCCACAAAGAAGCAAAAAAAAAGTAATAAAAAGTTCCGCAAATAATTCGGGAAAGTTTTGTAAAATTCACGAATTATTCGCAAATAATTCGGTCAACCGAATAATTTGTCGTTTGGTTCGCCATCACAAAAAAAAAAAAAAAAAGGAACTATTCCCAAATCTTGTGACTATGCCGCTAATTGCTTTAACTGTATATTGTTCTTTGTTAAATGTTGACAAATTTGGTGCATTATGTATTACATATTTAATTAGGTTTTGGATTCAATTACTTTTTGTTTCAGAAATATAATTAATGAAGCCTCGGGTCCATGTAGCCTTGTGCTAGAAAGACCTTTTACTCCTTTTCCACTCCATGAGTTACCTCTAAATGCAGATTATAATATACTATTCAACAAAGGCCGTGTACCTCTTACTACATGGAACACTAAATTTGTACAAACCTCCTATCTAAAACTCAACTTAAACGGAAACGGGAACGTAAACGGAAACGGAAATGGAAAGGTGGGTTTTGCTATCTTTTCACCTCAGCTTCTTTCTCCTAGCGGGTGGGCCCAACTGTCAGGAGAGAGAAACGGGACAATGAAAAGTTCTAAATTAAAAACAGAGATTATTGCTAAGTGGGCTGAAGATGGGGGAGGGGAGACCAATTGGTCTTTTGGGGGATTCCCTTTGGAGGAGTATATTAAAGCTCTCGACCGAGCAAAAGATGAGTTGAGTTATAACCATTCCCGTGGAATGCAGTATAGCAAGGTATGAAGGCATTTCATTGTACTTTTTATTTTATTTTTTTTGCCAATTAACTAGGCCTCCTTTCAACCAAGTATTTTTTTTGACTAATTTTTTTTTTCTAATTTAGATTACCGAACAAATATATGTTGGGTCATGCATACAGAGAGAGAAAGATGTGGAGACCTTGGCTAATGATCTGGTATTTTTTTTAATTCAAATGGCTAACACTATTGTTTGTTAGTTTCTGGAAGATTAGTTAATATATATTGTTTATTTGTAGGGAATTACAGCTGTACTTAATTTCCAGAGTGAAAGAGAACGCATCAATTGGGGAATAGATTCGGGTTTGATTAATCAATCTTGTAAAGATAACAATATCTTGATGATTAATTATCCTATTAGGTTCTCTCTCTCTCTCCAAATTTCAAAATTTTCTAAGGATCAAAGACTTAATTACAAAATTTTAAGGACATGAACAAAACTTTGCTCATATTGATGGCGTCTTGTTACCTGCTTCTTTGAAATTCAAAATTATTATTATATAATTAAAACTATAAATTTCCATTTTTTCAGGGAGATTGATTCGGCAGATCTGAGAAAGAAATTACCCTTCTGTGTGGGGCTTTTACTGAGACTCCTGAGAAAAAATTATAAAATTTATGTAACATGCACCTCTGGTTTTGACCGATCTCCTACATGTATAATTGCATACTTGCACTGGATTCAAGACACAGCTCTTCATGCAGCATTTAATTTTGTTACTGGGCCCCATGTTTGTCGACCCAACAGGTGATTTTAGAATTCTCGGTTTTAGGTTTGTTTTGTTTATTTTCTCTTAAGAAATTGTACATTCCCCTGTATAGTATCAAATATCATGCTTACACATGCAAATGAAAATACTCTATATACACTTGCTAATGTAGTGTTATTAGTTTGTACGAAGAATGGTAGAAAGACGGAATTTTTGGCCAGCACATTTTGTACTGATACTCATTATTGTTACCTAGTATTTTTACTTTTTTTTACCAGTATGGTAAGTAGTGGTAATTAGGGGCATTCATTGGATCCATTTTATTTGTTTTTCAACCGAATCAACAAATTCTGGATTAAATGTTTCAGTTTCGATTTAATTTTAAATAAAATTGGTTTTTTATGTTTGGTTTGGTTTAATATCTCTTATATCGGTTCAACCAAACAAACCGAAATTTACTTGCTATTTACTTGAATTACTATAGTTTTTATATTCGGTTCGGTTTAATCTCTCTTATTTATGTTCGACTGAACTGGTAATTTATGTTGATCCTTAATTAGTGGAAAATGAAAGGGCAAAAAATCAACTAAAAAAGAAAAATTAGATCATCTATTAGTTTTACTCAGGTGTCTGTTGATGAGTAAACATTATTTTGTGAATGCAGAGTTGCAGTTGTGTCGGCCACGTGGGACCTAATAGCAATGGCCGATGTGAAAAACCAAGAGAGACCCCCAACCCATTCTGTTACTTTTGTCTGGAATAACAGTCGTGAGGTAATAACAGTCTTGATTGCAATGGCCAATGCATGCTTGCTTGCTAAAATAGGAGAAATTCAATTTACAATTATTAAGTTGTACAAAAAGCAGTATCTATTGCTTTGCTAATATCTTTACAATATTTTAGATTGGTAGAAAATCACTTGATATAAAAATTCTAGACCATTCAAAAGTAGTGATTTTCTACCTAACTAAAAAATAGTAAAAAAATCTAAAAAAAAATGTAAAATTTGATAAACAAGTACATTTTTATATGGGGATCATGTTGAACGGTTCAGATTGACTATTTGGACTTTAAAACCAAAGATATTGATCCATAGTATGGACCAATCCGTGCTATGCATTGTAACATAGCCTCAAGAATTTTTTTTGCTGAATTTCAAACTTGTACAGGGAGAGGAGGTGTTTTTGATAGGAGATTTCACAAATAACTGGAAGGATAAAATCCCACTCGCTTATAAAGGCGGGACCCGTTATGAGGCTGAAGTCAGACTACGACACGGAAAGTATGACCCAATTGCCATTGATCTTATTTTGTGTACAATTTAATCGCTGGAGTCTTAACTTTCCTTGTTTTCTTTATATTAATATTTTTTTTCAGATACTACTACAAGTTTATAGTAAGTGGTCAATGGAAGCACTCGACCTCATTGCCATCAGAGCATGATGAGCATGGCAACATCAATAATGTTATTAGGGTTGGTGATATTGCCCAAATACGCCCCTCCTCTAAGCACCTCCATATAGCTGTACGTATTTTATATTTACTCATATAATTGGTTGAAATTTGATTAAGTGATTTTCTGTTGATTTGGGATAAATTATAAGTTTCTCTTTCCAGTAATGCCCCAGCTATATCAGTCTAGGTTTGTTTTTATTTCTGTATTTCTAGAAACAAGGAAACAAAGGACTTGAACCTTTGAATTTTAATATTTTTATCACAATTTAACATGATAAATATTTTAGTCTATGTATCTTAGCACCATGTTGTGACAACTGACAAATCTCAGCTATACATTCATCTTTGCTTTTATTATATACCAGTTTTTAGATGCGAAACAACATTTTCATATTTTTTAAATTTGACATGTTGTAGGATCCGTTGGCAGTTAAGGTCATAGAGAGGCCGCTAACAGAGGACGAGAGGTTTTTACTGGCTTTTGCGGCACGACGTATGGCCTTTGCTATCTGTCCCCTCAGATTATGCCCTAAATAATCTCTCTCTCTCTCTCTCTCTTAGTTATAGAAATCTGTTCTTTAGAAGAAGGCCTGGAATGTTTAGCAACAGCTTTTTTTTTTATTGTTGTAAGTGGCAGCTTTCTAATTTTGTGATTATGAAATAATACTGCACGAGTCCTTTTGATGAGAAATAAAAACTTGTGTTTTAATTTGATCATCAGAAGAAGGTCCATTCTGGGTGTATATGCTCTAAAACTGTTCTATATTTTGTTGGTTATTTCTTGTTGTTGTTGGTTCTTTAGTATCTTTACAAATGTCTTTTTAGTTTAAGTTCATTTTGTGTACAGGCTGTTTGGTACCGGTATTGTAAAGAACTTATTAGTTTCAATGGATTTTGTTTAGCACAAATAGATATTTAATTTCTAATAGGAGATATTACAAAGTACATGCATTCTGCAATGTACAACATATATGTATATCTTTACTACGGTATATATTCATATTTTACAAATTCACCCTCAAGGAATAGGAGATATTACAACTTTACCGATAGCTCGACCGGTTTCAAGATAGGAGAATGCCTCAACCACTTGAGAGAAAGGAAAGGGACCTTTTGGGTCAATAACGGGTTTAACCTTGCTGCTTTCCAAAAACGGGTTGAGTTTTGTCAATGCAGACCCGTCAGAAGTTACCACGAACCGAAATCCAGGTGGAGTGACAGCACCTGTCAAAGCAACCACACTTCCCCCTTCTTTTATTGCTTTCACAGCCTTCTCACATTGTCCTAAAAACATGACATGCAAAAAAAAAACTAATTAATACTCCATTTCATATCAAATTATAGCTATCTTTTACTAAAGAACTAGAGAGCACTTGTGAAGAAAATTTGTTACAAGAGATGTCAAAAAGTTATTACCGACTGCATCGTATACTACATCAAACTTCTCCGGTAGTTCCTCGAAGTTTTGCTTTGTGTAATCTATTGCCAAATCTGCTCCTAAGCTCTTCAGCAGCTCCAGTTTTTTTGTACTTGCAGTTGCCGCAACTCGTGAAGCGCCAAATACATGCTTTGCTAACTGTTATACCGAAAAAAAAATAGCCACAAGTTATCTCAATCAGTTTATAAGTGATAGCTTAATGTATTGAAACATGCACTTTGTTAGAGAAATTGGTGCTTTACCTGGATGACTAACGAACCGACCCCACCAGCACCACCCAAGACAAGAATTGATTTACCGGGTCCGAACCCAGCCCGTTCTAGCCCTTCGTTTGCCGTCTCAATCGCAAGTGGTAGCCCTGCTGCTTGAGAAAAATCCAAGTTTTTGGGTTTCAAAGCAAGTAATTTCTCTTCTACTGCAACATACTCAGCCAGAGACCCGTATTGCTTCGGGCCATCCAATGCCTTCTCACTTACATCTCCATATACTTCATCTCCTTCTTTGAGGCCTTTTACTTGACTACCCACCTTCACAACTGTACCGGCCACATCATATCCTGGTACCGTCTACTGATATAAATTACTATTAGTATAATTTCTTTGATGTATGCATGTGATTGCATTTTTTTTTTTGTGGTGTACTTTGTACAAAAATTATATCAAGCAGCAAGTACTAATTCCAATTTTTTTTGTGTGGTGTACCGGCCACATCAGTCCTCCAAAAAGGCAAAAAAAAAAAAAAAAAAAAAAAAAAAAAACTTGTTTTATATGTTTTACATGTAAGTATTTTCTTGTAAGAACAATTTTACCAAATGCCACTCACCGGCAATGGAGAGTCAGTGGCCTTAAATTTGCCGAGCCGTCTCTTAAAATCGACCGGATTTAATGCAGCTGCAGCCACCTTAACTAAAACTTGGTCCTCTTTCATTTCTGGTACCGCCACACTCTCATCAAATCTCAACACGCTCACATCTCCATAATCATCATACACCCAAGCCTTCATTTTCACCGGTACAGCCTCGCCGGAGACTGTGGTACTGGAAGGAGAATTAGCCACTTTCAGAGGGGTAAATTTGGCAACTGGGTTATTTGTCAGAGGAAATTTGGTCTTGAAATTGAATGATTTGAGGTTAAATTTTGGTGGAATTAATGGAGAAATGAGTTTGGGTTTGAATAAGGTTGTGCAAGAAGAGGAGGAGAGAAGAGCATCCATTTCTTCAGACCTTAATCCCTTATGGTTACAATTAAATGCTTTATCTTTTTAAAAGTATTGAAAGGAGGTTTTTTTTTCATGTTATAACAAAATATATATGTATGGTCACCGGTCGGTAAGGATATGAAACCAAAGATGTGGTCACATTTGTTTTTTGTCTACTTGTATGAGTTGTCTCCCTTCTATGTTACCCACCTGGATAAACCACATACACAATTTATCATTAAATTAGATTAATTCTGAATTATTTCCTGTTTTCATGCACTAATTTTATTCTTTATATTTACACTTTTTTTAATAAGTTCAAGAGGTTGAAAAATGAATTATTTTGATGTGTTTAATAATTTGTTTTTATTAGTTTTCAACATCTTAATCTTATATAAAAGAAACTTGTTAAAAATTGAGGCATTGATTTGTGAAGTGCATCAACAAGTTTACAGCTGCAAGCTTCTTTACATTTTGGTTTCTCATTTTAAAGCTACTGCTAGGATCAAACCTAATTGCTTTACAATTATATTAATTCTATTTTCCCCTAATTTTATTAAAAAAAATAGAAAAAAATCTCACAAAATATTTATTAAATCTATACTATTAATGGCAGTCAGAGTAAGTCACAACTAAGCTTAGACAATACTACATAAAAAAAAAAAAGAGTGAGCCTATGGTACTATGCATATCACGATTTAGTTCGTAATATGAATCAATATTTTTATTTTCAAAGTCCTAACGGTCGATCCGAAATGTTTAAAATGATTTTCATATGAATATGTACTTGCAGACCAAATTTTATATTTTTTAGAATTTTTTTTGTTATTTTTTAAGATAGGTAGACAATCACTGTTTTTGGATGGTCCACAATTTTCAAATCAAGTAATTTTTTATCTATTTTAAAAAAATAGTAAAAAAATTCTAAAAAATATAAAATTCGGTACGCAAGTAGATATTCGGAAGGAGATCATGTTGAACAGTTCGGATCGACTATTAAGATTTTAAAAACATAAATATTGACTCGTATTAGGGATCAACTCATGCATAGTACCATAGACTCGCTCTAAAAAAATGAAAAATAAATGCAGCTTTCCAACGAGAGCAGCCAACCCAGCATTAGTAAAGCCTCCCGTCGCACTCTGACGACCCGCAGTAACACTTCTTAACCTTTTCATTTCCCATCGAATCACGCACCTCTCCAATGGTGTAGTTGTAATGATAGGCCATCTCTTGCATCGGTGGTATATTCTCCGCTGCGAAAAGCATTACATGAGGCATCCTCTTGTCATCATGATCAAACAGCACGTTTTGCGCGTATAAGTTCGGGGTACAGCTGTGGTTTATGAACCGCCCCACGTTCCCCATCTCCGCTGCATCGATTGTGAACCCCTCTGATGCGCTGGCCCCACTCGCCGAAGACCCGAGACCCGGTATAAAACTCGGCAACCCTTCCCATAATGTCACATCATCATAGTTGTGCCCAATGTCGAATAAGTATTCATCATTGTCTCTCTTTTCGGCCTCCTCATCCTGCAATAACTCCCCTACATACTCGCAAATAAAACTACCAGAGGGAATTGAGCTTAAAGAGCGGACACCCCAGCCTCGAGATTCGGTTTTAAATATCTCTAATGTGAACTTGATCCCATTCTGACTCACCCGGTTGTAGCATGAAGGAGGGCACCGGCACGATGGCCCACACTCGTATATCAGCGGTCTCGCTTGAATGATTGCACCGTTGAAATTGAAAGCAATCTCACCCCCGTTCTTAGCTGCACACGAGCATTTCTTTGAACTGGAGCATTTGCCGGTACAGTCACAACCCTTTGGAGGGGTTTTTTCATACCAGGTCGGGTATATGATACTGGTTACATACTTAAATGTCGGGGGTTTCTCATCATCTATTGTATTAATAGCACATATTGGTATCTTCTCTTTTCCCTGAGAGATATCTGGTACACAAAGACCTTCTCTGATTTTACATTTTTTGGATTTGGTAGCGACATGGAGACCGAGTTCGGGTTGACCCGGCATCCTTTTCAACCTGTATTTAAAAACCTGGGAGATGTACTCTTGCCCGTCAATTTTATGTTTCTGAGGTTCTTGCCAGAATTCTTCTACCATATAAAGACCATCGTATGTGAATGTTTTCACCACCTTGATACCAGTATCACGGGTGTTCAACCCGTGAATGACCCGCACCGGCATTTTCATTTCCATGCTGTTCTTTAAGGCGAGGTTACCTTTCTCGAGTTTTTGATCTTCCGGTTTCGTCCTCTGCCCTTTCCTGCCAGCTGGCTGACCACCGGACCCGGTATAGATGAGCACATCAGAGCCATCCATTCCGTCAGAGTATCCACCTGATGCAACAATACTGGTTGCAACCGGCATTCCGTTGACTTTGGTCCAGTCAATGCCGCACTGGAGAGGCCGGTGGAGGCCAATCAAATGGAGCTCCATTCGGTACCGGAACTCATCTCCCACTTCCACACCCGGTACATGACCCACTACATGGTTACCCGGGTCAACATACTCATCAGACTTTTTAACAATCTCGGCCGCTCTGAGATCATTCCGGTTGGCTAACTTTGGTTTTTTTGACTGAGATCCGGTTTCAGTTTCGTCCTTTTGTGGTTGTTTACCAGACCCAGATTCCTCCTTTCGTAATAACACTCTACATACTGTTTGAAATAAACGAAGGATTTTTTTCACCTTACTACGTGCATTCAACAATCTCTCGCCATCAAAGGGGGTTACCGGTGGTAAGGTCAGAGTCATCAGGTCAGGTAGCTGTGAGCTTATTGGGTTATCATCCTTAAAGAATCGGATACTCTTTTTGGCAACTTTTCTTCCTTTTTTCTTTGTTTTGCTTTCTGAAAGGCAGGGTTTCGAGGAACGTGAAACCGACTTTTTGGCAGAGACAATAGGACGTATTTGAGATAGTGCGATGGTCTCACTGGTGCAAGGATCCATTGTGGCATTTTCATCATTGCATATACGTAATGGATCAATTGCCTCACTGTTATCACGCCTTTGTCCCAATTTTGGACCAGCATTCTTTTTTGCTAAAACCTTCGGTCTTGAGACAATTTTCTTCTTTCCTGTTGAACCAACACTCTTATCCATTTCTAGCACGCTCTCTGAAAAGATGACAATTGCTTTTGATTGCTGAGAATCTATATTTACACCTATCTCTGCATCTGATCTACCATCATTGCTTGCGGTAACTTGTTCTGAGTTAGGTTTCTCAATTGCAACAGCTTCAACAATGTCTGGTTCAGCAGTTGCACCATTTACCAGTGATTCTTCACATTTTGGTTTCTCTACAGCATCCGGTCTACCCTCATTGCTTGCTGTAACTTGTTCTAAATTTGGTTTCTCGATTGCAACACCTTCGACAATTTCTGGTTCAACAGTTGCACCATTTACCAGTGGTTCTTTATCCATACTGTCAAGTTGACATTTTGGTTTCTCATTTGTAACACCAATTTCAAAATTCTCCATGGACTGTTTTTTCTCAACAACTATAAATTCTTGAACCTTTGATTCGGATTCATCATCAGTACTACTATGCCCATTGGCCTCGATTTCACTATCTGCATTGTCACTTTGCTCATTCGCCTCAATCTCACAATCTGCATTGTCACATTGCTCATTCGCCTCAATCTCATCCTCATTTTCTTCATGGTTTGTTTTGTGAGAGCTTAACAGATAGGATTCAACAGGTTGTGGGTCAATTAAACCAAGACAGAAATCAGGTTTCCTGCCACAACCACGTGGAAATCGACGGATTGCTGAAACTGCCCTTCTTTTAGGTGGAGGATAAACCTTGGAATTCATCCATCGCTTACTACCCAAATCCTCCTTCTCCTTCTCTTTCTCCTTCTCAGCCAATAGGTTTTCATTTGGTACCCTAAGTGCCTCTTGATTCAAATGATTACCATGTGACTCTCCATTAGCAACAGGAAGATTGTCAATTTTTCCCTCAGGAGGAGAAGGAGATTCAAGGGGTTGGTTTGCATGATCAGAAACAAGAGTAGGACCATTTACAAGTGGTTCTACATTTGTAACAGGGATATTGTCGATTTTGCCCTCAGGAGGAGGAGGAGGAGAATCAGCAGGGGCAGTAGGAGTGGAGGGAGTGAGACTAACCGGGGATGAGAAGGAGGGAGGCGGAGACGGCGGAGGAGGAGGCGAAGGTGGAGAATGGTCGGAGAGGGTGGGAGGGGGAGGCGGAGGAGGAAAGCGACCGCAGCCAGGAGGCCACCGACGAACGGCGGAGACATGGCGAGGTTTGAGATTGCGCGCCGATGGTACGTCGGAGATCCGTCGCGGAGGTTTGGGCTGAGGCTCAGCGATCGCCACCGCTGCTCCGTCCATCTCTCTCTTTTCTTTTCTCTCTCAGTAGTAATTGGGTCAAAGTGAGAATATAAAGAAAAAGAATTAGTAGTAATTGCAAGAGAGAATTCATATCAAATTCGTATCAAAAGGTAACAAAATATTTCTGTTTGGATCTGAGCTGTCCAATCAGAATCTGCACGACTATTAATGTGGCCCCTGCGTTCCACCTATAACCGGATTAGTCCGGATTCCGATCATACGGTCATGATTTAAAAAAAATATTCTATTACCTCTGTGGATATATAGATTCATATTCCCTAAGGTAACAGAAATTTTGAGTTTAGATCTTGACAGTTCGTTCTGCTTTAGTACGAATATTAAAGACGAGCCTGATTGGTCCGGATTTTGATCAGACGGTCTGAAATCTAAACACCAAATTTGAGTTACTTCAGAGATTCCTGATCGAAATTGGATGGCGATCGGAGAGGAAAAAAAAAACATGTAAATTTGACGTTGAATTTATATGATTTGTTTATTTAGAATAATCCGTAGGCATGCTGCATGCACACATAATTGCAGGATCGAACCTCTACAGTAAATTGTGATCAACATCCAATCAAAGTCCTTGTTTGTTACTTCAGTTTACACTGTTTAATATTACAATATATAGAAGATATATAGCTGAAAAGTCATGTTATAATTGCAATGTCAATGTTGTACCTTTTTGTCTAGTACTGCCAACTTTTTTTTAAATAAAAAAAAATTACTTTTCATCAATTAATGGATAGATGTCATGATAATATTCATAATCTTTTTCTATAATTTTTTTTACCTAAAATTAAAACGTGACAAATGAACTTAAATTGATGTGACACAGCAGTCAGGAAAAAACAATGACCTGAAATAATGTCCTGAAAATGTGATCTTAGACAACTGTAAGGTCAATATCATTTTTTTTAAAGACCGTAACAAAAAAAAAAAAAAAAAAACCGGTGACCTGTGACCGGTTAGCACTAGTTTGTTTTCCTTTAAACATCAAGCTCTCTCCTCCTCATTAACTTCCTTCAAAGCACTCCCTAAAAAGCAAATTTTCTCAGGGAGAGACTAAGAGAGAGAATCTAGAAAGAGATGAAGGTTATACTGAAGAACTATGTGACCGGCAAGGTGAAAGAGAGCGACATGGAGGTGGTACCAACGGAGGCCGTCGAATTGAAGGTGCCAGAGGGATCGAAAGATGCAATTGTTCTGAAGAACCTCTACCTCTCGTGTGACCCTTACATGCGGAGCCGCATGACTAAGCACGACACACCGTCCTATGTTACCGACCTCGTACCGGGTGAGGTATCCATTTTTCCAAATATATAATTAAATCATTTTAATGGATATTTTTGCTAGTTTTGTTCCTGCAATTGTTGGTATATCTTTTGCATGTGCCAGAGATAATTAAAAAGTAATTTGAACTCATCTCTCTGAATTCTGAAATATATAAACACTTTTAGAGAAAATTAATTGTACTTCATCATCCTTCTCCAGTGAATTGTACTAGTTCTTGTTAGCAGTTGACTATAGTTAGGCTGTGGGCTATATTTTTTTTGAGAAAAAATAAGGATCAAGGCCTCATTTGATTAAACTGATAGAGTTGCAAGAGAATTGTATCTCAATTTTGAAATAAGATACAAGTACAGCTGAGACCATAAAAGAAAAAAAAATCCAAGTAAGAAAAGGTAAACAAAAATATAAAATTAAAGATAATAGAACAGATAGAAAAAAAAGTAGAACTGGTACAAGGACCTCCACAGTATACCGGTGTTTACCAGTATACTGATTTTTCGGAATTTTGTCGCCTATGTTAATGCTTGGCTATCTGTCTTCATTGTGATAATTCATTGGTCGCATATCTGTTGTATAAGGAGTGCATTTTCGGTTGATTTGTCATTGAATATCCTTGAACATCTTTCCCTCCAAATAACAAATTGCGCTATTATTAGTAGCAATGATCTTTCCTCTCCGTTGAGCTCGTTGTTGATTAGCACCTTTCTTGCCTGATATGTATGTAGCTTCATACCCATGGTTAGTGCTAATTGCTGATATATTTCATCTGTGACTGTGCAGTCCTTGAAAAGGTGTTTTACTGATTCTGATTGTTTTCTGCACATGGTGCAGCGGCTTACCATGGCCCAGCTCGTTTCATTAAGTTATCTATTGTTAATACCTTGTTTAGCATCATTAACCATGAGAATACCTGCATTCTAGGTGGAGCTTTGATTTTCCAAATTTTGCACACTTCAAATTTGATGGTTGGAGCATGCTTGAAAGCATGATAGTACAAACTAACACTGAATTGTGCTGTTGAAGGGGCCCACTTCCATCTTGCTTCGTCTTGGCTGCTGGTAAGAAGAATTGGTTGTTGTTGCAGCTTCTGGATTAGTAAGTTGAGTTGCTGTTCTGCCTCTTCGGATAGGACTCCTCTAAACAAATCTCTGATGTGCCTTGTGCCCGACATCTGTGCTATGAACTGATTATGATCTGTTGCGTATGTGTACAGTATCTGAAATTAATGCTTTAATATTCCAACTCCCCAATTGTGCCACCAAAATAGAATTAAGTATCCTCATCTCACTATTCTCAATATTGATGCATCCATAAAACCGTACACTGCTTTTAGGGTTATATTGAAAAAGTAGGATTGCGGAACTGGCCAGAGGGTGTGATTTGTTTGATGGAATAGTGTTTTCCATATCCTTTCCTCCGGATTATTCCATTGCCAATACCATTTGACTAGCATGGCAATATTGTTAAATATGGTTAAATCCATGACTCCTAAACCTCCTAGTTTCTTTGGTTTGCAAACCATTTCTTTTTCTTTCGTTGCATAACCTCATGCCAAAGAAAATGTCGTCTGATTCGATCTATCTCCTTAATAACACCCCAACAGGTAGTTTTAGACATGACATATAATAGGTCAGGAGCGCCAAAAGCACTGCATTGAGCAGTATCAATCTGCCGGCAATTGATAGATTTGTCGCGGCCAACCTTCTAGTCGGGTACTGAACCTTTGGATAAGGGGTAGATAAGCAGTTTTGTTTAAGTTTTTGTTAGACAGTGGTAAGTCAAGGTACTTCATCGGGAATTGCCCTAGTTTGCACCCCATTGCAAGTGCTAGTTCCTGCCCTGTTTCTTGAGATATGATGGTTGTCACCAACTCGGATTTGTCCAAACTAACTGCTAATTAATCCTGAGATGCTTTCTTTTTTTGAGTGTAAGTTGGCAATTGCCAACCTACGATTTTTCATTGATAAAAAAAATATTTACAATACCACACAACACCATGTCTCTAATCAAATAAAAGAAAATTTACAAGAACTACTCCCACTCAACAGTATAAATCCTGAGATGCTTTCAAAGGCAGTTAGAACTATTTTTAAGACCTGTACCTGGTGCAATTCCGGTTTTAATTAGGAAACATAAGGTGTCGTCCGCATATAGTAGACACGGAGACATTCGGGGATATGGCAATCTGATTGTGCTTATTGCTTTTAGCTTTGAGATCCTATCTATTTATAAAATCTATAGCAATTATAAATAGAAAGGGTGATAATGGATCTCCTTGCCGTCCTCCACATTTCAATATTATTTTTTTCCCAAGCAATCCATTGATGAGGATTTGCGAGGTACCATTTAATACTGATTGTCCACCCAAAGTAGCCAATTACTTGAAAAATTAAGATTCTTTAGTACCTTGATTAGGTATTCTCATCCTATCGTACAAGGGCTTTATGCTCTAATAAACTACTCCTAAATCAAACACTAAGCCAGACGAATAAGGCTTTAAACCGGACCTTAAACCGGACCGTTAAACAGGCCCAAAAGACTGGACGAAGGCTCACCAAGACCTCCCTCGGCAAGCTTACTCGGCATGGGTAAGTCTAGCCCGAACTCGAGATCACTCCTTCAGAGTGATCATTGTAACCATTTTCCTACGATATGTCAAACAAATTGTCAGGTCACTAGGTCACTACTATACGATAGTAAGAGGCCGACCTATAAAAGGTCCAAACCTGAGCCAAGGAAAGAAGATATAATTTTCACTTACACAAGGTGTCTATATATATATAGGGAAGAGTCCGAACACTTTACTCACATCCATCTTTTCACCTCGAGCTTGTCTCGAGAACATACAGTCTAGCTCCTCGAGATATATAGGACGTATCAACTTTAATGGTATTTCAATAGAAGTCCTTATTAAATTGTGATCAACATACAATCAAAGTCTTTGTTACTTCAGTTTACACTGTTTAATCATTTTTTTTTTTTTTTGCAGTTAGAACAAATAGATTACTTTCAATAGAAGATATATAGCTGAAAAGTCATGTTATAATTGCAATGTCAATGTTGTACCTTTTTGGTACTGCCAACTTTTTCCTTTTTTTGAAAAGATTACTTTTCATCAAATAATGGAGAGAAGTCATAACCATATTTAGAATCTTTTTCTATAATTTTTTACCTAAAATTAAAAAGTGACAAATGAACTTAAATTGATGTGACACAGCAGTCGTGATGGCACATCAATTTAAATTCATGTGTCAATTTTTCATTTCAGGTAAAATTGTGGGAAAAATAATTGAGTCCGACTTAATTATTTTTGCACATGGTACGCTAGTTGAGACTTGAGACAGTGTAATCAGTCTTTTCATTTTGATAATATATGATGTTCAGTTTGATAATTAATATTGGATTAGTTGAGAGCCCGGATCGATCCTAACAAGTAACTCAAATTTTGAGTTTAGATCTAGACAAATTTGGTCGAATGCACGGGACCTCTTTAATATTTGTACTAAAGCAGATCGGACAGTTCAGATCTAAACATTCTGATCTTATTAGAAGAGAAGTCAGGCAGACAATTACGGGTTTGAAAACCTACTAATTAATTTATAGAAACCCATATTCATGGATGAATTCAAATCAACTATTTTTCTTTTGAGAAAATATTAAAGAGGTCTTTGCATTTCAACTCAGATCAAATTGGCAGGATTCTGACCGGACGGTCCGGAGTTAACTCAAAATTTGAGTTACTTCAGAGGGTCTGTATACTGGAATATTAGTTGGTGCTTAATTCAATCGCATTTTCAATATCAAGTACAAATTAAATCATGTATTATCAAATTTAATCGGATGGCTATGAAAAATGTACCTTCATTTCAAAATCATGGCCGTTTGATTTTTGTTTTTTAAGACGGTAACAAAAAAAAATTGGTGACCTGTGACCGGTTAGCACTAGTTTGTTTGCCTATAAACATCTAGCTCTCTCCTCCTAATTTTCTTCAAAGCACTCCCTAAAAAGCAAATTTTCTCAGGGAGAGACTGAGAGAGAGAGAGAGAATAAAGAATCTGGAAAGAGATGAAGGTTATACTGAAGAACTATGTGACTGGCAAGGTGAAGGAGAGCGACATGGAGGTGGTACCAACGGAGGCCGTCGAATTGAAGGTGCCGGAGGGATCCAAAGATGCGATTGTGTTGAAAAACCTCTACCTCTCGTGTGACCCATACATGCGGAGCCGCATGACTAAGCACGACACACCGTCCTATGTTCCCGACCTCGTACCGGGCGAGGTATCCATTTATCCAAATATATAATTAAAACATGTAAATGGATATTTTTGCTAGTTTTGTTCCTGCAATTGTTGGTATATCTTTTGCAAGTGCCAGAGATAATTAAAAAGTAATTTGAACTCATCTCTCTGAATTCTGAAATAAACACTTTTAGAGAAAATTAGTTGTACTTCATCATCCTTCTCCAGTGAATTGTACTAGTTCTTGTTAGCAGTTGACTATATTTAGGCTGTAGGCTATATTTAATATTAGTTGATTGTAGACCATTTCAAAATAATTATTTATCACAATTAGTGATAGAGTCAGGTATCAAAGGCTCTAATAAACTACTACTAAACCAAACACTATGCCTGCCAAATAAGGCTTTAAACCGGACCGTACAAATGGGCCCAAAAGACTAGACGAAGGCCCACCAAGACCTCCCTCGGCAAGCTTACTCAGCATGGGTAAGTCCAACCCGAACTCGAGACCACTCCGAAGATATGCCAAGCAAATTGTCAGGTCACCAGGTCGCCACTATACGATAGTAAGAGGCTGACATATAAAAGGCCCAAACCTGAGCCAAGGAAAGAAGGCATAATCTTCACTTACACAAGGTGTCTGTAGAGAAGAATTCGAACATCTTACTTGCATCCATCTTTTTACCTTGAGCTCCTCGAGATAGGACGTATCATCTTAATTTAATGATTTTTTAATAGAAGTCTTTATTAAATTGTCATCAACATCCAATCAAAGTTCTTGTTACTTCAGTTTACACTGTTTAATATATATATATATATAGAGGTTGGCTAATATACAATCAGTTGTTCTTGAGATCCCATGCAACCAAGTCGTTTTTCAATTTTTGAAGTCCAAAACGTTGATCAAAACCGTTGGATGTGATCTTTATATTAAAATGTGCTTGGAAACCAAATTTTACATTTTTTGGAATTTTTTTACTATTGATTAAGCCACTTTGAAAATTGCTAATCCAAAGGTGGCTTAATAAATAGTAAAGAAATTCCAAAAAATGTAAAATTTGTTCTCCAAGCACATTTTAATATAGAGAATACATCTAACGGTTTGGATCGACATTTTGGACTTCAAAAATTAAAAAACGACTTGGTTGCACAGGATCTCAGGAACAACTGATTGTATATTAGCCAACCTATATATATATATATATATAGACTCGGCTACGGTGTATATAGAGACCTCCATGTAACGGCTCAAAATTTGTGTTTTCAAAATTCAAATGGTTGATCCGAACCGTTAGATGTGTTTTCCATATTGAAATGTGCTTGGAGACCAAATTTTACATTTTTTTAAATTTTTTTACTATTTATTAAGTCACTTTGAAAATCGCTGATCCAACGGTGGCTTACCCAAACAGTGAAACCGTTGGATCAGAGATTTTCAAAGTGGCTTAATAAATAGTAAAAAAATTCCAAAAAATATAAAATTTGGTCTCCAAGCACATTTCAATATGGAGAACACATCTAACGGTTCGGATCGACCATTCGAATTTTCAAAACACAAATTTTAAGTTGTTGCACTGAGGTCTTCTATGCTATGCGTAGCATATTAGCAATTTCCTATATATATATATATATATATATATATATATGAGAGAAAGGGCCCTAAGTTCACCCAACCCTGGAACTACTCAAAATAAATCGACTAAATAAACCGTGAAACCCCACCTAATAGATGCGTCTACATGTGAAAATTTTAAAGTTTCGAATTAATTTAATATAGAGTCAAGTGGTCAAAAGTTTAAGGTTATAAATTAATTTTAATGCATTCATTTTTGGACCCTTTGACCACTTGACTCTATATTAAATTAATTCAAACTTAAAATTTTCACAGAGACGCATCAATCATTAGGTAGAAGGGTTTCTTTTTTTTTTTTTTTTTTTTTTTTTTTTTTTTTTTTTTTTTTTTTTATTTTATAGGGGGGGGGGAAAATAAAGGAGCACACTAGTTCTATATATATATATATATATATATTAGTTAAAAAAAAATATTACTTTCAATAGAAGATATATAGGTATAGCTGAAAAGTCATGTTATAATTGCAATGTTAATGTTGTACCTTTTTGGTACTAACAACTTTTTTCTTTTTTTAATGTCATAATTGCAATGTCAATGTTGTACCTTTTTGGTGCTGCCAACTTTTTCTTTTTCATGTTATAATTGCAATGTCTTTTTTTTTAGGGGACCAAAAGAACTTAAATTGACAATATATGATGTTCAGTTTGATAATATAGGATTAGTTGAGAGTCTGGATCCAACCAAGTAACTCAAATTTTGAGTTTAGATCCGGACAAATCCGATCAAATGTACGGAACCTCTTTAATATTTGTGCTGAATCAGATTGGACGGATCGGATCTAAACATTCTGATTGGGTCAGAAGAGAAGTCAGGTAGACAATTATAAATAATCAAACAAAATTTACGGATTTGAAAGCCCACTAATTAATTTACAGAAACCCATACTCATCGATGAATTGAAATTTGCTCTTTTTCTTTTGAGAAAATATTAAAGAGATCTGTACATTTCAACTAAAATATTAAAGAAGCCTATGCATTTCAACTCAGATCAAATTGGCAGGATTCTGATCAGACGGTCTGGAGTTAAACTCAAAATTTGAGTTAATTCAGACGGTGCGGACTGGAATTTTAGTTGGTGCATTTCGAATATCAATACAAATTAAATCATGTAAATTAATCACTTTTAACATATTATTGTCTGATGTCTCCTTCAAATATTTTTTTTTCTTTCTCACTGTGTAACAGGTTATAACAGGGCTCGGAGTCAGTAAAGTAATGGATTCTACACATTCAGATTTTAAAGTGGGAGAATTGGTGTGGGGAATGACAGGATGGGAAGAATACAGTCTCATTTCAAACCCTCAACATTTGATGAAAATTAATCATCCTGAATTACCTCTCTCATATTATACCGGTGTTCTCGGTAAGTGTTAGATTGCTCAGTGGCGGATACAGTAAGAAACTATGGGTGTTAATTGACCCCTATTCATTTTAAAAAAAAATTAGAATATGCACAATTTTCTATATATTTTAGAGTAAAATGGTAGAGTACTATAAACTTGACTCCATTTGTAGTATGAAAATTTTATATGATATACCCCCATTTAAATTTGACTCCATACTTTAAAGTCTTGACTCCGCCCCCGCCCCTGAGGTTCCTAATAAGGTTTATAGCTTACTCTTCTATTTACCTTGAAAATGTGACTATGAAATTTTAGTTTGAACTGCATAAGAGCATATGTTAAAAATTGAATCCATGCATGGGGTTAATTAAATATATAGGTAGCATATTGACAAAAATGTAGAGAACTCGAACACAATCACTCCCATTAAATTCTCTTTCCTCCCTTTATTTTATTAAATTCTTAATAGAATTACAGAATATTTTCGTATATATTTTTCTGGATAGCACACCCTCATATATATAAATCTGATTGCTAATCTATCCCGCCTTAAATGAATATTTTATAACATATACACATTTCCTTTTCCACCTTCTTTCCAAAATATAAGATTGTCTAAATATTACATTGAAGGTAAACAAATCATCAATATGCAATCTTCTACCTTGTTCGCCAATCTTTTTCTGATCTTCTGTGACTCATGTCAACATGTATATTCTGACACATATGTACTTCAATTGAGTGGATGTATAATGTATTTATTGTTCAGAATCGGTATTAACTTAGTGGGTGATGACCTTTTTAATTCCTTTTCCATGCAGGAATGCCAGGCCTTACAGCATATGCCGGATTTTATGAAATAGCATCACCTAAGGAAGGAGAGTATATTTTTGTATCAGCTGCGGCCGGGGCAATCGGGCAGCTTGTTGGGCAATTTGCCAAACTTATGGGTTGCTATGTAGTTGGAAGTGCTGGTTCAGATGAAAAGGTTCCAAAAAATATGAAAAATTAATATTCTTAGGTTATTTTGAGTTTATAATTTCTATAATACCAAGTTGATGCTTTTATTGATGTTTAATTGTTCACATTGTTTTTTCTCCATATATATAACAATTTAAACAGGTACAATTGTTGAAAAACAAGTTTGGGTATGACGATGCATTCAACTACAAAAAGGAATCTGACTTAAATTTAGCATTGAAAAGGTGATTAAATTTGCAACTAATTAATTTTTCATGTTCAACTGAATTTAAGCTAACAGTTGTTTCAAATGCTCCTTCATTCTGGTGATATATAGATGTTTTCCAGATGGCATCGACATATATTTCGAGAATGTCGGGGGAGCGATGCTAGAGGCAGTGCTAAATAACATGCGCTTGCATGGGAGGATCGCTGCATGCGGGATGATCTCTCAGTACAATCTGGTTGAACCCGAGGGCATTCACAACTTATTTGAGGTGCAATTTCACTACTGGTGCAATCTCTGTTGGAACATTGAATTGGTACTAATTTTAAATGTTATTAATGACAGTTTGTTGCAAAGCAAATAAGAATGGAAGGCTACCTAGTGGGTGATCACTTTGCAAAATACCCCAAGTTTGAAGAAATGACAGTGCAGTACATAAAAGAAGGCAAGATAATATACATGGAAGACGTAACCGAAGGGCTAGAAAATGCTCCGAGTGCTCTTATTGGGCTTTTCGAAGGCCGCAATGTCGGCAAACAAGTGGTGGTGGTTTCCAAAGAGTGATGTAACATGTTTAGTGGGTTGTATTGGCAGAGTTATAGAAAGAAATTGAACAGGTGGTGGTGTTTATCTTATTTACTTTGATTGCATGGGCTTCCTATTGTGTTTTGTGCATTTTTCTGATTTTGGTGAATGTTCCCGCCATGGCATTATTCAAATATATGTTTTTTCTTTCACAGTATATTGTTCTTGTGTGCTAATTCTATCAATAAATATTTTATTGTTATGTACAACACTTGTAGGGTTCTTCAATTTGCAGTATTTTTGTTCTCATTGCTACTTTTTATACTGCGCTGGGTTGTATAATTCAACATTTGCAGTCCAATTTGAAGTCAACTTAATTCTATACTTCCTCAACTTAATATGCATTCAAATTTGTTTATGTGCATCATGTTTTAACATATATTCTATTGCTAATCTATCAAATAATAGAAGATAACACTTGTCCAGCACTACACTATGTTTTGCTTGAAATTTTTTGAATATTTTTGGGAACATCTAATCAAAGAAGTATGGGGAATTGAGAGATACACCTAATCATATTATTTTGGAAACAAATTAAAATGAGATAATGAGAGATACTATTAAATCTTTGTAGAAAGCATTTTAGATGCATTTTTCTAGAACCGAATCCTCTGCCCCCCAGGGGCAGGATTTTCTTGCCCCTGAGTCACTGACATGTGAACCCACAACAAAACTAAAACCAATTTTTAAATATTTAAATCCGTTTGGACCCACGTGTCAGTTGCATTGGGGCAGGTGATCTCTTTCCTGTTTTTCTTTCCTGCCCAAGTTTTAAGCGGTTTCAGAGAGGAATCTTCTCAAGTTGAAGAGAATAAAGGACCTGCTCATTGCAAAAAAAATTCTTGTATGTTTTTTTGTCTGGTCTCCTTAGTAATTAGTGCTAAATTAAAGAGTTAATGACAAAACTAAAGATGTGAAGAAATATAATAAGTCTCCTATTTTTTGTTTATTTTGATTGTTATTATTATATTGTATAACATGATAATATTTTGCTCTTCAAATTCATAACACGAATCCAAATTTGAACTGCAGTATGATAAAAATGAAGTAAAAGTAGAAGAAGGCATTTCTCATTCTTCTTCCAACATCAAAACAGTTAACAAAAGGGGACCTCGTACCTGGCGAATTAGGTGATTAATTCAAACTATATTCTATTGGATCGATAGTACAAAACCAATAATAAAATTCATGACTCAATTCTATTAGTTCAGAAATAAGAGAAGTACAAAACTATATTCTTTCTTCTATCGGTTCCTATCTCTATTTTATCAGATCAGGTTCAACGGGTTGTGGGTCAATTAAACCGAGACAAAAATCAGGTTTCCTGCCGCAACCAAGTGGATAGCAACGAATTGCTGAAACTGCCCTTCTCTTAGGTGGAGGATAAACCTTGGAATTCATCCATCTCTTCTTACTCAAACCCCCCTTCTCCTTCTCCTCAACAGCCTCTAGATTCAAATGATTACCCAGTGACTCTCCATTAGCAACAGGGGAATTGTCAATTTTTCCCTCAGGAGGAGATAGAGGAGATTCCAGGGGTTGGTTCAGATGATCAGGGACAGTGTTGGAATCAGAAACAAGAGTAGCACAATTTACCAGTAATTCCTCATTTGTAACAGAGATATTGTCGATTTTGCCATCAGGAGGAGTGGTGGGAGTGATACTAACCGGGGATGAGCAGTAGGGAAGGGGAAGGGACGGCGGAGGCGGAAAAGAGGGAGGAGGAGGAGGAAAGCGACCACAAGCCAGGGGGCCACCGACGGACAGCGTAGACATGGCGAGGTTTGAGATTACGCGCCGATGGTGCGTCGGAGATCCGTCGCGGCGGTTTGGGCTGAGGCTCGGCAACCGCCACCGCTGCTCCGTCCATCTCTCTTTTATTTTCTCTCTCTCTCTCTCTTTTCTTTTCTTTGCTTTTTTGTTTTTCGATGATGACAGTGATAGTAGTTATTGCAAGAGAGAATTTATATCATGTAACAGAAATTTAGAGTTTAGATCTAGACGGTTCGATCTGCTTTAGCACGGATATTTAAGACGAGCTGGATTTGTCCGGATTCTGATCAGATGGTCGGAATCTAAACACAAATTTTGAGTTACTTCAGAGTTTCCTGACTCGTAATCGGATGGAGATCCGAGAGGAATTTGGAAAGTGACAAGAGTTATGGAAAACTGAGAATATATATATAAAAAAAAATTACATAATTACATTCACGCAATTTCTATGATTCTTTAGTAATTTTTTTTAAATAAAGAACAAAATATTTACCTTTGAAATACCGGTTTTTATTTCTTAAATAAAAGGCCATGCTTTCGACAAGATTTTAAGTAGTGTACTAGATTTTAAAAATTCGAATTGTAATAATTGTGAAATTTGCAAGTTTGCAAAACAAACAAAATTGTATTTTTCTCTTTCTATTAGCAAAAATGAAGCTATTTTGTACCCAGTACATACCGTAAGAATTATATTTTCTATTACCATAAACAATGATTGGGAATCTATCAAATTTATGTCAATAATGCATTTCTTCAAGGAACATTTGAAGAAGAGGGTATACGACATTACCACTCTGTCATAAATTGGAATCCAATTATAAATCAATTTATAACTGAAACAATCTTTACGAGAATAATATGAGAAGCTTAAGCTCTTATTTAATTTCTTGTAATTTTAAAATTAGTAATGGCGATAATTCTTTACTTACTAAATGTAATGGTATCAATACAACTCTCATTTTTGTATATGTAAATGACATCATAATTACCGGAAATAATTTAGAACAAATCTAAAAAATTAAAAGCACCTAAAAGAAAATTTTGACATAAAAAATTTAAGATACTTTAAATATTTTTAGAAATAGAGGTAGCCACTTCGGATAATTAACTTTTTATTTCACTAAGAAAATATACATCTGATTTGTCAAATAGTAAAGATAGTGAAACTTTTAAAAACATAAATCAATTTCAAAGACTTGTTGAAAAAATTGACCTATCTAACGGTTACTTATCCGGATATATAATTATTCGTAAGTCAAATTAGTAAATTCATGCACTCACAAAGAACACCATAATTAGAATTGGAATTTTGAGGTTCTTACAAAATAATCCCGGTAAGGGCATTTGAATTGAAAATAATAATTCTAATGAAATATGTGGCTATTCTGATACATATTGGGTTGGAAGATTTGATAGAAAATTGACAATCGATTTTTACACATTTGTGGGTGAAAATCTAGTCACATGTAAAAGTAAGAAACAAAATATTATAGCACGATCAAACACCGAAGCCGAATATCATGTCATGACATTGGGTTTAAAACTCAAGCTCTGACGAAAATGTATTGCGACAATAATTCGGCATGACATATTGCTTCAAATCCCGTCTTTCATGTGCGAATATAGCTAGCATATAAAAATGGATTGCCACTTTATTAGAGAAAATGTTCAAGAAAAATAAATTGAAACACCGTACGTAAAAAATGAAGATTAACTTGCGGATATATACATTCCTAGTTTGAGGGGCCAAGAGTGTTAAAAATAATGGCTAGTTACAATTTTTGAATTGTAAGGAGATAGCGGTTAGTGGCTACTAGTTGATAATTCTAATTAATAGTGCAACGGTTAATATTTATTTTTCTATAAATAGAAACACATATAAAGCTGAAAATAAGATTACAATAATAAATTATTTTCTTCTATCTCTTATCTCTTACAAAAATTAACAATTAGTTTTAGATTTTGTAAATCTGGAGACGAAAGAAATTTCATTTTGAATTTAAGAAGAAAATACTAAATTGTGGACGCAATTACCTGCCTGCCGTCCAAATTTTGTATAAAGAAAATGAGAGAAAATTAAAGTTGTCACAGCAAGAAATCTCCCAAAAGAATCCCCTAAAAAATTAAGTAATTCTCTTATTTTGTTTCTTCTTTCACGCTGAACACTGCCAAGCTTTGTAATTGACATGAGTCAAGCACCGAGTGGTTGACTCATGACTCGATCGAACTACAATAATAGAAGCACTATTCGCGAGGAATACATAGTAATTAAATAAACAAATTTGAATATTGAATCAAACACAAGTATATCTCTATACATACGAAAAGGCTTCTTTTCTTTTTTTTTTTTTTTTTCATTTTGCAAACTGTACATGTCTGTCTCCATAGCTTATCCAAAGAGAAGCTAAATTGCAACGGATAGTCATGTATATTAGAAAGTGTATTCAACGGCTTCTTACCCATGTAAACCTCTTGAATATACATAAAATTATAACATATAAATCGATCATGAGAAATAATTAATAAAACATTTTTTCATTAAATTCGTTGATTTGAAACACAAAGCTTAATAATATTGTTGTGATTGATATTTTTTTTGTCCAAATTATCTCTTGCTCTTCTTAGTGAAATACATTAATCCAATTTACAAAATTACTATTGTAAGTTTCTATGAATAGTTCGACAAAATATATGCTAAACTGGGCTTTTGTTCTTTTACAATTTGAATTGGATTTTGTTTCAGGCAGGCCTTCCTTTGAAATCCAGGAAGCACTTGAAACAATATAAGCCCAGAAGTAGTACAAAAGTTTGTTTGAAGTACACACACCACGTTAAAAATATGACACTTAACACTTCTAAATGTAATATAGATGATAAAATAACATACTTTTTTTAATGAATGAACATAACTTTTTTGTGATTATGGTGTTATGACATTTATAAATTTGACATGCTTTTTCAATATATTTTTGTAAATAATGAAAAGCAAAAATTTGGTTACAATAAAAATATTTAGTTCTCACTATATGTACAAAATATTGGAGGAAACTAAATATTGTTAAAACTAAATATTGTTAATTATGGGTTGAGCTGCTATATGGGCCAAATCAAATGGAGATTGAAAAAAAGAGAGGCATCGATCTGCTAACACAACTATCTCATTTGATCTGATGAAGTGGTCCCATGGAGCTTTCCCAATTCATGTGCACGGTTCACATGAACCGTGCAAAATGTCAGTCGTTTAGCTTACAAAGGCACGTGTGTTTAATATTTCAATTAGTCTTTTAAAATTATAAAATCCACCCAGTAGAAGTTCATAACTCAGTTTCACCACCAAATCATTTCTTTTGCTCTTTCATTTAATTAGAATGCCTTTATCTCTTGTTATATTTTGGAACTCAATTATCTCAATTTTCGATGCAATAGAGGCGGTATACAATAACACTCCGGATGCGGAAAAATGTGTTAGTCGCTGATTTCATACCTCTGTACGTCTGTTTAACTTACTACATGTGCAAGTCAATTTTTATTGGGATAGACAATTGATTAAAAGGGTTTAACTTACTACATGTGCAAGTCAATTTTTATTGGGATTGACAATTGATTAAAAGGGTTTGATCATCTTATTGTGTGTAACAATGATAACCGCGTAAGTACATAATGAACGGAAGGTCAAACTAAAATTTTTGGTACAAATAAATTTAAATTGGGCCTTAATTTAAATTGGGCCTTTTTTTTTTTTTTTTTTTTGGATAAATAATGGGCCTTTAGATAGCAACAACACTTTTTACTCTCGTTTATATGTGCTTATATACTCATCATCTCTAAGCTCTCTATTCTTTGTGGGACTAACTTTAATTCCGCATATCTGGACTTATTTTTTCTTTCTTTTAACTTTTGTGTTTGTTCTCGTTCTATTAGATCGTGCAATGGACCTTGCTTTTTTTAAGTGGTTTTCTGTTTGATTTGAGGCTAGCCCATTGATTTTAAATGTTGGTCTAGGTGCAACCTGACGAAAGGACACTTATAGCCATTTCTCTTCATGCCTACACTTTCACCATTAAGAACCTTTTTTTAAGTGGTCAACCATCTTTCTAACAAAAATTCAACTACTGATGAATTTGGTCAAGAAAATATATATCTAATAACAAGAAATAGAAAAAACAAATTAAAACACAGTGCCAAATTAAAGATTACGAGAATTCATGGGCGCAAAAAAATTAAAGGAAAAATAGGTTCAAGTCAATTTTTATCTAATGAAAATGGTGTTTTTATGAAGATTTGTGATTTTAATTATCTTGGGTCTTATTCTTGATTCTTCTTCTTTTCTTTTTTAATTAAATAAAATCAATTAGGAGAAGATTTAAAAATCCGGCTATTTTTTAAATCTTCATAATCAATGGATGAATTTTTTTAAATAAAGCAATTAATTAAATCCAAGTTGTACTTTGAGATCTGGACCGTCCAATCTACTATTGCACTATATATAGTTAAGGAGCTTCATGCATTCCACCTTAAATCAGATTGGTCTAGATTCTAATCGGACAGTCCAAATTCAAACTAAAAGTACGTTCTAGTTACCGAATTCAACATTATATACTAGTGAACTATCACTACAACAGAAACGAGCATCAGAGACCGGTGAAACCGGTCTCTGAAAGTCAAGGCACCGGTCGCTGATAGTATATTTGGTCGCTGATAACCCGGTCTCTGAAAGTATCGTCTCTGATGCTTTCCAGATGACGTCACCGGTCGCTGAAATTAATTGGTGACGTCATTTTAAGATATCAGCGACCAAATGTTTGGTCGTAGATACTATAAACCGGTCGCTGATGGTCTTTTGTAATTTTTTTTAATTTTTTTAATTTTGTTTTTTGTATTGCTTTTATTCACTACAGCACAATGCACTAGAAAATATAAATTTCCTCAAATTATAATTTCACTACAACAGTAATAACATCGATATACAACAATTCTAATTTTGCCATAGTACCAAATTATATATTTCCTCAAAATTCTCAAGTCATGAAATAAAATAAGCAAAAACTAACTGACAAATTTATCCTGCATATTTAGAACTTCATATTAGAAAATATAAAATGAAACCAAATTCCAAAATTACAGTCTTTCACGTCATGACCGGCATTGTTATTCCTACATTAATACAAATCAAAATTATTAGTTATTCCTAGATAAACATATAAATAGAAACAAGTATAAGGTCATTCATGCAAAAAAAAAACTATAAATTTCTAACTCTTTATTGCATACAAAGTTACAAGTGTGATGTTCATCTATATATTACTTAGAATGTGGGTTTACTTAGCAAAGTGTGATGTTCATCTATAGAAAACTAATATTAACATAGATTCACACAATTCAATCCCAATTTAAACCCAATTCAATCCCAATTTAATCCTAATTCAATTCCAAATATTTTCAATATATTTCAATTCTAATTAAATATTTACGGCCCGAGCGAGTGGCAACGAAGGAGAAAAGCGGTACCGAACCCCTACGACGCAAGCGAGTGGCAGCAGGTGAATATCTTGATCTTCTCCTAAAAAAAGAGCAAACATCAACAATTTTACTAAAAATAGAAAAAAAGAAAAAAAGAAAAAATAATACAGAAAATAACAGAAAAACAATAAAAACAGAAAAAAAAAAAAACACCATCAAAATGAAAAAAATATAACAAAAATATAAAAACAGAAAAAAAAATGAAAAACAGCAAAAAAGGAAAAAAAAACACAAGAAAAACAGAAATAAAAACAGAAATAAAAAAACAGAAATCACAAAAACAGAAAAAAAAAAAAAAAAAAACCAGAAATAAAAATGGATTAAAAACAGAAATAAAAAACAACAAAAAAGAAGAGAAAAACAGTAAACAAAACAAAAAACCGAAATAATGTAAAAAAATAACTAAAAACAACAATCAAAAACTAAAAACTAAAAACTAAAAATAAAAAAACGAAACTAAAAATGAAAGAAAATCGGTGTAAGGACAACATCATACGAAAAAAGGCGGCAGAAAAAAAGCGAAACCTAAATTTGAAAACGCGCGGCAGAGAAAAAAAAAAAAGGAGTTAAAAACAGTTAATTTGGTCTCGAAAGTATTTTTCAAGACCACTAATAGTATTTTTCACCAGTTAATTGAGACCACTAATGGTGCCGGTCACCGATAGTGGTCGCCGAAAAGTGCCATTTTTTTGGCTAATTTTTTTTTTAAAAAAAAAAAAGGAATCGGCGATCAATAATGTAAAACCCAAATAACTAAACCCAAATCGATAATGTCATTTGGTTATGTTGGTACTATGATTATTGATGGTTGAGTTACGAATAAATAAATGTGACGAAAGACTAATCTTTTTTTAATATAATTGATGGACGGAATTGGTTTGGGAATACATGAAAAAAAAGTATGGGCAAAAAATACATAATTAAAAGTGTATAACATATTGCTAAAGTGGAGATTGTTGGATATTAATCCAACGTTGAGCATATATGTAATATAATTATGAATTGTTTATCAATATGATTGTCACAATTAAAGTGATCTAATATGGAATTAAGATATTAGACAATCTATGTATTCAATAGGATGTGGTCCATAAGTTTGTAGAACAATTTGGGCAAAGATCAAATCATTGATGGACTCGATTCCTCAAATTTGCAATTGAGAAAACTTCTTTTGAAAGTCACCCGCACTAGATCCGAGTGCGGACGAAAAAATTCAGAAAAAGAAGGGGTTTCGCTTTAGTGCGTTTTTGGACCCCAATGTGGACGCACTCAGGGTTAAAAAAAATTTTGAGTTTTAAGGCGGTTATTTGGACGCGAATCAACCCGTATTTGGGTGGGACCACCCGGTCTCTGCCAAAATGTATAAACTATATATAGATGGGTCCCCAAGACACAAGATAACCAACTCTTTTTTTCAGAAGTTATTCTTCTACAGAAATTGAGTGCTTGTCTCCCTTCTTCCACCATCAAAGAATTGAGAGGATAATTTCATTAAGAAAGTTGGAGAGGAATTCTCGAGAGGCGATCTTGTTGTCTTGGAAGACCTAGTCTATGACCATACAAACCAAAGGCGAGAATAGAAGGGCTTCTCACCGTAGAGGACTAGTCTCGTGCTCACGGAGACGATTCTTCGCAGTTGAGGATTCCATGGCCAACGTTATGGAATCAGGTATTATATTCCGCACTTATGATTATATTTATATGAGTCGGCTTTGGCATATGGCGGTCTTTTAGGTTAAGGTGGGGATTGTTTCTTCTTTCCCGAAGTGTAAGTGTTTCACCCCTAAATGAGATGTAATTATTTGATCTCTAGATAAGGCGTAATTGTTTGGCCTTCATGATTCCCCAACACCGGTCGCTGAAAATGGTCGCTGATACCCAAATCTGCTGTAGTGTATACCATGACTTGGAAATGCATAATCTACACATGTTTCAATTCAAATACTTCCAATAAAATTATACCATGACTTGAAAATATAGTGAACTATCATATGCAATATGAAAACAAACTTCAAGAATTTAACTACAAGCAATGGCAATATGATACCAAATTCAGGATTTAACTACAAGCAATTGGCAACCGAGCAACAACCAAGCTACACTAATCAAACAAATAATTAATCTTGTTCAATCGTATCATGCAAATTCTAATATGTCATAAAACATTTAACTAAGGCATATTTTCACTTACAAAAATTTACTCGTTTAAGGTATGCCATCATGCACCATATATGGTTTGATTCACAATTCAATGGGTATAATTATTACATAGTCCATTCATTACCGTCTCAATTTTTTTTATATCAATTTTATGGTTCAGTTCGTGGGAAGTGGTTATCTTATATTGATATCAAGGCTGCTGTCATGTTAGGCATCCTGCATGTATCAATTTGAGAATATAGTAAGTTGTGGTCTGTTCCATAATTGAATAATGTTAAATAATTGTACACCATGTAACACTCCAAACCACTACCATAAATATATTAACGGTAAGATTACCAACATGCAAACACATATAGTCGAATTGCCATAGCTAACAATAACAATATCTCAAGAAAGCAACAATCAACTAAACAACCAGCAAACAAAATAACAATTAATGAGAAAACAAGTTAGAAGGATCTGAGAATAAATCGAAATCCACACCTGTTAATGTAGGGAACGACAAGGCTCGAAATCAGTTCACTATTCAGAATCAAGTCGATCGAGTCATTCAAGAGCGGCCGCAATCCAACAAGCAATCAACCATCAAATCCTGCATGTTTCCTTGGCCTCTTTGTCCTCATCTCCTGGCCACATAGAGCTGCCGATGCCTCCTTAATTTCTCACTTTTTTCCTTCTTCTATTTTCCATTTTCTCTATCAATTTCTCCTTCTCTCTTCTCCACTATTTTTTTTCCATTATTTATTCTTGCTCTGATCTGGTTGTAATTTGTGATATTTTCCAGGTTAAATGGCGGACTACCCTCAATAAAAAGAGTAAGATTAGTAGAATAAGCAGTTCGATCCCCATAAAAGAAAAAGAGGAAATATTATGAAGTCTCCATCCTTTGTTTTTTTTAATGTGAAAAATTCAAAACATAAATTGATGAAAATTTAGGGTAAATTTTATTGGAGGTCACCAAACTTTGTTATTTGTGACAATTTGATTACTCAACTTTGATTTGTCACATGTTAATCACTCAACTTTGTTATTTGTCCCAATTAAGTCATTCTATATTTTTTCATCCAAAATAATAACGGAATATGCTCATTCCGTTAGTATTTTGGACGGAATATGCTCATTCCGTTAGTATTTTGAACGGAATATTCTCATTCCGTTAGTATTTTTGGATAGAATAAGTATATTCCGTTAATATTTTGGATGAAATAAGAATATTCCGTTAAGATTTTGGATGGAAAAGTATAGAGTAAGTTGATTGGGACAAATAACAAAATTGAGTTACTAAAAATGAACAAATCAAAGTTTAGCGACCAATTCGTGATAAATAATAAAGTTTAGTAACCTCCAACGAAATTTATCCAAAAATGTATGAAGGCCCAACAATATATTTCTATTTTCATATTTTTTATAAAAACCCAAGAGTGTACATCACATGTGCAAACCATTATTTTTGTATCCTTCCATTTAATTTTTCAATTTAAATATCCTTTTTAAAGAAACCACACATTTCTCGAAATAACCCCTAACTTTAGAAAACTTACAAGCATATCCAAATCAACACTATTTATATGTCAGTAGTAAAACTTTAATTAATATAATGTCAAACAATTATTTCAACGCATGTACAAAGCATAAATTTCTAATTTCGGAAACTTAAATGTTAATTAGTACACTAGATAGTCCAGATTATTTTTCAACAATTTAATATGGGTCCCAACATATTATGATGACTTGATAAAACTATCTTCAAATACGTGATTTACTTCAATTTGCATAAAATATTCAAATATTAAATATTGGGATGTTACAAAGATTATGAAGAGCAAGAACCCAAAACTCAAATGCTAGATGAGAACAAGCTTTTGGATTAGTGGCTAAGGAATATAGTCTCTATGTGAGAGATCATGTGTTTGAAACCTAGATGGGAGAATTTCTTTGTTATAATAATAGGGGTATTAAATAGTTGGATGGCTTGACCTCCAACCTTTACTAAAAAAAACTAAAATAGTAGGCGTGTCAATACATTGAAATTTATTGATGCGTGCTGTACCTTGTCACACAGTACTAGAAATAAACACAATATGTAATTTAACGGTACAATATCATGATTCGGTAAGACGCGTTTTAAAATGTACACTGATTTAACTACATTTTTCGTAAGTTTTAGCTTTTTTTTTTAAAAAATATTTTGCAGTATTTTCTGTCTTTTGGTATAATTTTATTATTGTTTTTGTGGGTCTAGTCAGTGCTCAATACCAACAAGGGACATGTACGTTATTATGGCTCCAATGCATTGCATTGATTTTATAATTAAATTCTGCAGCTTTTTTACTATTATTTTTTGTGTAGCAGATTGTATGTGTGTTTTTGTATATAGTGATGCATTGAAAATTAAAGAGAGTCCTTTAATTTGAACTTTTCAACATAATTTTCAAATTGAAATGTACTTTGGACCAAATTTTACATTTTTTTTGAATTTTTACTATTCTTTTAGAATTTTTTAAAATCACTATTGTGATTTTAAAAAATTTTGTTAGAAAAATCAAGTGACTCGGTTCAGGGAATAACCAACAACTCGAGATATACTGACATCCCGTTTGGCTCTCACACACCACATGCCCACGCCCACACCCACACAAAAGAAAAGGCACTGCCATTTTTTGCGCTGTGAATGTGTATCCCATGCATCAGAGACTCGGGTCAGGAATCCTTTGGATCCATTTTTTTTAAAATGAGTTCCTTTCATATGAGCTAGAGTATCTGAACGTGGGGTCACTTTGTCAGTTAAATTAAAAACCCAAGTTAAGTAAACCATCATCTTAGGATTAAAGAAAGGAGTCCACCTATCATAATCTTTTCTTGACTCATTTCAGAAAATTAAAACAATTTTCAAGAAAACTGAAAGAAAACCTTTATTTTCTTCTCTATTTTATTTTTGTGGTTGCAGTGTATAACCTTGTCATGTATAATCTCGGTGCCCCAGCCAAAACTAGAGATTTAGCAGAGCTTGTGACAGGGCTAGCTCTTGTTGGGTTCCTCTAATTTGCTATTAACATAGTAGCCGCACCTCGGTTTGATGCCCCACTAATGATCAAGGCCATAGTAGAGGAGGACCTACAAGAGGAGGCCCCACTCGAGGAAGTCGGACAGGAGGACCTACAGCCTCCGCCGGCCCCACAGGATGAGGCCCCACAAGAGGAGGAGGAGGAGGGCCCACCTCCTAGCCAATGAGGATAAATGTTTCATCTTTGTTTTTTTTGTAGAAGAAAGTTTTTATTAGCAGTAATGGAGGCCAAGAGGAGGTTTGACTCTGTTAAACAATACTTAGTTTCCTCCAATATTTTGTACATCTAGTGAGAACTAAAGATTTTTATTGTAACCAAAATTTTGTTTTTCATTATTTATCATATTTCAAAATATATAAAAAAAAAAAAAACACATCAAATTTATAAATGTTCTAACACCATAATCACCAAAAAGGTATGATCATTCATTAAAAAAGTATGTTATTCTGTCGAGTCCTATCTATCATCTATATTACATTTTTAGAAGTGTCAAGTTCCATATTTTTATTGTGTTTGTGTGCACTTCAAAAAACTTGTGTAGTACTTCTCGGCTTACATTTTTTGAAGTGCTTCCTGGCTTTCAAAGGAAGGCCTGCGAGAAACAAAATCCAATTCAAATAGTAAAAGAACAAAAGCCCAGTCTAACATATATTTTGTCGAACTATTCATAGTAATATTGTAAATTTGGGTTAATGTATTTCACTGAGAAGAGCAAGAGACAATTTGGGAGAAAAAAAAAGATGTTTGTAATTAAGGATGTTATTTTCCCACCTCCTTTTCTTTGAAAAAAAGAAAAAAAGAAAAAAATAAAAGCTAGATTGCATTGAATGTTATTGAAGGCATGATGAACTGATTTAATTTGCATGTGCATTCTTTCATTGTCCTTCAGTTTTTATCATTTAAAAAAAAATATTGTCAGCCTCAGCAAATCTCAAATAGATATTTTTCTTTTGTTCTGTTGGTTTTCCTTTCATTTTTTTTTATGATTTCATCTCACTGTTTAATTTGAATTGGAATTTAATTGAATAAGGCTGCCTTGACTAATAAGTGTGTGTATATAATAGAGCTAGGATGCTCTTAAGCTCAGCAAACTATTTGTGAGTTTAATTTTAAAATATATGATTGACTTTAGAGATGAGTTCAAACCGTTGAAACCGATTTACTTCACAAGTGATACATTTACATGTAAAATTTATAATTTTCAAATTAATTTCATGTAAAGTCAAGCGGTAAAAAGAATTATAATTTAACATATAGACCTTGTTATCTTTACCGCATGACTTATAATAAATTAAGTCTAAAATTTATAAATTTGATACATAAATGTATTTCACGTACGTCGAATTAGATCAACGGTTTGGATTTTTGTGGAAAGTAACTTCGATAAGTTTTGAAGTGAATTTCATCATAGGATCATAGGACTTAGTGAGCTTAAGAGCAACATAGTTCTACTTTGTGTTCATACATAGCTACACACTGCCCACTAATAAGCAAACCAATCAGAATAAATACTACAAATTCTGCATATATTAGCCTATTATTTTTGTCAGAACTTAATAAATAGAAAACACGATATCACATATATAATATTTCTACAGAGAAAGGTATGTATGAAGTTCGTCATCATCGTCATGACGCTAATCGCTATTATCGCAAGTGTACTGCACATATTGTCGTTCATGTTGATGTTAGATGTAGCAACCATCATGGATGTAGCAACCACCATGCTTGTTTTCGCCAGCTTGGTCTATTTATGTGCTTGTTTTCGACCATTGTTCAGAATTATGATGCCATCAAGGCATCAACACCAGCCCGATTGTTGTTGCCGATGTTAGTAGCAGTCCTTGTGCTTGTTTTGGGCCACTTCATTTATCGCTATTATTCTTTTCGGTCACTTCGTCAGGGATTCCAGCTCGTTTCTCCTAGCCATATGATCTAGTTTAATTAGTCTATATTTATTGTTAATGTTTTTTTTTTGTTTTTGTCACGTGCAGCACTGAACATTGGATTTGCCTACTGTTATGTGTTGTGACCTACACTATTGTTATATATTGATGAGGTAGCTGTGCAAGGATGGTGAAATTGATATGGCACTGGATTTTCTAAAGGACATGATTTCTAAAGAATGTTAGTGTGACCAACAATTAACAATCTCATAGATGGGTTGTGTTGTGTTGTGTTGTGTGTGTGAAAAATTAAGCTGAAATTGAGAAGGCAATTTCATTTCACCTTAGTATCATACTGTTTCTATTTTACACAGCACAGTGGTAACTATATATTGCTGTGGTTCAGCCCAAGCAAAGCATAAAACTGTCAAAGATTTTATAGAATTACTAAACTATTCGAGTTCTAATAGGGATAAACAAAATTCAAGATTTTGGAGATCAGTGAGCCTAGGCTATGGGTCACTAATAAATACGGAATCATTCCGAGCAAAAATTAAAAGGGGATATAGGAATTGAATCCTCTGCCTCCTAGGGGGCAGGATTTTCCTGCCCCTGAGTCACTGACATGTGGACCGCAGTAAAATTAAAATTAATATTTAAATGCTTAATTCCGTTTGGACCTACATGTCATCCGCACTGGGGGCAGGAAAATCCTGCCCCCCCGGGGAGCAGGTGATCTCCTTCCGGGGATATATTACTGTTAACAATTTCGGCAATCGGCTTTTACTTAGTTATGACATCATTGGGTGTCAGGTGTATCTCCTTGATATTGTAGCTCCACTTGCAGAAACTACATGGAATCGAAAAAAAAAATTAATATCACAAAGTTGAAAACTTGAAACAATGACTTATCCAAACAATTAACTCAAAAATAATGAATCGAAAAAACTATAGGAGAGCAGATTGACAACTGTAAGCCCTAAATTCTAAACCCTAAACCCTAAACCAATCATTTTTTAGCATCATTACTAGAGAAAAAAAATCTAAAGCAACGAAAATGTAAATGAAATTTCATAAGATTGAAATGTTACCTGGACCTACCAGAAGCAGTGATTGGAAATCTTGGTGCGCAGAGTGCGTATAACTAGCTAGCGTACTAGAGATCGGAGAGTTGGAGAATCTGAGAGAGTGACAACGAACAAAGAATTGCTTTTTTTTTTTTTTTTTTTTTTTTTTTTTTTATCTTGGGTTTGTAATTTTAAGGTTAAGATGAGTGAAGCAAAGGGTGACATATATAATTAGATTTTCAGGCCCATATCATATTGGGCTTTGGGCCAGCCAGGTCGAGCCTTGAAATAGCCTTCAGGATTCATGCAAAATAAACAATTAATTAATTGCGAGTTACAAACGAAATATTTTTCATGATATTTTTAAAATAAAGTATTCACAAGTCTAGCTAATACAAATAAAACTATTGCATTTTTTTTTAATCTGATGTTTCTTTATTAACTTTATATAACTGAACTCTAAATTGTTAAATAAGTATTAAATTGCAAAATTAATTCAATCGGTTTCTTTATGCGATTATCATGGCATCTGACATGAACACGTACATACAAGGTGGAACCCACTACTTTAATTGTGCTTTGAGAGTCGTGCAAAGTTAAAAAAAACTACTACTTTAATTGTGCTTTGAGAGTCGTGCAAAGTTAAAAAAAACTATTTAATTAATTACTATAGTAAGTTTTCAGGTTTGAACAAAAAAATTATTCAATAAATTTTGAAATTGGTATCATATGACAACAATGTCATACTGGCCGGACTCTTCATTGTTACATTAAAAATCAGCGAATTAATTAATTGATGATTTCTTTTGTAGGGACAATAAGTGCAGCTGAGAAATCCATTTGGAATGGAGGCATGTAGCACCATTCAAAATGGAGCAGAACAGACAATTTTGGCCAATTAGTTAGAATATATTTTGGGTATATTTGAAAGTTCCTTGTTGTAATGTTTTTTGGTTTTATTGTATATGTTTTCGATCTATGTTTCAATGATATGGGAGTTAGACTTGTGAATGGATATATTTTTTAAATATCATGAAAACATAGATCGAAATAGCTGATTAAACTTGTGAATACTTTATTTTGCAATGGATTTATTGTTTCTTCCAAAGGCTTCAGGATTCATGCAAAATAATTAATTAATTGTGAGTTACAAACGAAATTTTTTCATGATATTTTTCCATTGAAACATAGATCGAAATAGCTAAATACAAGACAATTAATCTATGTTCTTCATATATTATGTTTTCGATCTATTTTTTTTAATCTATGTTTCAATGATATTCGTTGTTTTCAGTGGGAAGTGGGGAATGTAAAATAGTACCGGGATGTCATTTAGGCTTGTTATTTCCATGGATATATCCATGTAACAATGAAAATCATATTTCCATGCAAATATTAGTGCATGCAAATACTTAGATGGGTCCCACGTACATTGTCTTTGAAAATAATCAGGTGGGCTACATTTGTTTGCCTTGGAAATGCTTGGGTAGAGCTCACGTTTGTTAGGTTTGAAAATACTCGGGTGGGTCCCATATATGTTGTTCTTGGATATAATTTAGATGGAGGCCAACTGTTCTATGTGCCATTTTTACAAGAGTAATCTCATAAGAAAAGTCAGAAAAGTGTATTTCCAATGGCGTTTATGAAAAAAATACTTACTATTTTGAACAAATGTTGTTGCGAAGGGACTTTTTTCAAGGTAGGCTCATAAAAATGTCATTTTGAAAGATTTTTTTAAGGATAATTCCATGGAACAAGTCATTTATTGCCTTTGGAAGAAACTCCAATTTTAGTGGTGTACACCGTCGAACCTGATGTCATGAGAGGAGGTGAGAAAGTTGAAGAGATGTTGAACTACGTACATTGCCTCGGCGCCCGGGCAAATTAAAGAAGAGAAGGTGAATGGCCGATTCAATCGGACACTCATTAATTGCACATTACATATTTTTATTAATTAACAATTAATTCTCCTTTTTGTCATCATGTCATGGATAAAAGTCCTGCCACTCAATAAGCATGGTTCACAAAATTAGAATTGAAATCAAAATCGGGATCGAGATCGGTCACTTGATCATCAAAATAGAAATCAGATGAATCGGTAAGAATTGGATTTCACTTTTATAATTTTCTTCTATAAATACTCATTTCACCATTATATTTGTGTGTTTGCTTTATATCAAACTTGTTTAAATGTTGAATTTTTTTTATTCAATTTGTTATATATTTCTGATATTTTGTTTCTAATGTTATTCAATTGTTCACAAATTTTGTTATAGCTAGATGTACGTACTGACTTGTTGTCATAGAAGTACTTGTTTTTTACTAGTTTTGTCTATTTTAGTTTCTTCTCTCTATATATATATATACACACGCACGTCATTAACATCATTAATTCCTAACCCCAATTACAATTACAATCACAATTATAAATAATACTTTTTCACCAAATTAAACGTCTGACACCACATTTTTTAATTTAAGTGAGTTATAAAACGTCATATTTTTTCATATTTTAGAATAAAGTATTTATGTAATTACTATTTTTAACTTCTTCTTTTTTCTATTTCTTTATTAACTATATATATATTTAACTGAACTCTAAATGCTCAGCTAAATTAAACCTTTACAATTTGGGCCATATATAACAATTGAAAATTATAACAGACGTACATATATTAAATTGGGATATATAAATAGAGAGTGTCTTCTATGGACATAAAATTATAAAATGAACAATTTTATTTTCAAAATTAAAAAATAAAAAATTTATTTTTTTTTTTTTTTTTTTTTTTTTTTTTAAAAAAATTTTTTTTTTTTTTTTATTTTTTTACAATTTATTAAGTGGGTACAAAATATCAAATTCAGACCATTAATTTTGTACCCATTAATAAATAGAAAAAATAAAAATAAAAATTGGTCTCCAAGCACATATTAACATGACGAACAAGATGAACGGCGGATATATTGTTTGAACTTTGAAAAAAAAAAATTTAAAATGCTAGTCCATATAATACCTATAAATTATAAGAGACGCTCCTAATTTTGTATTGACAATTTTTATTCTTGATCATAAGAATTATTTTTATGTACGTACGATATACTATATAAATTCCACAATTAATTTGTCTCTCCAACTGCTTCCACTTTGACAATTTCATAAATTAAGGAACAAAAAGAGAGAGAAGAGATCTAGCTAATTAATCGCCATGATTGATCGATGTCTTATGGTATGTATGAAGTTCGCCATCATCGTCATGACGCTAATCGTCATTATGGCAAGTGTACTGCGCATATTGTCGTTCATGTTGATGTTAGATGTAGCAACAATCATGGATGTAGCACCCGTCATGGATGTAGCAGCAACCACCACGCTTGTTTTCGCCAGCTTGGTCTATTTATGTTCTTGTTTTCGACCATTTGTTCAGAATTATGATGCCATCAAGGCATGAACACCAGCCCGACTGTTGTTGCCGATGTTAGTAGCAGTCCCCGTGCTTGTTTTGGGCCACTTCATTTCTCGCCATTATTCTTTTCGGTTATTTTGTCACGGATCCCAGCTCGTTCCTCCTAGCTAGATGAAGGGATGAAATTAATAATGATCATAATTAATATTGATATTTTGATGAAGTTATATTATTTTGATTATAAAATAATTAAAAATGTAATTAGGAAGCCATTCAACAATTTTAACACGAATGAAGGCGTTTAGAAGCGAAGATGAAGAATGTGAAACTGTTTCAATGGTCTAGTCTGATTTTTTTGTTTGTTTAAGCCACTATTGGATAATCGATTTTCAAAGTAACTTAATAAATAGTAAAAAAATAAAAAGAAATATAAAATTTAGTCTCTAAGCATATTTTAACATATAGATCACATCTAACGGTTTGAATCAATTTTTTAGACTTTGATAATTGAAAAATGATTTAGTTGCATAGGACCTCAAGAATAGGGGTGTCAATGGGTACGGTATGGGTCGAGTGGAAGCATTTTCATATCCATACCCATTAAAATTGACCTTATCCATACCCTACTCTTACACATTAAAAATTGACCGTACCCTACCGTATCCGTACCCATTAATATTATTGGGTAACGAACCGGTAGCTGGTGAATAACGGATAATACTAATATAATAATTAATTTTATTATATTTTATAAATAGAACATAAAAAACTAATTTATTTAACACATATGTAATTGCATTACTAATTAAAATAAAAATAAATATGCAATCAATTTCAACTAAATTATTTTTTATAAAGCAATAAATTCAAAAGCATGAATATCTATTCTAAAAAAAATTCAATTATTTAACTAAATAACAAAACATGCAAATAAAATAATATTTTAAACATTATTTTAATAACAAAAACATACGCTACTAAATAATAAAAACACATCACTAATTATTACTCAAATTTTATTATAGAGGCACCAAAATGAAATTATGGAAGAGTAAATAAATATTGAATTTAAATATATATAATTTTAGATTTTATAATTACCCTATAGGGTAACGGATACGAAATAGTTATTACCCATACCCATACCCATTTGGTTATCGAAAAAAATTTCTTACCCATACCCATACCCAATAAACTAACGAAAAAAAAATCTTACCCATACCCGCCTTATCGAATACGATACGGATGGGGTAAACGGCTAAAACGGTACCATTGACACCCATGTTCAAGAACAATTGATTTGATATTAGCACCCCCGTGCCCCCGCTCTCTCTCTCTATATATAGAGCTTAGTGACAAGTTCGTTGGATCAGGATTCTTTATCGCATTTACATGATCCTGTTCTACCATTTATCACTCAAAGATGCGCTGAAATTTTCTAATACGTACGAAGAAACATTTGGATGTGAGCATTATACTCTCGAATCACTGAACCTAGTTTATAAAAAAAAAAATAATAATAAAAAAGAGTGCCTCTAAGAAGGTTTTCGAAAAAAGAAAAAAAATACACCATATCTGGCTTTGCTTATTTGTGGTGCTTATCGTCCCAAACTGAATTTACTCTTTACTCCCTTCAATTTGTGAAACTACATGACCGTAATATCATTTTCTTTTTTTCTAAAGCCCGTATTATCATTTGACCAAGTCTTTCCTCAGCCCATTTCATCTTATTGGGCTTTCCTCATCCCATTTTTCGTCTTATTGATCGGGCAAAGCCGATAAGCCTCTTGAGGAAACAGACGCCAAACTCAAAAACGCGTTTAAACTCAGTTTTACTATTGACTGCAGATTTATTTTAACTTTACGCATGCACGAGTATTAGAGACAACGAGAGAAATTACATAACCTATGCGCTGCATGAAGTAAAAACAGCTCTGTCAATAACTTTGCACGACGGTAATATGCTCCCGGCCCCCTCCTTAATTTCCTTTATATTTTTAATTTTGGGCAAAATTAATTGTTATTTTTTTTTTTCTGCTATTGGTGTTTTAATCTGTTTAACAGGATATTATTTGATTTTACTATTTGTAGTTTTCTACTGAACTATATGAAATTCAGAACGCAAACTTTTCCTTTAAGAAACAAATGGTACGATCGACGTTCAAATGCCCAATTCGTGCATCACATCCTTATGTAAATAATCAATCTGAAGTGCTCAATATGATATTTTTATATAATTAAATTGTGCTTCGAGAGCATATGCGTTATGAAATTTACTTCTAAGAAGCATGTACGAAAATTGGAATTGTGTAGTAAATTGAGCAAGAGCTAGCTGTGTTTTGTTGCTATTATTTTAACTATTATTTTGCTCAATACCAAAATTTTGAGAATGCAGAAGCATGCATGTTGATAAAAGCAATGCTAGAAATGCTACACATTTAAAAATAACTAAATTTAAGCCATTTCCTGAAGGTATCTGAAGAGGTTCCGACAATTGCTAGGAATTCTTCTGATGCATTGCATTGAACAATATGTCGATATAACATCTATACATATATTAGTCAATCTCCCCACACACACACACACACACACACATTTCATTGCATATTATATTAAAATTTTAACTACATTATATTTGCAGAAATTCAACGCAGTCGATGTCTAATTATTTCTTAGTAGATAAATACGACCATAATGAAAAGTGAAGTTACTCAATACTACTATAATTTGAATTATTTGCATGAGACAAAAAATGCTCATTTGCATGCATTATCCATGCAGTTGATGTCAATTGCATGGGTATAAATCGGTTCATACAATTGACCTCCATGGTAATGACTCTTATTTACATGGGGCCCATGTAGTTGATCAATTGCATGGGTGCGCAAACTTCTTTTGCATGGGTTAAAAATTGGCAGCCGAAACAATTAATTTCCCATGCTATAAATAAAGTACCCACGCAAATATACCCATGCAATATGTATATAATGTGGTATTGTTCAATTAGCTGCTAAGATGTATTTTTTTCTCATCTGCATGGGTAGAATTATGAATAAGCCCATGCAAAAAAAATTCACAAATAATATTTTTTTATTATATTGCAATAAGCACTTCATTAAGCTCATTCAATTCATTACAATTATTGCCAAAGTACACACTAAATATAAAATAAAAACCATTTATTAAAATCAACATAAATATTCATATTACTTTGTTTGATATTACAATCAAGTCATACCAAAATCTCACATAGCACAAGTTAACACTAATCCAATAAGCATACTTACATCATATCAACACAACCCACAAACCCTTGCACAGTTCTGACTTCTTAGATAGTATGAGAGCTTAATCTTTAGGTGCATGAAGTCCAGTGATTTGATAATATTCAAGCTGCAATGATTATAGATATTTGAAAGTTAGATTTGTTCTTTTGTAAAACAATTTTCTATTTAGTTAAAAATTTGAAATAATAAAATAGAATTAATATCGTTTTACAGTAGCAGTACAGGTTAAATCTTGTCGTAGTAATTTAGCAAAATAATTCCACTAAAATACTAATTCAACTCTAAAACAACCGCTAAGCAATATAATAACAAAATAAAGAACATAGGAATATTGAAATGGCGCATCTGGCACCAAGTTAATGCTTGCACTATCTGAATAATAAACAACTTTTCCAACTTTAAAAAATGACAACTTTATACTTAACTTAAAATATTAGGCATTTTGTCCTTCATTTCCTCTCTGCACTCTTTGCCTTGATCAAATTGCTTCTCTGGACCTGAGAATCAAATCATGTCACATGTACTGAAAATTAGTACAAACAAACTTGGCAATATGGTCCAGATCAAATAAATTAGTACAAACATGGAGGATGTCATTATGATCAATAGTTCCTTGAGTAATCTAAGCATATGGTCCAAACACAATTTATTACATAACATTTAACAAGTGTCATACAAAAAATTTTAATATCATCACAGACTATTGAAATTGTTAAAAATTATTGTGGCATCCCTTGACCTTGTTTTTGTATTTCTCACAAAGCTATTACTCTCAACCATATATAGTGAAACAAAAAGGCCAAAATTAAAGAAAGAAATGCATATCTTGCTCACATATAGTTGTAATAGCTGTCCACCTTCAAGTGGAGATATGCACAGCAGCTAGCACTGGTGCATCCCACAAAATATTTGACCATCCTTGACTATAGCACATGAGTAAAGCACAAGTTACAATCCTTTTTTCCTTGCTGTGTTTTCACTATGTTTATATTGGTATTTGACTTCGAGTCAGGTTTTGCAAAGACCAAATGAATAACCATCAATTCTGCAAATACCTTAATTTTTCAATTGAACCATATTAACAAGTTATTGGTCAATCTTTACTTTTTATGGTCCTCTTTAATCAAGGCTAAACTAAAAAGAAGTACTTAATTTTTCCGATCACACTGAACCATATTAACAAAAAATCAAACTAACTTTTTTCCATGAAAATAAAAATAGTAAGCGACCTCTTGATGCTCTTGCCCAAGCACTCATGCGTACCATAGCCAAGATGCTTCCTCTTCTCCTTGTTTGTGAATAACGCTAGGTCATCATTGTTCTTCGAGTGCCTCGTTGCATCCTTGCTAGTTAGGTCTTTTCCTTCCTTTCTTCCTTGACACTCCAAACTAGAAGTCTCCTAACCCTGAATGGAGTCGATTTAAAGTAGAAGGAAATAGCCTAGGTTTTGGAGGAGAAATTTCGATTTTGAGGCAAAACAGGTAGAAGAGGGGAGGGTGGTAAGAAGAGGAAAAAATAACACTTAGGCGGCTGGGAGGAGAGAGCTAGAATTTTGGTAATAAAATAAAAAAATTAATTGGTGGAAATTAAAAAATTTCTGAGACTCATTTACATGGACATATAACTTGGCAACAACATGAGTAGTTACATTAATTGCGTGGGTTTATTAATTGCATGGGCCGAAAATTTTAGCTCATGCAAAAAATATCAATTGTATGGGGATTATTTATAGATGCAATTGTGTTTAGTTACCCATATTAATAATGCAAATTCTACTAGTTAACATATATAACCAATGGAACCATGAGCTAAAATTAAGGAACATATATATTTTATATTAATTTGCATGCAAGTTTGAACTCAAAATCTAATTATAATAAAGTGTAGCTAAACAAAAATATTTCTAGTATTTTTTTTACTATTTTTTTTATATATAAAACCACTGCTTTTTTATGGTGTCAGAATTTTCAAATCAAGTGATATTCTATTTATCTAAAAGAATATAAAATTTGATCTTCAAGTACATTTTTATATAAATATCATGTTGAAATGTTTAGATTGACTATATATATTTGGACTTTGAAAATGAAGATATGAGTCTATTTTCCTTGGGTGGATTGGTTGCAAAGTTCAAATAACAGCTACTTGATTTTTGGCTAGTCAAGTAATCAATCATGTAGATAGCTGCTAGATCAATCTTGACTAGAAACATTTTTTTTAGTAATTTTGCTAGTTGAACTATCTAACTATATATATATATATATATATATATATATATAGAGTTGGGCTATGGTACTCTATAGAGTACCATGGCTCGGTGCTCTACGGCACTATATTTTTATTTTAAAAATTCAAACATCCGATCCGAACGTTGAACATGTTCTTCATATTGAAATGTGCTTGGAGACCAAATTTTACATTTTTTGGAATTTTTTTGCTATTTATTAAACCACTTTGAAAATCGCAGATCCGATGGTCCAGAAATTTTTACTGTTTTTTCACGGATGAGATTTTCAAAGTGGCTAATAAATAGCAAAAATTTCAAAAATGTAAAATTAGACACACATTTCAATAGAAGAACATGTTCAACGGTTCGAATCGGGTGTTTGGATTTTTAAAATGGAGATATAGCGTAGAGTACCAAGACGTTTTACTCCATAGAGTACCATAGTCCATCTCATATATATATATATATATATATCAGCAGGGTTCTAAATTGATAGCTATAGCTTTTTCGGAAAAGCTATAACTCTATTAACCGTTTTTCTTTTATAATGATTCTAAATAGCTAGCAATGGTTGCGCTATGACTGCGCTATAGTTTTTTCAGACCTTAAAAACTATAATGCTATAATCGCTATTTAGAACCTTGATATATATATATATAGAGAGAGAGAGAGAGGTCAGTATATGCTCTTGTAAGTAGCTATGGATCGGAAAAACTGTCATGTATTCTAGGGCGACTTTGCATGATCATACATATATGCAAGCTTTAGAAGGAATTCAAGTGAACCTATATATGCTATGTACATAAATAAATATACAAATATCCGGGGTTAATTAAGAGAAAGTTGGAGAAATTTGATTTCGACAAGGAAATAATAATAGTGTGAAAGCATGATTACAAAATTGGTGAAAGCTTTACCAAATTCCACTAAATCATGATGCATGTGGATCGGCTGTCCAGTAATTGCACAAAATATTCATAGACTACAAGGTTATTGTGATCTCTATTTTTCTCATGAAACAAGTAAAAGGCAATCGGTTATTACATGCATGCATAATATATTCATAGAATAAGTACATATTTTTTGAATGAATGAGCATAATTTTTTTTTATTATGTAAAGATGATAGAATAACATTTTTTTTAATTAATGAGCAAACTTCTTTTGTGATTATATAAAAATGATATAATAACATATTTTTGAAATGAATGAGCATACATTTTTTTTATGATTATGTAAAGATTACAGAATAACATGTTCTTTAAATGAATGAGCATACTTTTTTGTGATTATAGTGTCATGACATTTATAAATTGGGCATGTTTAATTTGTGTATAGTACTTGACAACATATTGAAAAAAAAAATTCTAGCCCTTAGTTCTCACTAGATAAAAAATGGAGGAAACTAAATGCAGTTTATTGGATAAAATATTAGAGGAAATTAAATATTCAGCACAACTCAGCTGCGCTACCTGAGCGACATTTCTTATTTTCTTAATAACTAATTGCCTTTTAAAATGTGTCAGTCGCTAATTTAATAACTCTACATCTCTGTTTGACTTACTACATCTTAATGCCAATTTTTTCTGGAAATATAAAAATTGATTAAATTGTCAGGGAGTTGACAATGATTATAGTATTTCTCATGAGTTTACCAATGGAAAAACCTGAGATTGATAATCAACGTACTGGTGCAACAATCTGACGAGATGGTCCAGGTGAATAATTCTGAGATTGAGAATCAACGTACTGGTGCAACAATCTGCCGAGATGGTCCAGGTGAATAATTCTGAGGCAGAGCAGTAGTAGTTAGGGGTTGTAGGGTAATTTCTTTTATTTCTTTCTATCCTGTTTTTATTAGTTGTCTTTGATTCTTGGTTCTTTAATGATATATTGTACTGTTTCATTTATTCATTTAAAATAAATAATATGATGATTGTGAATTTGTGATAATATATTACATGTACAATTTTCTTTCTATGATATCTTATTTCGATTTTTCCTTCTATGCCGTGGCCGGAGAATCACAATGGGCACGACTCTTGAAGCAAACTGAGCCGGGATAACTTGGTGTCAAAAGAAGTTTAGACATATAAATCTCAACGGCTACTGAGAGGGTGGGGTCCCTTGTCAGACACTTTTAAACTCCAATTATGAGCTAAGGTCCAGGGGAAACATAAAATATAATTCCTACACTAAGAAATTTCCTAAGTTTGTTAATGTCCATACAAAATTTTCTACAAAATTTGCAATTTGAAGTTGTGAACTTCTTCAAGTTTTATTTATTTTTAAAATGGAATTGGATAATAATCTGCAACTTAAACTTTTTTGATGACCAAATTGTATAATAATCTGCAACTCTGAGGACCAAATTGGACTTTGCTGTACATAACAGCTAACAAAATTGAAAATTCTGTCCAATATCTGGTAAGGACATGCTTTGCAATGCCTTACAATTACATCCTCCTAGCTAGCTAAAGTAGTTTCGGGTTTCGGGTTTAATTAAGGCAACCCAATGGCACAATCCCATTTCCATAGCATGCATGATAGCTGCTCTAGTTGTGCCAATGGAAGTAACAAAAGATTGGTCAACCTCTTGGATACGGATAAATTAGGCGCCCCACCTCCTCTTTTGATTTCTATATTTCTCTGCCACAAAATTAAAATTGAAAAATATGAACGTTTACAAATGCTAAGCATCTCTGCTGTGTCTGTGTGCCCTCCTATTGAATGCAGAAACAAAATCAGAAAAATGATGAATCAATGCAAAATATATCCCCTGACAGCCGCTGTCAGTATTTTCAAAAAAAAAAATGCAAAATATATAATATAGTAAAACCCCAGTCAGCTGTTAAAACTAAATATGACTTTGCAAAGAATCACCTTGTTTTTGTCTATAAACGGTTAGATTTAGAAGAGTAGGGTCTTGCTCTCCTAGTTCGAGAGTAGCGGAGTCAGTTTCGAATTATCCTGCTAAATAGCGACTAGGTGACTGAGCTGAATAGAGACTAGGTCAAATTACTAGACCGTGTTGGGTTAGAACTAGACACTCTACTTAATTAGAGATAACTAAGCGCGCGCGCGCATATATATATATATATATATATTGAACTTGTATAGATTGTCTTTCAGAATACAGCCCTTCAGAATATTCTTAGTTATAAACCCGTACCACTGCCCATTCTGATTTTTACTTGTTTTAATTTGCATGCAAACTCAGTGGACAAAGTGGTGTAGTCAATGTTACAATCTCATGTTTGGCTATGAACGACAGGTAACTTTAGAGTTTAGACAACACAGGAAGATCAAGTCATTTCTTTCAGCGAGAAGCTTAATTTTAATCGTTTTGTAATATCTTATATACTTCAGTTCTGTTTCAAAGGGGGTCGATGACTAATTAATGTTTTGGGTCTTTCAAGGAAAGAAGCGGTGAAGAAGTCCAACATTGCTTCAATGGGTGTGTGTGTGTGTGTGTGTGTGTGTGTAGAGAGAGAGAGAGAGAGAGAGAGAGAGATGGGCTATGGTGCATTGCAATGCATAGACACCTTTGTGCATTGGACCATAAATCACCGATTCAAAGTCCAAATGACCGATCCAAAGTTCATCTTGTTCTCCATATTAATATGTGCTTGGAGACCAAATTTTACATTTTTTGGAATTTTTTTACTATTTATTAAGCCGCTTTAAAAATCGCTGATTCAACGATTTCACTGTTTGGTTAAGCCACCATTGGATCAACGATTTTCAAAGTGGCTTAATAAATAATAAAAAAATTCCAAAAAATGTAAAATTTGGTCTCCAAGCACATATTAATATGGAGAACAAGATGAACAGTTTGGATCGGTCATTTGGATTTTGAATCGGTGATTTATGGTCCAATGCACAAAGGTGCCTATGCATTGCAATGCACCATAGCCCATCTCTCTCTCTCTCTCTCTCTCTATATATATATATATATAAGGAGGGATCAAGTTATAATAATTTTGAGTTACCACAAAGTTACAACAATGGTTATCTAAATAAAATGTGCTTCCAGATCAAATTGTACATTTTTTTTGAATTTTTTTACTATTTATTAAGTTGGGTACAAAATTCAATGGTCTGAATTTGACTAGTTTTTATACCCATCTTAATAAATAGTAAAAAAATAAAAATAAATATAAAATTTGATTTGAAAGCACATTTTATTTAGATAATCATGTTGAACGGTTTGGATCGACGATTTGGACTTTAAAAATGAAAATAATTGTTGTTGTAACTACCTCTAGACACACACACACACACACACACACACACATATAGAGGTGTTATCATAGAAGGAAAAATCGGAGTCGGAATCAGAATCGGTTTTTTGACTGGGGAATTTGAATTGGGTGAATCGGTCGGAATCGGCCGAATCAGATTTGCCAGAAGTTCATTTTATACTAAAAAATTAGAAAAAAAACTGATAACAAAATAATTTTTCAACAACTTCTGCTTAGATAAATAATTACAATTAAATAATCCACTAATACAACATAATACAAGCAATAGAAAATTGAACCGTGTAGATATTCATGTAGTTATATACCGTTGTTTAGATAATATAGAATTATTGTTTCTAGCACAAGCAATACAATTAAATAATCCACTAATTTAGAAGATATATAGATGTAGATATTGTTTTTAGTGATAAGAGATTGAATATGTAGTGGTAGTAGTGTTGGTTGGCATTGTTCCCACCCAAGTTGGATTCTCGGTACCAGCGAAAGGTTTTTATTTGTGAGTATATTTAGTTTCGGCTAAATTTCACTGTAATTGAACCGTTCCGTCCGAAAAGACACCGAAATTGGATGTTCGGGCCGAAATTGGTCTGTTTCAGCCGAAATTTGACTGGAATCAACATATATGTACCGTATAACTCGGACTGAAATCGGATCGGTATGGGTCAATTTTGATCCAGAACGGCCGGTTTTTCCTTCTATGGGTGTTATTCTGAATTGAAACCTCAACATCCTGAGTAAGTGTGATTCCTCTTAACATTAAGCGGAATTTTTTGTCGTTTTCGGATACTTAGCAGCCCACAGCTTGGGAAAGCCCCATCTCACCGTGCCATGCACCAGACAATAACATATCATAAGCACTTTTTTCCATGTAGCTATAGTTGAGCCCTATCTCCAAACCAATTCATCTTGACTACTGCATAAATTCTTGCAGAGAAGGCATTAACACTTCAATGTCAGGCAGTGCATCAGCTAGCGAGGGCCTTCTATTGCTCGGTCCTGGCATCCCATCAGAAAAAGGTCTCAAACTTCCTTCATGCCACTTATTGAACCAAAAGGATACTAACTTGCCATCTCTTATAATCTAAGTTGTACACCATGAAACAGCGGCTCCAATTTAAGCAACTGTGTCCAAAAAAAGGATCCACTCCTCATCCAGATCCTTGGTGTAGCACATAAATTAAGCCCAAATTCGTTTAACCCAATATGACCATCTTAATGATATAACCTCCACCACCATCTTAATAAAAACGCAACATTTTGCAATTCTATGTTCGTGATGCCCAAACCATCTTAATAAAAACGCAACATTTTGCAATTCTATGTTCATGATGCCAAACCACCCAACTTCTTGGGCAAGCAATTAAGTTGTTTCCCAATTAATTAAGGAAATGCTCCTACCATCTCGGACATTTCTTCCCCAAAGAAAGAATCTACGCACCATGTCAATTTTGTTGACAACCCACTTTGGTAATTTAAAACAGTTCATGAAATATATTGGGATAGAAGAGAGAACCGAATTAACTAGTTGAGCACGACCTCCTCTTGATATCAATTTACCCTTCCACCCTTGGAGGCTTTTCTCCAATTTTTCAACTATCGGCATAAATCATTGCTTTGTGGGCTTCTTCATGGTTAGCGGCATTCCAAGATACGTTATCGGCAATGAGGATTCTTGGCACTCTAGAATGATCTTTAAGAGTTGAGTTTGCAGTAGTGACAGGTTGAGGCCAACAAAAGTGCTCTTGGAATAATTGATGTTAAGCCCGGAGACTATTGAAAAAAGCCTTAAAATGAGCTTAAGCGTGATCTGTATTGGAGATCATAGCCGTATCATCGGCGTATTGCAGTGCTAGAATTGGCTTCCTAATTTTGGCAGAAACGGAATTGGTTAGTGTTGAATTCACCACTCCTATCATCCGTTGCAACACATCCACCGCCAATATGAAAAGCATAGAAGAAAGAGGATCTCCTTCTCTCAAACCTTGCTTATGTTGGAAGTAATCGAGAGGAAGCTGAATAAATTTCTTTCACCCATTTAACCATCTCGACGGGAATCCTCTTTGAATCATGACATCCTCCAAAAATAACTAATTAACGGTGTCAAAAGCTTTTGAGAAATCAATTTTTACCATCACCGAAGGTTTATTTGTGGAGTTTATGTGATTTAGAAGCTCACTTGTCACTAGAAGTTTTCGACAATATGACGACCTCAAATAAATGCCGTTTGTTGAATAGATACCAGTTTTTCTAGCTCCCCTGACAACCTAGTTGCTAGTAGCTTAGACAACAGCTTTGGATCCACATTAATCACACTAATAGGTCTAAAATCTTGAACAATCAGAGGGACCTCTTTCTTTGTCACCATAATTATGTTAGCACAATTCATCTCCGATAAATTAAGATCATGCATGGGAATAAAAAGAATTTACCATTGACATGATATCACCTTTTATCTCTTTCCAATAGACTTGAAGAAATTCATTAGGCACCACATCAGGAATACACAGTAATTAAATAAACAAATGAGTATTGAAACAAACACAAGTATAAACATACACATACAAAAAGGCTGTTTTTCTTTCATTTTGCAGACTATACATATCTGTCTGCATAGCTTACTGAAAAAAGAAGAAGATAAATTGCAACGGATAGTCATGTAAACCTCTTAAATATACATCAAATTATAACATATATATAAATCATGAGAAATAATTAATAAAACATGTTTTCATTAAATTCGTTGATTTGTGACACAAAGCTTACTAATATTGTTGTGATTGATTATTTTTTTTTTTCCAAATTATCAGTTGCTCTTCTCAGTGAAATACATTAACCCAAATTTACAAAATTACTATGAATAGTTCGACAAAATATATGCTAAACTGGGCTTTTGTTCTTTTACAATTTGAATTGGATTTTGTTTCTGGCAGGCCTTCCTTTGAAATCCAGGAAGCACTTGAAACACTGTAAGCCCAGAAGTAGTACTACTATACAAGTTGTTTGAAGTACACACAACACATTAAAATTATGGCACTTGACACTTCTAAATGTAATATAGATGATAAAATAACATATTTTTTTAATGAATGAGCATACCTTTTTGGTGATTATGGTGTTATGACATTTATAAATTTGACATGTTTTTTTCATATATTTTGTAAATAATGAAAAATAGAAATTTGTTTCCAACAAAAATATTTAGTTCTCACTGTATATAGAAAATATTGGAGGAAACTAAATATTATTTAATTAAATTATTGCATTAAACACATGCGGTCTCACACATTTGATATTATCTCATTATCTCGGTATATATATACAAATTTCACATGTTATTCAATCATGAGAAGTTGGAGATAATTATTATTTAACTAAATGAAAATTACCAAATAAAATGATTTTAATAATAGGAATACGAGATGAGATTCTTGCCTCCCTGAAAATTCCGTGGATGTTTTTATTTTATTTTCATATTTTATTGATTGTCCTCTGATGACGTTGTTACAGGTAATTAATGAAGATGCAAATCAAGTTACAAGTGATGCAGTATGCATAATTTTAAATTATTAGCATATTTATATCAATTAATTAATTATATCGTACTGCTATACTATACTGTTCAACACAAAAAAGAAAAAAATTAATGAATGAAAGGAATGAAAATAGAAAAAAAAAATATGGAAATCAACTTAAAAAGCATGGGGTTAGAAATAGATAAGAAAACAGAAAAGGTCAGCGAATGGAGATGACCAATATTGGCCAATAAAAATGAGAAGAAATTTTGAAATGGAGGTGTCTGCTCAAAAGATAAGTAAAATCTAATCTGTCGAGAAAGAATTGGAAAACAGAATTGTGGACTAGACTGCTATATGGCACTAAAATTCAAGAAAAGTGCTACTGGCATATATAGATCCTGTGCATTGAAAATCTTATAAATTCTCGAGACAACATAGAAATAATTTCAAATTCAGATTTCTAATTTCATATATTGTAATATGTAAATATCTTATTGTTTTAATAATACATAATTAATGTAGAGTTTGCTTCTTCTTTTTTGAGCTCTTCCTTTTCTTGATCTTTATATCGATTCTTTTTTTCAAATACCAAGCTCATATAGTTATATCTGATCTATATATGTAGACCCAAACTGACTCGATAGTGCAATTAGATCTGAATCTTTATTTTTGTATATTTTTTCATTGAAACTTGAGATCTTTAGTTGTTTTGGTTTTGTTTGGGGATCTTGCACTTGTAGATTGTTACTTTATCACCCCCATTACAAATAATTTTGTTCACGAGATTTTTGGTTACTTTGGTACAAATGTTCTAAAACACACTGTGATTTCAGTAGATCGGTGGGATTAACTTTTGTCTCAACCCCGATTACATTGGTATAAATGTTCAAAAACACACTTTATTTGTAGCTTGTTACTGTTGTCAACCCCGAATCAAATCAGTCTGTGTCAATTTGCATTAGACCTGGAATGACTTTACCTTCCGCAATCTCTTTGAACTGCTGGAAAAGCCTTTCTATCAATCAATTTGACTACAGGCATTGATCTACACTTGTAAAATGTATCCCTTTGATCCACAGTCGCTTTGAAGGGTTTAATTCTCTCAAAATTAACTAGCTAGGCATTTTTACAAACAGTGAGAGGGAGCTATTTACTGAAATAGATTGAAATCAAAAATTAATAATTATACCAATGCAATGTACGTAATTGTGAAATGTAGCTAAAAGTTAGATGTGAAAATTAATGTAGCTGCACTGCAAGCTAGGTTGAGAATCAAACTAAATTGATTCTTGGCAGGGGACTACTAAATTGAGAATCAAATAAAGGGATTCTTTGCAAGGTCATATTTAGTTTTAACAGCTGACTGGGTTTTCGTAACATCCATATTTCTAGCACACAAAATTAAGTTTATTTAACTTGAAGTAAAGTGATTAAAATAGTATGTGTATATTTTAAATGGATTTGAATTTAATTTTCAATCAACACTATTGAATTTTAACAATAAGGTGACGAAATGTCGTAGCGGAAGTATGGAAGATATTGTGAATAATACCATGATAATTGTCATGACTAATATAACTCTGAGATTATTATTAAGGGGGAGGGTCGTAGTATCTTTGTATTCAAACCCAAGACGTGGTCTAGGTATGTTCAGAGGACTGAACATTTTCTTTTAGGGGGGAGGAGTTGTAACATCCAAATTTCGAGCATACAAAATTAAGTTTATTTAACTTGAAGTAAAGTGATTAAAATTAAGTTTATTTAACTTGAAGTAAAGTGATTAAAATTGTAATGTAGATTTTCAAGTATATTTAATAACTTTTGTATTTTAAAATTCTAATTTCTCAATTTTTTGAATATTTGAAGAATTCACGTAATTCAAGAGTAGTTATAATATATATATATATATATATATATATAGTGGGGTTAAAATGCATAATTGGTTTTGTGTTCCAATCATATCTCATGTCTTTATCTTTGTTCTCGAAGTTGAAACTATATATAATATAAAATACTTTTCATTTTGTGTCAAAGTCTCACGGTGACATGCACCTATATATCTACCATTTTGACACGTACCTAAAATATATAATATTATTACAAATGATAGCTTTTCTATGTTTGGGCCTCTCTCCTACATCAAATGTATCGGTTTAATTAGAAATATAATTAACTAAATAAAAGAAGAAAGCGGGGGAGAAAAAAAAAAAAAAAAAAAGAGAGAAGAAATGATACGAGAAGAAGAGTTGGCATCGGCAGCTCTACTCGGCCGTACTAAGACGCAGGAGACAGAGAAGATTAAAATTCACAATTTTACTTGGTTGATTACAAGCTCTGGCATGTTATTTAATTACATTTTGTGAGTAAATTCTTTATTCCTTCTTCTTGAAAATTTAGTTGGTTATGACCTCCTTTCTGATAAATTAGTTTGCTGACTGAATTAAGTTCCCGCAAAGCATGTTGCCTTATTATTTTTCCGACAAGAAAATATATATGTGCTAGGGTTGGCCGTCCTTTTGATGGAACAAAGTTGAATGGTAGAAAATTGTAATTGAACAACATATCCAAATTGTGAGTCATGCTTGAGTTGACTATTTTGAGTAACTTGAAATTGATGGTGAACAAAATTGTCACGATTCCGCCGCCAGGCCAAGGCATGCGACAAGGGAGGAACTCTTGTATCGATCTATTCTTCATCCTGTCAACCTATGTCACAACAAAAAGAATAACTAGAAACAATATTGAGTCAGCTACAAAGCTCAGTAACTAGTTATTTAACGACTCACTTCTCTATAATTAGCTTAATTAAACAACCATTTAAACAGATGGGATTAATCCACACAAATTAAAATCAAATTATGCTTGCATATTTAACCAGCAATAGCATATAGGTCTGAGTTATCAGTAAAACAAGTCACACAATATACATATCATTTCATTCTACACAATCATAGCATTTCTCAAATTCTCAGACCACACAATCACATCATTTCACAAATCAAATTCAAAACTTCGAACCCGCTATCTCGTTAAATATGCATCATATAACCGAATATCCAATTTAACCAAAAAAAATCGAAAACACATATTATAAAAAAGTCCGGTTACCTGATAGCGATAAATTCAGAAATCCATTCGAGTTGCAACGACTACTCAGAATCAATGCGATGTAATTCCAATTGGATATGCAATCGAATGATATCGATATCAGAGTTATTATTTTTTTTCAAAATATTTCTTCTCATTTTCTTCGGTTTTACACTTTGATTTTCAGATATCATTTTTTTTATCCTAATCAATTAAAGAGAGACAATGACTATTTATAAAGAGGAATTTTAACGGTGGTAAAAAGTCAAGATGTCAAAACATACATAGGCCGCGTGTACGTTGGCATCTTATCTCTCTTTTTTTATATATTTTTATAAAATTGACGCTTAACTTTCTAAATTTTGTAAATAAGTCTAAAAATAATTAAAAGAATGTTAAATATATAAAAGAAAATATCGGATGTTACAGTTTTCACTATATTATATATTTTGCATTGATTCATCATTTTTCTGAATTTTGTTTATATTCAATAGGAGGGCACATAGACACAGCAGAGATGCTTAATTAGCATTTGTAAACGTTCATATTTTTCAATTGTAATTTTGTGGCGGAGAAATATAGAAATCAATAGAGGAGGCGAGGCGCATAATTTATTCGTAGGCAAGAGGTTGACCAATCTTTTGTAACTTCCATTGGCACAACTAGAGCAGCTATCATGGTTTCTATGGGAATGGGATTGTGGCATTGGGTTGCCTTAAGTAAACTCGAAACCCTTAAACTAATTTAGCTAGCTAGGAGGACGTAATTGTAAGCCATTACAGATCATGGCCTTACCAGATTGATAATGGATGAAATTATCAATTTTGTAGCTGTTATGTTCAGCAAAGTCCAATTTGCAAGCAGTTTACAATTTCAAAAGTCTCTGACCGGGCACCACACCCTGTCAGTAGATGTTGAGATTTATATACCTAAACTTTTTTTAACACCAAGATCTCACGACTCATTTTGCTCCAAGAGCCTGCCAACGGTATAAAAGGAAAAATCGAAATATGATATCATAGAAAGAAAATTGTACATGTAATCAAAGAACCAAAATCCAAGAAAACCAACAACAACATGATAGAAAGAAATATAAGAAACTACCCTACACCCCTAACTACTACTGCTTTCCTCAAAATCATTCACCTAAACCACCTCGTCAAATTATTGCACCTCTGCCTCTTGATTTTCAAGATCCACCTATAGATGCTTCAGCTCAGGTTCTTTCATTGGTAACTAATGAGAAATACGATTATTATGGTCCCACACACACTAAAATAATCAACTCTCTAACAATTTAATCAATTGTCAGTCCTAGTAAAAATTGACCTGCACTTTACTTAGTCTCAATTACTAGATACTACGTTAAGAACCGGATTGCATATTATGTGGCAATTCAGATCAAACCCATGAATTCTTGAATTTTCATGAAAAACAATATTGCTTTTGTCATATTGGAAAACAACACTGATTTAATTATGAAAAACATTTAATGTCTTCCAATATTAGTTTTATCTATATATTGAGAATTAAAAACTGTAATTTTTTTTATTATTAATATGTTTTCATGTATACAAAAATTAAATATACTTAATTTATAAATGTCATGACACTATAATCACAAGAAAGATATGTTCATTCATTCAAAGAACATGCATAATATTCTATAATATTTACATAATCACAAAAAATGTATATTTATTAATTCAAAAATTATGTTATTCTATTATCTTTATATAATCACAAAAAAATATTAATTCATTCAAAAAATATGTACTTATTCTATGAATGTATGATGGATGTAATAACCGATTGTCTTTTATTTCTTTCGTAAAAAAATAGAGATCGCAATAACCGGACAATCGATCCACATGCATTACATGGTTGAGTGAAAATTGGTCATCTGTTATCAATTTTGCAATCAAATCTCTCAACTTTCTCTAAATTCACCTCGGATATTCGTATATTTATGTACATAGTGTGTGTGTGTGTCTATATATTCATTATTTGTATGTATTCAAAGTGCTCTCTGTATTACATGAAAGCTTTTTCATAGCTACTTGCAAGAGCATATACAGTTCAAATAGCAACATTACTATATAAAAATGTTTCCAATCATGATTGATCTAGCTAGCTATCTACAAGATTGATTAGTTGACTAGGCAAAAATCCAGTTGCTATTATTTGAACTTTGCAATCAATTCAAAATCCAAACAGTTAATTTATACTTTCAACTTGATTTTCTAGAATATGTTTTATATTTTTTAAGATAGGTAGAATATCACTTGATCTTCATGTGCCAAAAAAAACAGTGGTTTTCTATATTAAAAAATAGTAAAAAATACAAAAAATATAAATTTTTGTATTCAATCAATTTCATATGGAGATCATATATAATAGTTCGTAACTTTGAAAATAGAGACATAGATTCATAGCACGGGCTGATCCGAAATATACATTAATTGTAAGGCATTGCAGAGCATGTCCTTACCAAATTGATAATGGACAGAAGCCGTTATGTACAGCGAAGTCCAATTTGGTCCTCAAAAAATTTAAGTTGCAAACTATTGCCCAATTCCATGAAATAAGTAAAACTTAAAGCAAGCAATTCAGAATTTCAAAAGTCTCTGACAGGGGACCACACCCTGTCAGTAGATGTTGAGATTTATATACCTAAACCTTTTTTTGACACCAAGATCTCACAGCTCATTTTGCTCCAATAGCGCGCCTCCCCACTATGATGCTTCAGCCACAACATAGAAGGAAAAATCGAAATAAGATATCATAAAAAGAAAATTGTACATATTATATATAATCACAAATTCACAATAATGATATTAATGATTGTAAATGGAAACCATTAAACAGTAGAATATATCATCAAATGACCAAGAATTCAAAAAAGCCAACAAAAACATGATAGAAAGAAATATAATAAATAACCCTACACCCCTAACTACTACTGCTCTGCCTCAAAATCATTCACCTGAACCACCTCACCAAATTATTGTATCTCCGCCTTTTGATCTTCAAATCCACCTGTTGATTCGCTAGATCAGGTTCCTCCATTGGTAAATTCATGAGAAATACGATTATTATTGTGACACACAATAAATTAATCAACCCTCTAACAATTTAATCAATTGTTAGTTCCAGTAAAAATTGACTTGCACTTAATGTAGTGTCTATTACTAGATACTACGTTAAGACCCGGATTGCATATTCTGTGGAAAATCAAATTAGACCCATGAATTCTTGAATTTTCTTGAAAAACAATATTGTTTTTATTATATTGGAAAACAAAATTGATTTAAGTATAAACAACATTTAATTTCTTCCAATATTTTATCTATTGAGAATTAAAAACTAGAATTCTTTTTTTTATTATTAATATGTTTTTATGTAAACAAAAATTAAACATGCTCAATTTATAAATGTCATAACACTATAATCACAAGAAAGATATGTTCAATAATTCAAAGAGCATGCATAATATTCTATAATATTTACATAATCATAAAAAATGTATACTTAATTACTTATTTATTCAACAAATATGGTATACTATTATCTTTACATAATTACAAAAAAATTATATTCATTCATTCAAAACATATGTACTTATTCTATTATTTTTTTTTTTTTTAAAACTGATAGGAGCTATCAGTATGTACAGTAAAATAAATACAACCAAAGAACAACTAACAGCATAATAAACAATTTTGAAGCCATAATATAGCTTCTTTCATGGCATGTTCAGCTGCCCATCTTAGTTCCGCAATTTTCCTTTCAAATATTAAACTATTGTGCTCCTTCCAAATCATCCAACAACACAAGAAGAAGAAGACCCCCCATTTCTTAACTGTCGTCCGCCTCTTATTGCATTGCCAAGACCTGTATACTGTGTTTTGGACTGATGAACCCTTGTGAAGAATCCCATAACCCAAAAGCACAGTTAATCTCCTCCAAAACTCAATGGAATAACTACACTCAAAGAAGATATGCATTGTAGTCTCCAGTGTGGTTGATCAGCACATTTCACATTGTAAATCACAGTGAAAGCCTCGATTGTGCAAAATATTTCTTGTAAGAAGCTTTTCTTTTAACAACAGTAACACAAACACCTTAATAGATGGGAGAATTGCTAACTGCCAAGTAAAAGAGATATGTACTTATTCTATGAATGTATTCTATGAATGTATGATGGATGTAATAACCGATTTTTTTTTATTTGTTTTGTGAAAAAATAGAGATCACAATAACTGGACAATCGATCCACATGCATTACATGGTTGAGTGAAAATTGGTCATCTGTTATCAATTTTGCAATCAAATCTCTCAACTTTCTCTAATTTCACCTCGGATCGATTCGTATATTTTTGTACATAGTGTGTGTATGTGCGTGTATATGTTCATTATTAATTTGTATGTATGCAAAGTGCTCGCAATATTACATGAAAGCTTTTTCGTAGCTACTTACAAGAGCATATACAGTTCAACTAGCAAAATTACTAATTAAAATGTTTCCAATCATGATTGATCTAGCTAGCTATCTACAAGATTGATTAGTTGACTAGGCAAAAATACAGTAGCTATTATTTGACCTTTGCAACCAATCAAAGTCCAAACGGTTAATTTATACTTTTCAACTTAATCTTTATGTGAAAAAGTACTTTTTTACATTTTCTAGAATATGTTTAATATTTTTTAAGATAGTAGAATATCACTTGATTTGAAAATTTTGTGCCAAAAAAAAGTAGTGGTTTTCTATATAAAAAAATAGTAAAAAATATTATAAAATATAAATTTTTGTATTCAAGCAATTTCATATATAGATCATATATAATAGTTTGTAACTTTGAAAATAAAGACATAGATCCATAGCATGGGTTGATCCGAGATATACATGTTACCATATATAGTCATAATAAATTGTAAATATGTAATGTAAACAACTATAAGGAGGCCCAATATTAATTTCTTGTGCAAAATAAAAATTTGTCAGAATTTATAAGGGATTGAATATACTATTTCTACATTAAATAGAAAACATTTAATTCAAGCAAATGCTATAATTTTGATTGAATAAATATTTAATTCAAACATTTAAGTCTATAAATAAATAGTGGTTTGCAAGGGCATTTGCTCCTTTATGTTTTTCACCCTCGCTGTATTTAGTTGCATATATATTTGACAATCAAGAAGAAAACCGTTTTGTAGACATTTTCTGAATCAGTATCCTCTACAACAATACCTCAAATTTGAGTTTAGAATCTAGACCGTCTGTTCAGAATTTGAGACTAATTGCATTCAAGCTGGAAATTTCTGGACCCCTTTAATATTTGTGTCAATGCGGTCAGATGGTCCAGGGTCTTTGTGCAGTAACTCAAAATTTAAATTACGGCTAATGTATTTCTTGGGCAGAAATTACTTTCTTACCGGGTGGTGAAATCTCGGAAAATGTGATTTTGCTTCAGAAGGTGCTTCATTATTTTAGATTGGATGGATTGGGATTTTAGTAATTGATTATTGCGGCTAATGGATTATGGGTTGTATCTCGCCCGCTCGGTTCTCTGTTGTTTTAAATGGCAAAGGAGATGGGTTTTTACTTTTTACAGCCGCAAAGTGGTTATTTGAGGCAAGGATGCTCTCTTTTGCCTTACATATTTGTTCTTGGGATGGATGTGCTCTCTAGAGGCTTAGCATATTAGGTGACAACAAGGGAGCTGCGAGGGCACTGATCTTAACCGATATGTGGATGAATTGCTGGTTTTTGACTCGGCTAATATGCTTGAAGCGCAGAGGATTATGCAATCTATTATATATATAATAACAATTTATAACCTGATCTTCAATTTATTTAGAGCTACTCTCAGTTTTATATTGCTTATAACCTGGAGCAGTTTCAGTCAACAATTAAAAGACGAAAAAAAATGTCAAGCTTTAAGCTTTTACAGTATATATATATATATATATATATATATATATATATATATATATATGGGCTTTAATTTCAGTATATATATGGTGTTCTTGTAGACATCTTCAAATAGGCTATATATATATATATATAGGGCAGGCATCATGCATTAGGGTTTAGGGCATCCATATATGAGGTGGCAGGCTCCTTATATATATAGCCTTCAATTGCTCAAGTGTTTGATTTGATGAGTGGTTGTAACTTGTAATGGACACATTGCTTAATTACTAAGCCAGCAAACCAGCATATATAGATAGCCTCATGAGGCAATCCAAATTTAAAGCCATTTGGGTCATTGGATGCTGGACAATTAATTAATTAATGGATGGCTAAGATCTGATCATTTGATGAGGAAGTTTTCATTTGCAAGATATCATATATGTGAGGGTATGTTTTTCCTTAATTAGTAGAACATTACCCAATGGCTATGTGCCAGGTGTCTTACTTTAAGACAAAAATCCATTAGATTTCTATATGATACGATATGATATTTCTCCATTCATCATTAATCAACTACATTACATTTGTAAACTTTATTCTATTCTCTTGAGATCTTTCATGATTAATTATGAACAATTCAATTAATAGTCCAAAGATCACCAATACCAAATATTTCACAAACACAGCTTAATATGATCTATTGTTTAAGATGACATACCTTGATTAACAGCGGAAGATGTAATGGCTGCCATCTTCTTCCTTCTGACTCCTGACGGTTACTCTTCTTCTCAGAATTCGGTTTCTCTCTCTAACCCTATTTCTTTATGCGTTTCTTGATGGAAAAGAATGTGACTCTTGACAGGGAGAGAGAGAACCCAATCCTTTATATAACATTTAATTCTAAATCTGGTACGTCCATCATATACCAATTCAACGCTTAAGATTAATCACAGATCTAATGCTTTAATTATAGAACGATCTATTTATGATTTAATTAATCGTGTCACATTAAGATTAGAAACTGCATAACGTTAAAAGTAAATGAGCCATTTGCAGTTTCTAAAAGCAGATTTCTAACATACATAACAAATTTTATAATTCCAACACATATATAGAAACATAAAAAGAAAAGAAAAAGTACTATATATACACACACACACATACATATGTATGTATGTATGTATAGCTAATAACTCCATGCATGGCTGATCGATGATGATAGTACGTAGTAGCAAGAATCATCTAGATCCGAAGAAGTGGCCGATTACATACAAGAATATATATATATATATATATATATATATATATATATATATAGCTATTAATTAATGAGTGAGTAGCCATGAAACAAGCACGGTGACCGCCACCTTTGACATCGTCAACAACAATCGAGCTGGTGTATGTTCCTCCATAACAAGTGACCAAAACAAAATACATAATAAATAGACCAACATGCCGAAAACAAACGTGGTGGTTGCTACATCATTTAACATCCTCAACAACAATGGGTGTATAAGGGGCCGAAATAAACCTACTACACATGCAATAATGGCCAGTAGTGTCATCACCATCGCCACCAACACCATACATGCCTTCAAACATCGATCAATCTCACGATTAGCTCCTTCCATCTCTTTTTGTTCTCTCTCTTTTTGTTGCATTTAGTAATGACGCTACAAATTAATGAATGCTTTATGAAATTGCAACAATTAATGAGACAAATTGTGGAATTTATAGGGCCGGAAATATTATTTCTAGGTTTGATATTGTAAATAAAGCCATGGTACGTACATATATAAATGCAAAATTAGGAGCGTCTCATTTCTATATATACATATATATATTTCCCAATTTAATATTTATTTCTATTTAAGCTCTTAATTGGTTGTACTTCCCAATTTTTATGCTCCAAATTAAGCTTTTAGGCTTTTAGCTGAACAATTTAGTGTTCAGTTATATATATATATAGTCAATAAAGAAATAGACAAGTGTTAAAATAGTAATTTTTTGAATTAAAGTGTTAAAATAGTAATTGGATAAATATATATTTATTTAACTTCTATATATATTGTACAAAATAGTTATCGCATAAAGAGAACACATTGTCTTAAATTTCGCAATTGAATACCCAGCTATTTCTATTTAAGTTCTTAATTGGAAGTAAATTTCACCTGTTATTGACTCTAAATCAAGGTTCTACCAATTAAGGAACAATTTAGAGTTAGTTAAATAGTTAAGAAAGAAACACAAGTTAAAAATATTAGTTGCAATAGCTTTAATTACTTCTATTGGACTTCTCAATATCTTTATTCTAAATATATTATTTTGAGAAATATGGCGTTTATAACTCGCTGATAATTTGTTGAATTGTAAATTAAATCGTCCTAATTAATATTACTGACACGTACGTACGGATCCGGTTAAAAAATTCCAACAGCACTTAATTGAAGATTTAATTTTGAGAAATATAACTATGTCTATAGGTTTTGTATAAAATAATTCTTAGCTCAACCAAATTGTAAAACATTCTTTTGATGAAAAGAAAACAAGTAAATGTTGGATTTTATGGTACTTAAGGCGGCGAAATTTTAAACATTTTGATAAAAAAAAAAAAAGTATCAAAATTAAGACCATTATGTGTAACTAAAATCAAACAAAAATTATATTTTCAAATCAATAAGTGTCATACCTAGTTTCTATTCTCCAAATAAGAAGGAATGCCCTTGATATGTAGGGCTAAAGATTCTACACCTCCTTTTGTGAATATTAATGTTGATTGATGTGTGTGTGACCTAAAACATTTTATATCAAGATGAGACTCCAAAGTAGAAGTCATCTACGGTATCCACTAAGAAATATGTTGAAATCAAAGTTTCTTCTTGTTAGAGATTAATAATTTTGTCGCACCTTAATCCTAAGTGAACTAGATATTGAGTTTTTAGAGTTTGTAGGTTCTCAACATATGAGAAACTAAATATAAAAGAGAGAGGGTTTTGGCAGAAATTCAACTTTCTAAAAACGATTTCTTCTAAAAAAGAATGAGGGAAAATATATAAAGCAAACATCGAAAGTAAATTTTGTTTCTAAAATTAATCCCACATTAATTTTCTTTACCATGATATACTTTGAATTAGGCTTTTCTAGAAGGGCAATTAAGGTTATATATCATTCTTTTAACTTTTTGTCAAATTGCAAAATGCCCAGTACATAGCAGTCTAAATTAAGTACCATGTTGTGCCACATTTTTTACTAAGATATATTTAGAATTAAAATTTTCCTCCATGGAGAAAAGTTTTAGATTTTTATTTTAAATTTTCATTCATATGTAGAACACTCAAAACAAACATAGTATGAGGGTGTTATGATTAAAATACGAAATATGTATAGAAAATGGTAGTCTATTTTGGACTAATTTTTAATTGTGAAAACAATTCTTCAAATAAATTTGGCCAAAATTGTAACGCCATGTAGTTTGATGTACAATCTAATTGTTAAAATTTTATTTTAAATACCAATGTAACCGATTATATGACGTCATGTATTTGAAATACTAAATTATGGCATGATATATATAGTTTACATCAGAACCAAGAGTATAGAGTTCATCAGAATTTAAAAACCAAACACAACTAAGATTACATCAGAACCAAGAGTATAGAATTCATTAATACTGCCTACCCATAAGAAACAGTTATCAGACATGACATTGCCTTTGCAGTTAGTATTATAAGTCAACTCATGCATACTCCACGCACTAGTCACTTGAGTGTTGTCGATAGAATACTGAGATATCTTAAAAGCAATGGCGGAGGGAGTAAGAGCAAATGGGGTTCAATTGACCCCCATTTGTTTTCAAAAATTTTGTATTTATACACAATTTTCTATATAATTTAGAGTAAAATATTGTAAAAATATTGTAAAATTGACCCCCATTCGCAGTAGAAAATTTTATATGATTAACCCCCATTCAAGTTTGACCCCCATAGTCAGAAAGTCTGGCTCCGCCCCTGCTTAAAAGCACTCTAGGTCAATTTGGATGAAAAAATAATTCTAATGAAGTTGTTGGTTTCGTTGATGCAGATTGGGTCAGTAGCTATTACAGAAAATCAACCAAAGGTACAATAATGTTGTGTCAAGGTCAAGTGCAGAATCAAAATATCAAGCCATTACATCCATTGCAAGTGAGCTCATCTGGATAAAAGTAACTACTTAGCAACATGAAGATGGAGCACACAGGAGAAATAAAAATGTACTGTGACAATCTACCTGCACAATACATTGCATCCAATCTAGTGTTCCATGAAAGAACAAAAAACATAGAGGTCGACTATCACTTTGTTAGAAAAAAGTACAGTCCGGAGAAATATAAACCCCATTCCTCAAAAGCAAAGAACAACTGACATATGTCTTTACTAAAGCACTCGAAAAATCCAGTCATATAAACATACTTGACAAGTTGGACTCCATTAATTTATTCGAATCTAACTTGAGGGAGAATATTGAGGAACAAGGATTCTTGTCTCAGATATTACTCGTCATTGGCAACTTAGGCAACAAATAAAATTTATAGCTGTCACATTGATTTAGTATCTAAGTTGATATTAGCAACGACAAGTAAAACTTGTAGCACAATTAGAAGCAAATAATAGGTCCGGTGCATAGGAGCTTTCAAATAGCTTTTGTAAAGAGGTCTTGCAGACCGGGTTTAGACGGAGAGATGCCAATAAAGAGGGGCCCATTGTTCTTTCTTCAGCCTACGTCTTTTTTTCTTTTTCGGCCCGGGTGAGAATTGATTCCTTTGTTGCCAATCCTTTTCTTTCGGCTCACTCCACCAGGCCCCTTTTATTCATTTTCATTGGGCTTTTCTCCTTTTCTCCAGCTTCAGCCCGAGATCTCTATTTCTCTTTTGTTTTGTTCTCCATTTCGGATGCAAATGGAATAATCCAGTTTTTTTTTTTTTTTTTTTTTCTATTTTTCCTATTTTATTTGCTTGCTCCTCCTTTTATTTAGGGGTCAACACTTACTCATCAAGCCAATAATATTCCATACTTGAGGAACTAAATTAGCAAAATTTTCAATCTACAACACATGATAGAAAATAAACTTTTACAGGAACCTATTTACCAAAATAATTTTATTCACTTTAAAATGAGAAAACTTGAAGCGTATATTTTTTTTGTCATATATAAAATTTTTGCAAGAAAAAATAGTACTACGCACAAAATCGTTTCAATTTAAATAACAATATTCCATACTATCAAAAGATGTGGCACACACACCATTACAGCTAGGGGTGTTAATGAGTACGATACAGATAGAGTGGAAGCATTTTCATACTCATACCATTAAAAATTGATTTTACCCATACCCTATCTTTTACCCGTTAAGAATTCTTTAGCTTAGCTATTATTACTCGTTAAAATTATCGGATAATGAAACGGTTGTGGGTGAATAATGAAAAAATATAATTTAATAATTAATTTATTATATTTTACAAATAAATATCAAAACTCATTTATTTCACACATATGCAATCATATTACTAATAAAAATAAATAAATGTGCAATCAATTCCAAAAAAATTCTGTTTTTATAAAGCAAAAGAATTTAAAAATACAAAAATCTCCTCAGACAAATTCAATTAAAATAAAAGTAATATGTTTAATATTTTTCTTAGAACAAAAAATATACACTGAATAACAAAAGTACATCACTAGTATTGCTCAAACATTATCATATGAAATATCATGCAAATAAATGTTACTATCACTAATTATTTCTCAAATATTATCATCTAATTTTGCTTTATATAATTATTTCTCAAACTTTACCCGTACCGTTACCTGTTTAGCTCAGAAAAAAAAATTCTTAACCATATCCATATCCGATAAGTTAACGAAAAAAAAACTTTACACATACCCACCTTATTAAATACGGTACGGGTAGTGTAAACAGTTAAATGAGTATCATTGACACTTTTAGCTGATTACAGTGCCATATTGGGTGAGCTTTAAATTTCCTAATAATATAATAAGACCAGCCCTCTATACATTTCTGCCCTTGTACTCTCTCATATCAGATACTTGATTAAGATACAGAACTAATGGCTAGGGAGATGGCAATTAATTCTTCTGTGACTCAGACCGAGCCAAAGCGCCCACTGATGCCATACAAGCTCCTTAAGGCAGCTATTGATGGCAACGAGACAGATTTGAGGCAGCTTCTGGGATTGAACAATGAACAACCTCCCCCTCATACAAATGTAGTTGTTCAGGATGGGGCACCAACAGAACCCTCTGAGTCTGACCTCCTCAGAAGCGTTGCAGGTAATTAATATATAATTTTAAGTAGAACTAGGGTGATCTTAAGCTCACCAAGGTGTTTGGTGAGCCTAACTCTAAAATCTATTAGATTAGCTTCAAACAATAAATCCGAACAGTTGAAGTACTTCACGAGTGAAAAATTTACATGTTAAGTTTCTAGAATTTTGAATTAATTTGTATAAAGTCAAGTGGTAAAAAAAGTTCAATAAATGAATGCACCAAAATTAATTTATAAACATTCTAATTTTGACCACTTTAGTTTATGCTAAAATAATTCGAAAACTTAATATTTTTGCATATAAATTCATCACTTGTGAACTCGTTTGAAAATGATATAATATAGTTTGGAGTTAAGCTCACCAAAAACCTTGGTGAGCTTAAGAACACCCTAGTTTTACTTGTAAGTTTTTTTTCAAAGCAATAGTAATTTCAGTAGCAAGCTTGGCAGGATTGGATCTAGAATTTCTGTCAGAGTGGGACATAAATTGGATTCAAACACACTAAATAATTAGGTTCATATCAAATCCATTAACAAATTGGATAATAGATAAAGAAACAAAATAAAATAGTCTCTTATCTAATAAAAAATAACAAAAATAATTGTTACATTGTCTAATTTTATAAACCATCTGCACATCTTAATGATTTTTCCTTTATCAAATAACTTGAGCTTCAATATATATATATATTATTTTTTTGTCTTTTTTGTATTTGAATAGTTCAATCCAATGAACTTTGTTAGAGAGCACAAAGGGGTTCACGAGTCACGTGTTTGTGCCTTTAATTAATTCTGCACAGAATTTTAAAATCCCGGAAGGCATGTTGCAAAGTTGTTTGGGCTTTTAATTCTTTGGGGGAGCAGATGTCCCTCTGGATCTTATTGATTACGCTCCTGAAGCTTAGTATCTTATGTCTTAATCAATAATATTTTAGTGCTAAGAAAATAAAGAGAGAAATATGCAATTGATGGTTGATCAGAAACCCCAACATTTTAATTTCCTGTGCTCGTTGTTTCAGTAATAAAACTGAAAAAAAAAATCTGAAAAGTGCTCAAATAATAGGGACAAAACCAAATAAAAATTATGGCTAAGAATTTTAAACTTGAAAATAATATTTTACAAATTTTCAAATTTTTTTTTCGGAATTGGGACCATCTACGTTTACAAACATAGCCAAGTTAAAAATAAAATAAAATTTATTGGTATAGTGTTTATCAAAAAATTCGGAAATTAAAATTTAATTATATTTAATAGGAATAATAAAGAGTCATATTTTGTTTGCTTTTGTAGATATAAAAGCCTACAAGATTTTGTATTCATAATTATTATCAAGGATGTCAATGATACCCTTTTAATCTTTTATCTAATTCGTACTGTTTTCAATAAGGCGGGTGTGGATAAGATTTTTTTTTCGTTAGCTTATCGGGTATGGACATCGATAAGAGTTATTTCATTAAACTATAGGGTAATTAATAAATATTAAATTATATATGATAATTTTTTTATGCATATAACTATATAGTTATATTATTATAATTAGATTGAGTTATATATATTTCATAGAATTTTTTTATTTAGTAATCTATGATACAATTAATTAATTTATCTAATATTATGTATATAGTTTTTAATTAGTAATTAATGATAAACTTAATTTATACAATAATTTATCATTTAATTATTTAATTATTTAATAATTTATATCTTATAAAATAGTATGATCAAAATTTATAAATATGATGTAAATATTATATTTTTTATATTGTGTGATATTAGGTACGTGATGTATTTAATATATTTATTCGCTAATTACCATTATTCGTTTCATCATATCGACCTTTAGGTAGCCACAGTCCTAAGACTTTTTTTCCGAGCCAACTATGCTATGCTCCATCTCTATTGTCCATTATCTAAAAGTAAAATATGAGTAAGTTAATATTTAATGAATAAATATAGGGTTTGGGTAAGACTAATTTTAAGGGTAAAAATGCCTCCATTAATTCGACCTGTGACATACCTATTGACACTCCTAGTCTCTTGTGGTATGAATATAAACTTGGCTGTGTTTCCTTGTGCCTACCTGTGTTGCACTGTGTTGCGTCATTTCTACACCTACTGTGTCTAGCCATGTCCGTACCATGCTTGGTACTTGGCTATGGCTCACATCCTCACTACCTAGGCAAGCATATCCAATGGCACGACACCTGGACACATCGGCACAACACGTGGTTTAACCAGAATATGTGGAGCCACAATCATGACCCAGAAATAACTAAAATTGAAAAGAAAAAAAAATCATGACCCGCCTGACCTAATTGAAATAACTAGTCAGCATTTGATCATGTCCAGAAGCAGAGGAAAGTAAGGGGCAAGGAGGGCTGAGACCATCCCCCCCTAAATTGAAATTTTCCAATCTTGTTCTGAAATTTTTTAATTTTAATAAACATTAATACTACTCCCCCTCTCAAAGAAATTAAATTATACAAATTATTTATTCAACCAGCAATAAATTTTAATTTTATGGCTCTGACCCTGACCATGCGAACCAAAATGACGACTGGCAATTTCGTTATATATAGGTATGGAGAATACCATTCTTCACATACTGTCTGCCAATGACCACAGAAATCTTGTGTCTACAATCTGTATGAAAGATAGCTCATTGCTGAAGGCACGCAATGTAAGAAATGAGACACCCTTCCACCATGCTGCAAGATTTGGGAACATAAACACCATTTCAGAGTTGATACATTGTGCCAAATTGGCATTCGGTGAGGAGGGGTTGACAGAGCTGCTTAGACAAAAGAACTGCCTGGGGGAAACAGCCTTACATGAAGCTGCCAGACATGGCCATAGATTTGTTGTCTCGACTCTGATGGATAATGATCGGGAATTGGCGGGCCTGGTCAACAATAATTTTGTATCTCCCTTGTATTTGGCTACTGCAAGGGGATCGCTCGATATGGTAAAGAATATGGTGAAGAAAATGTTAAATCACAAAATTACATCAGAATTTTATTCAGGACCAAAAAAACAGACAGCGTTGCATGCTGCTGTGCTCCAAGACCAAGGTATATAGTAATATCAATTGATTTTATTTTATTCAACTTGAGATGGAAGTCCTTGCTAAGGTTTTGTTCAGATGGTCCAGTTTCTTTAAATTCACAATCAAAATTAATTTTGGTTAAAATAGTTTGGTTGTTTTGTTCATTTTGTTTGGTACGGTGGTTGAAAACCAAATAAACTGAAGAAATCAAACAAACCAAATATTAGTTAATATTGTGTTATTACTGTAATGTTACACATATTACAGTTTATATGGAAACCTTGTTTTACACAATATAGAGTAACCTAGTTTTACACTAATAAAGTGGAACATAAGAAGTTAAGAACTGCCATTTATAAGGAAACAAAAAAAGAATAAAGTTACCTTGTTGCATCTTCCGGCTTATTTTTTCATGTAAATTAAGTGCAAATAATATAGTATAAACATTATAGTTATACAGGTAATTTCGGGCAGCATCCTCATTTCAACCAGGAGGGAATTATTGGTTAAACTGAACAATGGTTTGCCTAATTTAACTTCTCTGTGTTATCTTATTGACAGAACTCACCCAAGCACTACTACAACTGTACTCAGTACCTCATTTGAACTCAGGACCAAAAAAGCAGACAGCGTTGGATGCTGCAGTGCTCCAAGACCAAGGTATATAGTAATATCAATTGATTTTATTTTATTCAACTTGAGACGGCAGCCCTTCCTAAGGTTGTGTTCAGATGATTCAGTTTCTTTAATTTTACAATCAAAATTTATTTTGGTTAAAATAGTTTGGTTGTTTTGTTCATTTTATTTGGTACGGTGGTTGAAAACCAAATAAAATGAAGAAATCAAACAAACCAAATATTAGTTAATATTGTGTTATTACTGTAATGTTACACATATTATACATAAATCTGTTACTTAATATTCATATTAAGCGTTACAAATTGAATTTTTCATACTAATTTAGTTTAACCAAATTAAACATTGATTTAATTGGTTCAGTTTCTAATTTGATCGGTTGATTGGTTATTCAGTCGATTCAATTTATATTTTTGTCAATGGAAAATTATTTGGTTGGATTGTTAGTTCTAGCAAATGACTTTACTTCATAAATACTGAGTTACAACATGATTTTCAGTAGATCATAAATTCAGAACTTCTAGGAACCCAATATAGAAACCTAGTTTTACAGTACTAATAAAGTGGATCACATAAGAAATTCCATTTATAAGGAAACTGTTAGGGTTTCTAGAAAGAAGAGGCTAGAAACAAGAGAGACAAAATCTTATAAGGAAACTTAATTGTATTCTTGACTTCATTAATTACATAGAGTACAAATGACATAATTTATAGCAACATAAATCTCTAAAAAGAGAACTCTATAAATGACATGTCCTAAAATACTCATATACTAAAATACTAAATTCTTCCTCCTTAATATAGCCTGCCAAATATAGCCTACTATCATGACATCCTGCTAAATTAAGACTGATGAAAATATATGATGAGATGAGAGGCATACACAACAATCCTTCTCTTGACTTGAAATCTCATCCTGAAACAAAACCTCAAATGAACCCCTAAAGCACATCATTAACTTGAATTTCAACTAAATTATAATCGCCTAAAGAGGTATCATTCTCGTATACCTTCTGCTTATTCTTGATTTTGAAACAGTTGGTCTTGATGTGATCTTTCTTCCTGCAATAGTTGTAAATTAGATTCTTGTGCTTAGAGCTCGAATAGGTCGATGATGAAGTCAAGTTCTTCCCCTTTTGTCTCACATCCTGATCGTCCATCTTGATACCAAATATTTTCATGTCAATAAGAAACGTGGTATAGTATGAAATATGGACCTTAACAGATGTACCTTCTACTTGCTTGGTCTTTACGTGAAGAACAAGTGCGTCAAGGAAACACTCAGCGCCTGAATGCTTCTTCCATGATACAAAGACGAATCGGAAAAACCCTCAACAGCAGTAGCGGAACAAAAGAACCCTGAAATCGTCGATTGGCTGTCAGTGACGAAGGTGGCTCCGATACCAATTTGTTAGGGTTTCGAAGAAGGAGAGGCTAGAAAGGAGAGAGACAAATATAGCATACTATCATGTTATCCTGCTAAATTAAGTCTAATGAAAATATATGATAATATGAGAGGCATACACAACAAAAACAAAAAAGAATAAAGTTACCTTGTTGCATCTTCCGGCTTATTTTCTCATGTAAATTAAGTGCAAATAATATAGTATAAACATTATACAGCTAATTTCGGGCTGCATCATACATGCCCATTGGTTTGAGATGAGCAGCATTGAATAAATTTAAGTTCTTATTAATTTAATGTGACAATATTTCAGTGAAACTCTAATGTTGTCAACCTGTTTCAATTCATTTTTCAATCAAATGTTGAAATCCAATTTAACTGAAGTCTCTCTCTGTAATCACAATATCCCCGATAATATGAACTTCTTCCAGTGCTTTAAAAATGATTGTAGTATATTTGCAAATCTTACGCACTAATAGTTTGGTTAATAGTGTCAAAAATGTATGCAAAATCCATTCAGTCAGCTGATCCTCATTTCAATCACGAGGGAATTATTGCTTACTAAAACTGAACGATGGTTTGCCTAATTTAATTTATCTGTGTTATCTTATTGACAGAACTCACCCAAGAACTACTACAACTGTACTCAGAACCACTTGGTAAGGGGGCAGATGAAACAGGGAGAACTCCTCTCCACTTCCTAGCAACATTAACTGGAAACCATGAGATTGCTGAACTCCTATTGGATAAAGATCCATCGTTGGCATACATCCAAGATTCAGATGGATCATTTCCTGTGCATACTGCAGTAAGAATGGGCCATGTCAAAATGATTGTCCTTTTCTTACAAAAGTGCCTTGATTCAGGTGAGCTACTTGATCATAATGGAAGGAACTTCCTACACATTGCCATGGAAGCAAAGAAGGGACACATTATCTTTGAATTGCAAAAAGATTCAAAAAACAAACTTTTGATTTCTCACTGGGAGAGAATGTTGGAGAGAATGGCAAACACAATTGATAACAAAGAAAACACACCATTACATTTAGCGGCAGAACATGATTGTATCGATGTTATGCTTTCTTTTTTTAAGAAGAAAGAATTATTGGATCTGACTTTACAAAACAAGGAAGGTCTAACAGCTGCCGACATTGCAGTCATTCGATTCAGGGAAGCTACATTGAACTTTCAGGTTAGGCTGCTTACTATTTCTTATCATCCTTGATCAAATTTTCTTTTCTTCAAAAATATTGTGGACAACAGCCGGACTTGATTTATTGTGTCAATCCAAGATTTTTCCAAATATTTGCTTCAGCTTTCTGCACCTTTTCCAAAGCATGTTGTTTATTTTCTAAATGGTGCTCGGGCAACCAACTGGCTTATAGCCATTGCATATTTAGTGGCGCATGCAGGCATATCTGCAAGAGAGAGAGAAAGAGTGAGAAATATAGTAACAAACATTAAGGAATAGGAAACTTTATTAGAAGATAAATACTTGTTGATGATGGTTGTTAGCAAGATCAAATGCCCTATATATTCTGTCTTTAAAAGCAAAAAATAGAAAAGAAAAAAAAAAGTAGCAAGATACATGCATGCATTTGCAATAATTGGTGACAACCTAAGAAGGCGCAGCCTTCCATAGTTCCATCACTGCCAATGGGTCGGCACTGCCATTTCTAAAAGAAGTGGTCTCTTTCAGGGCTTACCTCCAGATACACATCTTAAATTCTTAATTCTTAAACATATAGAGCTAATTGTGTTGTTTGGTAATTTATTTTGAACTTGTAAGTTCCAACTTATATATTCCTTTTCGTTTGCTAACAAGATACTTATTTGGCGCATTGCAGCCCAGGTTCGCAATTGAAATTTTCATTCCAAAAAGAAGAGCTGGTTTCAGCACAGGTTGGTTTCAGTACTACACTAAAGAACAAATGCCAAAAACGGAGTTAAGTATTAAGGACCAAGTACCAGAAATAGAGGCAATGAGAGGCACCATGCAGGACCACATTTCGACAGCGGATGAAAGAGTTACTAAAATGAGGTCAGAGAGTGTGATGGCCAAAGCCCAATTAGTGGGCCTGGGTTCTGTACTGATTGCAACAGTAACATTTGCTGCTGCTTTTACTCTGCCAGGTGGTACAAATCAAGAGACTGGCACGCCAATTCTAGGAAGGAAGTACATTTTCAAGGCATTTGTCTTAGCAGACTTCTCCGCATTTTTCTTTTCCATCTTTTCTACTATGATGCTTATATACAGCTCAAGCTGTGAAAATTTTGATTGGATGGAAAGGGTCATTAATAGGTCTATGTTGATATTTGCTTCAGCTGCAAGGATCATGGTCCTGGCACTGGCATTAGGTCTGTATCTGGTGCTAGCTCCTGTTGGTAATACTGGGGCTGTAGTTCTCGCTTTTTCGGCCTACTTATCTTTCATGAGCACTCCACACAATGCCCTGCGACAATCTGAGTTGCTCGGGAAATCAAGAAAAAAACCGACAAAACGTATTATGAAGTCCATATCCTTCTGGGAATCTCCTTCACATTCGTATTATCAAAATTCCTGGACGAAGGTACTCATAATTTGGGCCCCGTTAATATTCATTTTTCTGTGTGCACTAATCTAGCTTTACAGGATTCTCTAAATGATATGATTCAGTACAATCTCAATTCTTGTAATTTTAAAGCAGCTCTTATATATGCTACATCACTCGAGTTTCGCTTTTATTCTACGAGACGATTATTTTTTTTTTCATTTACCTAGATATATGTGTTTTACTTGTATAGTGTGATTACATTTTCTGTTATTTAAAATTTGTGCAAGTGAGTGCAGTCAAGCAGTGTCCTTTTTTTACCTGTAGCATTTAAAAACAAAACTAATTTATAATATCAAATTAATAAAATCTCGAAATATAAAAAAATTATTGTTTACCACTGGAAAAAAAACGTTGTCAATTATAACAACGTTGTCATTATTAATATAAACGCTTGCGTTTTTTCTTCAGCCATTCTCTCTAGGTCTCTTCACGCACAAATGGTTTGGTTAATAGAGTGTCAAAAATGAATGCAAAATCCATTCAGTCAGCTGGTCCTCAGTTCAATCAGGAGGGAATTATTGCTTACTAAAACTTTTTTTGATGAAAAATATGGGTCTAGCCCGCATTTCATTGAAATAGTAGTTCTGTTACATTGGATATGTAACTGCCCAAGGAAAGACAATGGCGCTCAATACAATTGAGCAAAATAAACAAATGAAAAGTTGAAAAATTAAAGTACAAAGGAAAATATGCAAGGTAAATAATTAAAAATGCAACTGCTGGTATATGTGTGATGTTCTCTCCTCTATTGTCTTCCTCCCATCTGTGTTGGTACCGTTCTCTGGAATTGCAATTGCCATAAGACTTCTTCTTTGATGTCGAGAGCCATCTTGCTTGCTTCCGTAAAAGTGCGTGCACAGCGCTCCCTCCATATCATGAATTGTTTTATAAGCATGGTCTCTCTTTGTATTTTTGATACTCCTACACTGGTCAGCATTTCTGTTGGTGATGTTGTACCTGTGAAAGTCGGTAATTTGGCCGGTACGGTTTGTGCTAGCGCTGAATACACTGCCTTGGAGAAGGTACATTCATCTAGCATATGCTTTACTGATTCCCCTTGTATCTTGCATAATACACATCTGTTAACTAGCGGCCATCCTCTTTTGTTGAGATTATCTATGGTTAGGATTCTATTATTCAAGGCCAGCCATCCAAAAACTTTCATCTGAGGGGGTGCTTTTAATTTCCAAATTTTTTGTGCTTTATTTAGAATTATCGGTGCATCCTTCATTGCTTTGTATCCTGCCCGAACTGTGTATGTACCTGAGTCATTCCATTTCCAACTGACATCATCCTCCATTAACGGGTTGAGAACCATACCCGATAGTAAATTTTGAAACCTTACCATTTCCTGATCTGTGATGTCAGAGCTAATCGGTCTGAAGAGAGTTGTGAGGTTTGATACCTGAGAGACTTCGTAAAGGGTGATATGGATGTCTAGGACGTGTGTGTAGAGATTTGGAAGGAGGGTGCTCAAAACTTGTCCTTCCCAATTGTCGTTCCAGAGTTGAATCCTTCTGCCATTACCGATCTTATGTAAGAAGAAGCACTTACAGTAAGGTGGAGATTTAGAAATTGCCATGGTGAAAATTGGAGAGTCTGGTAGCCCATCAGTGGCTATGTGTTGCAAGAATAGTGATTTACAAAGTGTCAATTCCGGTTTTCTCCATTGCCAAAACCACTTGATCAGTAGTGCTTGATTGAAAACCGATAAGTCCATTATGCCTAGCCCTCCAAATTCCTTTGGTGTGCATGTCAAGTTCCAGTTTACCAGATTGATTTTAGAGTGTGGTTGCGGTGTTGCTCCGTGCCATAAGAATGTCCTTCTTATTTTATCGATGTCCTTAATTACCCAAACCGGCAATTTTAGACATGACATAAAATAAGTTGGTAGTGACGACAAAAAAGAGTTGATCAATACAATTCTCCCCGCTATGGACAAATGCTTAGCTGCCCATCCAGTCAACCTTTTGTTCATACGCTCTAACAAGGGTAAATATGCTGATTTGGGCAATTTTTTGTTTGACAATGGAAGCCCCAAATATGTGAAAGGCATGGTTGCCAATCTACAGCCTAATACATTTGCTAATTCCTACTGTGTTGTTTGTGTTCCCATGGTTACCATCAATTCAGACTTTGTCAAGTTGACAGAAAGTCCAGAAATTTGTTTGAAAACCGTAAGAACAATCTGAAGTGCTTGCAACTGTTGAACCTCCGGTTTGACAAAAAACATCGCATCGTCTGCATATAGCAGGCACAGTGACATATCTCTAAATGGCAATCTTAAGGCTCCCATGTCTGATAGTCTTTGCACGTATCTCGCAAGAAAATCAATTGCAAGGATGAAGAGTAATGGTGATAGTGGATCTCCCTGTCGTACGCCCCTCTTAAGCGTAAGTTTTTCCCCAATAGGCCATTTATCATGATCTGTGAAGTCCCCACTAGGATGCATTGCCTAATCCATGAGAGCCAATTTTGAGGAAATCCGTGTGCCGTCATGACTGCTATGATGAAATCCCAACTTACTGTGTCAAAAGCTTTTGTGAAGTCTGCCTTGAACAATGCAATTGATAAATTTCTTTTGCGAGTTGTATGAAGAACATGCTGTGCATATATGTAGCTTTCACAAATATACCTATTTTTCATGAATCCCGTCTGAGCTTTGTGTAGTAAGTTTGGCAACTGTTGCTCTAGTCTATTCGCTAAAATTTTGGAGAAATTTTTTTGAATCCCATGAAGTAGGCTGATTGGTCTGAAATCTTGGACTGTTATGGGTGATTCTTTTTTTGGAAGTAGTACTATGTATGATGTGTTACAAGGGTGGAGAGAGATGCCTTGCCTTGTCACTTGTTGAAAGACCTTGCATAAATCGGGTGCCAGGATATCTATGAAGTGGTTATAGAATTCACCTGAGAAGCCATCCGGCCTGGGGCTCTTGTTCTTTGGCCACTGTTTTATGGTTGTTTTCACTTCTTCTAAAGTTATTTCTTATTCTAAAGTTTGTAGCTGGGTTGTAATTTCGGTTGAGGGGTATAAATTGTCCCAATGAATATTTGGAACTGGTGTAGATGCTTGTCCAATCAATTCTGAATAAAATTGGAAGAAGGCTTGTGCTTTCGATCTCTGGTCTGTGCATATTGTACCACGATGTTGTATCTGCATAACCATGTTTGCTTTCTTTGCTGCTGTTGCAATATTGTGAAAAAATCTGGTCCCTCTATCTCCTTGCATTTCCCATTTTGTTCTTGCCCGTTGCCTCCAAATATCCTCCTCAAGCACTGATAACTCTGTGTACCTTCTTTTGATTTTTGCTGCAATGTACTTTTCAAGTTGTGTTGTCTGTCTTATTTCTTTGACTTGGTCTATCCATCCCAGATATTCCCTACATATTCTGATCTGTGTTTTAATTGCCGTTATTCTGTTTTGGGCCCAATCTTTAGTTTTTTGCTGCAAAGTCGTCAGTTTATTGTGTAGCTGTGTTGGTGTTTGGGCTGTTGGTACTGATTGCCAAAATTGCACTATCGTATCACTATATTCCTTTAAGCGGAGCCAACAGTTTTCGAAACGGAAAAAACAAGATTTCTTGTACCTGGTATTTGCCGTAAAGACTATTGGACAGTGGTCAGAGGATGTATTCAGTAGCACTGTCTGAGTTGAATTTGGGTATAACTGGTTCCATTCATCAGAGACTAAAAATCTGTCAAGACGCGCCATGTGTGGTTGGTTTCTTTCATTCGACCATGTAAAGCGGTGGCCGTGTAGCGGTGTATTGATTAGTCCTAGAGTAGAGATTAGGGTAGCGAAGCCCATCGAAGTTTGCCATTCTGCAGTGGTGTTGCTGGTCCTGTCTTGCAATTGTAAGGTGAAATTGAAATCGCCTCCAAGCATCCACGGTGTGTCATCTGTTGGTTTGATTGAAACTAGCTCCTCCTTAAATGCCGATCTACCCTCTGAAGTGGAGGGTCCGTAGATGCCAGAGAACCAGAACTTTTTTCCATCTATGTTGAGATAATAAAACACTGACACTGTAGGTTTTGATTATTGCTGTGACTAGTGTGAATTTGGAGGGTGTCCATGCCACTAGAATACCACCTCTAGTACCATTAGCCTCTAGTTCTTCATACTGTGATAAGTGCAATCCGCAAATTTCCCTTAATTTTCTACTGTCTAAGTTGGGTAATTTAGTTTCTTGAATACAAACCAAGTCCGGTTTTTCAATTAGTAGAGTTTGTCGAACCGCTAATCTTTTGTTTCGTTCATTTAAACCTCGAACATTCCAAGAAATGAATTTTAATTTGGTGTTGTAATTCATATGAAACTAAAAAACTCCAACTTCTTCCATTTCAGAATAAAACAGATACAATTTGTCAAGGCCGACATTTCTTGCCTAATTTTACTCCTTCCCACTGCTAACCACAAACAACTATACCACTTTCCCAAATTTAAATACATAAGCAAACTAATCATTAAAACAAAATAAAAACGCTACTGGCCTTGAGATATAATTAGATTGACTTCAAGTCATGGCAGAAGGCATTCCTTCCGCTGCCCCTTCTTCTTCCAGCATCTTCCCCACCTTGAAATGTAGGTCTTCTTCAAATTCAACTCCCGCCGCATTGACAACTATCTCTGCTTGGCTGCCTGACAGGGGATCTAAGGAGCGCATGTAGTTCAGATTGTCTCCCAGCAATGCAGTTGTGTTCTTCCTCTTGATTCTTTTTGGTGAGAAGGACACAAAATCATCTCCTTTGAGTTTGCAAGCTTTCTCCTCTTGTGAGATGTATGGTCCAGTTTCTTTGTCCCTGATTCTGCGACTCCTCCTTACCTCTTCCTTGAGAGCCAGTTCATTTCTAAACCCAGGTGGAGGTCCGTTGTCAAACAGGAAAGCAAATGGGTCAACTTCTGTTGGAGTCTGGATTGGCTGCGTGAAGAAGTCCTCATTTGGTTCTAGTGGTGTTAGAATGATGGTTGGGTTTGTTTCTGGGGAGAGGTCCAAGTCTGTTTCAGTTGGTGTAATGGTGACGGTTGAATTTGGTTTTGGGTGAAGGCCCAAAGCAGCTGGCCCAATCTCAAAAAAATTAGAATTTTTAATTTGAGTTGCAAATTGAAGCCAGACCTTAGGAATGCTAGGTAGAGGATTGTCCAGTAAGAATTTCCTCACGTGAGTGGTTGTGGCACTGCTTCCGTACTACGCGTGGATGGAGACGCTGCCCCATGATTTTTTGAATATTACCGTTGCCACTGTTTTTGTGCCTCGCATGAATCTCTTTGCTTCCCTAGGCAGCAGAGTTTCTGCTTCTGTCTTGTCTGTGTCCTTGTTTTCCTCCATTTTTTTCTCCCTGGAGATCTCCAGTGCCGAACTGTATCCCAACAATTTTATCAACTGACCTTGTACCGGCTTTGTGTGTACCGGCTCCGGTAGGATCTGTCTAGTCCTTCTTGAATAAGCAGAATCAGCCCCCACATGATAAGTGTCAAGTGATCTCGAGTCGTTCGAGTCAGGGGAGCGCTTTCTAGGTGACGATGGTGTTGCCTCCTGTTGCGGTGGTTCAGCCTTCCTTCACCCCCTCCTGGGGAAGGTGGGCGGCCAGTCGGTGAGTGAGACCAACCCTCTAATTCCACCATGACGGTCTTTGAGTATGGGTTTGTGGACATGAGAAAAGAGGGGGGGGTGCTTGCTGGGTTGTGACATGTAATTAAGACTTTTAATGTATCAAAATTTTCATTTTCAAATACCTGAGCTAATTTGATGACATGCCCGACACCTGCCAGCAAGTGGTCCAGATCGTCGACATTCCAGATGTTCATTGGTGCTCCCACAAGTTTAAGGCGAGCTTTGTATGCTGGTGGGTCATATACCATGCCCAGACAGGGTTTCCATGTGGCCAACTGAACACGAGAATTCGAGTCTATTGCAAAAACTCCCACATTTACAGCATGGTTTCTCAGTTCTATTGTTGGAAATGCTACCAGAAAATGGCCAGTGGATCTGTCCAGCTTACCTATCATGAAGTCGCTTGGATGCCTATGAAGTTGTGCAGCTAGGGTGTTTGCTAGGCGGTGTGCAAGGGTGCGTTCATTACAGTTAGGTCCCATATGAACTACGGCTGCCCTGTCAAGTAGTTCATTGGAGTGATGGAAACCTTCCCTGCTAGGGACGTACACCCGGCGAACCTCATGGCGAACCATAGGTACTAAGTCTGGGGAGAGCATTGGCATGGTTTGCCAATTCTCCATAATTTCCTCGTTTTCTTTGAACTGGCTTTTGTTCTGTTCTGTGTTGTGGTGGGGTGTTGCAACTGTGCAAGGCACTGTTCTTGGGTTTTATAATCTTTTCTTTGCACCATGAAGATTTATGACCCACTCCATTACATTTAAAGCACTTCATTAAATTTCTGCAATTTGCTTGTAAATGGCCTCTCTCTGCGCATTTAAAGCATTTGCCTTGTTTTCTAAGGACATTCAATTTCTCTAGAAGAGATGGGTGGTTGAACTTACCTTGGAACTCATTTTGCTTTCTCTGTTTTCTTTGTACTTTCACCCATCCTTCGTCCTTGAGTACACTGCTGCTTGCGCCGTTTGGAGGAAGAGTACTGTTGTCAGGCGGATAGGCGGATTGATGAGATTTTCTTTGGTGCTTGCTGTAATCTGCTAGATTTTGTGCTTGTCCTTCTTTAAAACATCTGACTTTGGTTCTCCATTAATGCGCAAATTAGCTGGGTAAGGTCTGGGTTGGTGGGGGTCAGTTATTCCTTATTCTGGTTCCTTGTGGTACTGTGCGGCGGGTCGGCGTGGTGGATGGTTCCTCCCTGCGGTTATCTGTGCGTAGGTGGGGGGTGGATGCGCCTTGGTGAGGTTGGCGATGGATTCTAAAGTCGCCTTCTTGTGCTCCTGGGTGGGGAAGAGCGAAACCATCCTGCTACTTCGAATATTCAACCAATTGCTTACTAAAACTGAACAATGGTTTGCCTAATTTAACTTCTCTGTGTTATCTTATTGACAGAACTCACCCAAGAACTACAACAACTGTAGTCAGAACCACTTGGTAAGGGGACATATGAAATAGGGAGAACTCCGGATATAGTCAGAGAGGTCCGGATATAGTCAGAGAACTCCGGATATAGTCAGAACTACAACAAAAAGTATCACTCATAAACTGTCTAATACTAGCAATAAAACTAGTAATAAAAAATAGCCCTATTACGGATATAGTCAGAGAGGTTCGGCCCCTCTAAACCAAGAAAAGCGTCATCTTCGGAATCCGTATCCTGAGCCGAGTGATTTATCAAAGAACCTACCTGATTCAAAGAAGTAATATCCATAGGTAGAATCAAGGTTAATTTAAAGTATGAATCATCAAGTCTTGCTTTACACCAATAAGAAGTTAAACCTACAATAACAGAGCCTACAGAGCTAATGTGAGAGACAGGTATTTGCTGAAAGAAAAATCTTATTTCTGATAATCCATACTAACCATAAGGTTGCAGCCTTAATTAATTCTACAAGTAATGAATCTTTTAAATGAATCCAACAATCAAAAAGCCATAGATATGTAATAGTAGTACAATTGTAATCAAAGTTATTATGGTTCCCTATCCATGACCAAAGGGTAGAAATATAAGAGCATGTCACAAAAAGATAATTTACTGTTTCGGATGCACCACAGAATGGACAATCTAAATTACCTTGCTAACCACATTTAACTAAATTACATTTAGTAAGGATCTTATCTTATCGAAATAATCAAATAAAAATCTTAATCTTTAATGGAATTTTAGCATGCCATAAGGTAGAATATGATATATTTGAAATATCCCTATTGGACAACTACAAATAGAGAGAGTGTACTGTAAATAAACACGAAGGAGTCCATCTCCAAAAAAAATTATCGGAGGAGGTAGGCTCAGGAAATATAGAGCTATAGGTGCAAGAGTGAAGTAGATGTTGCAATATATTCAGTAAAAAGAATGCCTGTAAGTTGTCTAGTAAACCGAATATTAAGAAGAGAATGAGAGAAAGCATTAGAAACTAAAAGTTGTTGATTGGAAACAATTCTAAAGAGATTTGGGTAAACACAGTATAAAGCACAATCACCGAACCATCTATCTAACCAAAAAAAAAAGATCCCTACCATTACCAAGCACTTAATTGATGCTCAACTCATAAATTTATAAGAAAGATAAAACTCCAGACCAGAATGAAGAACATTGAGGAATGTGCAAACTGGTCAGGCCATATTTAACAACTAAGATAGTCTTCCAAAGGTGCCTTGATTCCGGTGAGCTACTTGATCATAATGGAAAGAACTTCCTACACATTGCCATAGAAGCAAAGAAGGGACGCATTATCTTTGAATTGCTAAAAGATTCAGAAAACAAACTTTTGATCTCTCACTGGGAGAGAATGTTCAAGAGAATGGCAAACAAAATTGATAACAAAGAAAACACACCATTACATTTAGCAGCAGAACATGGTTGTATTGATGTTATGCTTTCTCTTTTGAAGAAGAGAGAATTGGATCTGACTTTACAAAACAAGGAAGGTCTAACGGCTTCCGACACTGCAGTGATTCGATACAGGGAAGCTGTAATGAACATTGAGGTTAAGCTGCTTACTATTTGTCATCATCCTCCATCAATTTTTTTATTCTTTAGAAAAAATGTGGACAACAGCCGGACTTGTGTATTTAGTGGTGCATTCAGGTCAGTGTTCTAAATAGCTAGCTATAGCACCGCTATAGCGATTTTGGATCTCATAAGCTAAGCTACAGAGTAAAACTGCACTAGTCGAGCTACGGCCACTATAGCTGTAATAGCGGTCCGCTATGCTACATGGGCTTATTTTTCTATTTTTTTCAACTTAAATGGGCTTTGTGTCTCAGTCTGACTAATCTAAAAATGGTTAATTTGAATATGTAGTAAAATAATACTTAATATATATATATGATAGTAGGATATTATGAATAGAAAATGTATCGATAGTTTATGAATTATAGAATTAGGAATATTTTGAATGACAATTTGGACTTTGTATTGGTTCAATCACTACAGCAAAAACAGTTATCAGCGACCATTATCAGCGACCGGTGCTATTATTGGTCGCTGATGCCAATTTTAAAAAAAAAAAAAAAAAAAAAACGAAAGGAAAAGCGACCAAATTTTCTGCGACTAGTATCAGCGACCGGCGCCCCACTTGGTCTCAGAAAGACTTTCAGCGACCGGCGAAAAAACTTTTAGCGACGGAATATTCCCGGTCGCTGAAAATTTTCGCTAAAAAACCCCCGCGAAACCCTTCTTCTTCTTCTCTCTGCCGCGTTTTTCCAAAAATTTTAGATTTTTGAACACCGATTCTCTCCGCGCCGATCGACGCCGCCCCCGCGCCTAGTTCGGTCCCGCCGCCGTTTAGCCGTCATTTCTCCCTTGCTCTCTCTAGGTTTTGCCATTTTTCTCCAATATTAAAGTTATTTCAATTTATGCTATTATTTGTAGTTTAGAAATTTTAAGTTTGTTGTTTTTCTTTTAGATTTTAGTAATAGGAGTTGGTAGATTCGTTTTTTGTTTTTTTTGTTTATTATTTCTGTTTTTTCAACTTTTTTTCTGTTTTCTTCATTTTGTAATTTTTTGGATTTTTGAATCCGTTTTTATATTTGTTTTTTAAATTCGTTTTTCCTTTTTTTATGTTTTTTTTTTTCCCGTTTACAGATTTAGTTTTTCTGTTTTTGTAATTTTTTTTATTTTTCTGTTTTTAAATTTATTTTTCAAAATAAATTTTGGATATATATATACATTATGGAGATAAGTTACATGAAATCTAATAAAATAAATATTTCGAAATATTTTTTTTCTGTTTTTAAATTTTTTTTCTGTTTTTAAAATTTTTTTCTAATAAAATAAATATTTAAAAAAAAAAATTCTTATATTTTTACTGTTTTTTTTAATTTTCTGTTTTTTTTTGTTTTTTCTGATTTTTTCTTTTATTTTGTTACTGTTTTTAATCCGTTTTTATATTTAGTTTAGTTTATTTAAATGTTTGGTTTAATTTAGTTTGTTTAGCATAACTACCAACAATAAATTAAAGGTTTAGTTTAATTTAGTTTGTTTAGCATAACTACCAATAACGACTAGCATAACTACCAACAATAAATTTAGTGTGTTTAGCATTAATTTAGTTTGTTTAGTTTGTTTAGCATAAATACCAACAATAAATTTAGTTTGTTTAACATAAGTAGCAATGACAACCCTTTATATAGAATAATTTAGGTAGTTTGCATAATTTAGATTTAACCCCTTAGTTAAATCCTTAATTGGGATTCAATTGGGATTGAATTTACTTGTTGGTAAATTGGTAGTATTGTTTAACCCGAAATGGTAGTATTGTTTTAAAATCCAAAATAGACGAGAACATTTAGTATGCCTTTTAGGTCCATACCCGTTCAAAATTAATCCAATAGGGATTAATTTTGAATAGTCCCCGGTTTGGGACTGCTCTTTGAATGCTTTGTCTCATTTAGGATGTGACGAAATGTATGCGGATCTAGTATTTAAGAAGAATTTGGTGTTATTTTCCCTTATTGTTCCTAACGAGTACGTATTGAATTACATGTCGAAAGATGTGTTTCTAACGCGTACTTGGGGAACTAAGGGGAAATGCTGCCGAATTTTTCTTAAATACTAGATTCACATACATTTCGTCACTACTGAGACATAGCATTCAAAGAGTGGGATAAGGTGGTACACCAGCCCTATGTAAGCCCCAATAGTTAATATTTGAATTGATGTTATTTTATTGATGAAAATTATAATTTAGAACTAATCAAGGCAAGGCAAGGCAAGGCAAGGCAAGGAGAAGCGCTCTCTCTCTCCCTCTCTGGTACGTATGTTTTAAATATAAGTAATGTAGATGCCGCTTGTATGGCTGTATACAAGTCCTGTTGCATGGATGATGCAACACTTGATTTGACATTGTGTTTTTTGCATGACTTGCTTTAGAGGGTCCGTTATCAATTGATGATTTCTGGAGGGTCTAAAGCAAAGATCTGGATTTTTAATTTGTTTGAAAAGAAAAATATAGTGATAGGACTTGTTTTATATAATATCTTATAAATGTGTATATCATAATTAGGAGAAATGGAAGGTGATCGTAGTTGGATGTACGGTCCTCGTTATGTGAACAAGCGAAAGAATCCCGTATTTGTAAAGGGTGTGGAGGGTTTTTTGGACTACGCATTTAGTATTCAAAAAAATATAAGTAATGGTAATCGTATTAGGTGTCCATGTGCCAAGTGTGGGTGTACTAGATGGTTGGATATGGAAACTATTGGACAACATTTGATAAAATCGGGGTTCCGACTTTATTACGAAACTTGGTACATGCATGGTGAAAGTCAAGGCGTTGAACAGAGCCAAACGGAACAGCCCCAAATGGTCGTTGAAGAGAGGGTCGAGGTGGAGACGTCAAATGCTATGGTGGACATGGTTCTTGATGCTGCAGGTCCTTCTTTTGATTGGACTGCGGACGAACCCCCAAATCAACAAGCTCAGGATTTTTATAACATGATGAAAGCTGCCGATGAGCCGCTATGGGACGATTGTGATAAGGAACATACGGTACTTGCGTGTGTTACAGAACTCTTGAGTATTAAAGCTGACTGTGGCATAACCAAGGAGGGATTCAATCGCATCGTATCGGCCGTGAAAAAGTGGCTTCCGAAAGAGAATCGGTTGCCTCCAAATCAATACCAATGCAAGAAATTGGTGAAGGAGTTGGGATTAAGTCATGTGAAGATTCATGCTTGTCCGAATGATTGCATGTTGTACTACGGTGATGACAATATCTCTAAAGAGAAGTGTGATGTCTGTGGTTATGATCGTTACAAACAAGGTAACCAGTTAAACCCCACGAAACGTGTACCGCGAAAGGTTTTACGGTATCTTCCAATAACTCCAAGGTTGCTAAGGCTTTTTTTAACTTCGACAACCGCAGAACAAATGCGTTGGCATAAAGAAGGAAAACGGGAGAAGGAAGGAGTCATGGTTCATCCTGCTGATGGTGAAGCCTGGAAAGAGTTTAATCGTCTGCACAATGATTTTGCAGCAGATCCTAGAAATGTGTATCTTGGGTTTTGTTCGGATGGATTCTCTCCTTTTAATATGGGGGGCCGGTCTTACAGCAATTGGCCGGGATTTCTAGTCATTTATAACCTTCCTCCAGCTCTTGGTGATGCGCGACAACAACATATTCCTAAGTATGCTCTCTGGATGGTCGACGAAGGGAAAACTAGGTTGTCATGTATGTATGGAAGACACAAAGGCTTTCCAACTTAAGGAGGGAGGTAAAACTTCTTGGTTTGATAGTCACAGAAGGATGTTGCTCCATGATCATGAATTTCGGTTTGAAAAAGATGCATTTAAGAAAGACACAATTGAAACTGACGATCCTCCTCGACGCTTGAGTGGAGAAGAATTGCTTGATCGAGTAATGTCATTTGAGCAAGTCACATTTGGCACCAAAAATAAGAAAAACATTCCTGGTTTTGGTGTGACACATAATTGGAAAAAGAGAACCATATTTTGGGAGCTACCATATTGGAAAGACCATCTGGTACGGCATCACATAGATGTTATGCATCTCGAAATGAATTTCTTTAAAAACATATTGTGGACGTTACTCGATATTAAAGGAAAAACAAAAGACAATGCGAAGGCTCGTCTCGATATGGCACAGTTATGTCATCGTCCGCATTTAGAGCTGACTACCAACGATAAGGGCAACATAGTAAAGCCACACGCAACTTACTGTTTAGACAAGAAACAGAGACGTAAAATTTGCGAATGGGTTAAGAATTTGCAGTTCCCAGATGGGTATGTCTCTAATTTGGCGAATATTGTGGATGTTGATGATGCTTCATTCGGTGGGTTGAAAAGTCATGACTGTCATATCTTTATGGAGCGGCTGTTACCAGTTGCCTTTAGAGATTTTCTTCCTGATTCAATCTGGGAGGCACTAACAGAGGTTAGCAATTTTTTCAGAGATATGTGTGCCAGAGAATTAGATCCGGTTCATATTGAGAAGCTCGAGAGGGATATTATTGTCACACTATGCAAGCTAGAGAAGATATTTCCGCCCGGCTTCTTTGATTCAATGGAACATCTAATTGTTCACATCGCTTACGAAGCACGAGTTTGTGGTCCTGTTTCATTTCGTTGGATGTATACATTTGAAAGGTTAGGGTTATAATCTTCGTACTCTATTTATTTTTATACATTATATAATACGTTTCATTTCGTCGTGTTGCATGATATTGTAGATGCATAGGGCGTCTCAAGAGAAAAGTAACTAATAAGGCATGTGTTGAGGGTTCAATCGTAGAGGCATATATTGTTGAAGAGATATCCAACTTTATGTCTCTATATTTTGAAGATGAGGTCGTTACATGGTTGAATCGCCCGGAACGATACGATGACGGTGGATTTGTTGAGAATGATCAACGGCTTCCTGTTGTTAGCTACCCTGGACGTGCAACAGTAAATATTCCCGTCAGAGATCTTACGGATGAAGAGTTAAATGCGGCACACTATTATATCATGACTAATTGTCGTTCAGAATTCGACACTTTGATTAGGTAAGCATTTTTAAATATGTTCGGAATTCGACATTTTGAAGAGAGTTACTAAATTTGGCTTATTGCAGGCAATTCGATGCTGAAGTTAGAGAGAATAGGCCAACAATCAGCGCAACACTTCTCGATAGAACTCGTTCTCGAGAGTTAGGTACCTGGATGCGTAAATTGGTGTTGGACGGTAAAATTGCAGATGAAAGGATCGCTGAAATTGCACGTGGGCCAATCACACGACGAGTTTATCGTTACAACATGTACGATGTGAATGGTTTCCGATTTCACACCGAGTCATACGGGATAAACAGAAAAACAAAAAATTATGGTGTTTGTGTTGAAGGTGAGAATTGGGATGGCACATCCAATGACTATTTTGGCATACTTGAAGAAATTATTCGGTTAGAATATAGTGGGATCAACAACAGAGTTTTCTTGTTCAAGTGTCGTTGGTTTGACACACATAGGGGGATGCGGGTAGATAAGAAGCATGGATTAGTAGAGATAAATCATACAAGGCTTCTTCAAAAGGGCGAGAATTTTGTGTTTCCCTGCCAAGCGATTCAAGTGTATTATTTGTCTTATGCGTCATCCAAGCGAGAGAGACAAGACTGGTGGGTTACAATAAAGACAAAAGGAAAAAGAAAGCCAATTATTTTGTTCAATGGAGATGCGTCTTTGGAAAACAATCCACATTTGACCGAGTTCTTTCAAGAAGACGGTCCAACTACCCAATTTGAAGTGCGTGCTGCATCTGAGTTGAATGATCCAAGTCTATTCGTTGATGGGGCGGATCCTGAGATTGTCACAGAACAAGAATTACAACCACAAAATAATCAACAACTGGATAACAAAAAAAGGAAAAAGAAAAAAACTACATAAATTGCCATATTAGGTTAATATCTTTCAATGTATATTTATTTGGAAAACTTATCTATGTAACGTTCTTTTTTAGGTTTGGAATTATTTGTGAAACTAATTGGTTTTTGTTCTCTCTTTTCTAGATATGGCGCCAAGTAGAAAGGGAAAGGGAAAGGCGACGGCGGGATCCGGAGAAGATAGTAGCGGTAGTCAGAGAAATGTGCGGGGTAAGAATGCATACATTCCACCGCCACCACATCCTTCGTTGCGACTCGTTCTTAGGGTGACGGGACACAGGTAATACTCATTTTTTTCCTTGTGTTGTAATTATACATTAACTGTATTGATTGTATTAATTATTTCTTTTTGTAGAACTTTTGATGCAGGGGATCCAGAAAAAACCAAGCAAGTCAACAAAATTGTTTCACAGACTATACGCAACAATTATCCTGGCCCATTGTTCAGTTACTCTGCTTTTCCCGAGGAGACTAAGGTTCTTTGCAAGGCAGAGTTTTCGGTGCGAGAAATTAACTTTTGTCAAACCACTAATAATTATTACATGCTACATTTTTATAAACTAACCAACGTAATTACTTCTTCACTATGCATTACAGAAATACTATATTTTTGCTCCGGAGGAAATAGAAGACAATGCATGGGACGTTTTTAAGAAGGTAGCGGACAAACGGATGCAAGACATGCTCCACAAGGCACAGCTTGCAGCGAAAAAAGCATACGGGGATAATATGCAAGAGTGGAAGGAGCATTCGGCGCCTCACCCGCACGATTGGATCTCGTCCGCAAATTGGCCAGGAGTTGTGGATCATTGGTGCAGCGATGCTTTTGCTAGTCGGAGCGCGCGAAATAAGGCTAATAGGGCAGCTGCAGAAGGGTCTGGTGCCACGACGGGCTCTGTGAGCATGCTTGTCCACAAACAGCGCTTCGTAAGTTGTTTTTTTTATTAAGTTAATTAATTTTCATTTTAAATGAATCAAATCGAACTAACGTTGATATTTTTTTTGGTAATTGAAATTGTCTTTCAAACTATTAACAGGAGAAGGAAAACCACCGTGAACCCAGATGGTCTGATGAGCTGTTCGCGCCGACCCACAAAAGCAAGAAGACGGGGCAATTTGTTTCCGCCAAGGCTCAAAAAGCATTTGTACGTAATAGAACATAAGAACTGTTTTACAAAATTAAATTTAGGCTGGTAGAAATACTATTGTTATATCTATAAAATTTGCAGGAAAATTATGAGAATGCGATGAGGCTGAGTCATGGAGAGGACAAAAATGACTGGCCTGCATTTGACATAAATGTCTGGTACACTTCGGGTGTCGATGATCGTAATGCTCATGGCGACAATTATGGCCTCGGTGCTCTAGGTAAAAAAACATTTCTTCAAATCTATAATTTTTTTTTACTTTGTAAGATATTAACTATCTTATCTTTAATGATCCAGGCCAGACGAGAGCCATGTATCGTGTTGGTGGGTCTAGCAGTACTCCTTCAGGTTCTTCAGGGTCATATTCTTCGGCACCACCGGCTTCACGCCTTACACAAGATGATATTGAAGCGATATCTTCTCATGTGATGACCTCGATCATGCCTAAGCTCACTGACGCGATCACCGACCAGATCAGCAGAGCTTTCAGATCTGCTCAGGTACGAAATTCAATTTATCCGACTTTTCTAATTATCAATTATATATCCGAGATCCTAATTACTTAAACAACTGACAGGGAGGGTCGACCTCGGACCATGCCTCGATGCCGCATCCTCAGGGTGACGACGATGACGGCGAGGATGACGGCGAGGATCTTGGCAGAGATGGTACTTCTTAGATTTTCTAGAGTTGACATATTTATCTATGTTACAGTTTACGTCTAGATATTTATGTTATCGTACTTATGTGGATTGCATATTTAGCATACTTATGTTGGTATATTTATGTTTTTGTGATAGTTATTGATGTTCTTCTTCTATTTCATTGTTTATTCGTTTTTTATATTGCTTATATATATTGGAATATCGATGTAATTGTACGTCTCATAACAATTCCGAAACAACGACATATCAATAATAAATAAAACCAATGAAATCAGCACCAATAAATAAATAAAAAAACAGAAACAAATTAATCACCCAAAAAAAAAAAAAAAAAAAAAAGGATTATCAGCGACGCCGGTAGAAAAGAATCAGAGACCAAATGCTGGTCTCTGATACTAGAAGCATCAGCGACCGGATATCATTATCAGAGACCGGCAGGATTGGTCTCTGATAATGAGGGTATCAGCGACCAGATATAGTTATCAGCGACCAAAAATGTTGGACTCTGTTAACACCCCATGACATCACAATACACTTTCAGAGACCAAAGTGATTTGGTCTCTGATAGAGTATCAGAGACCGGGACATATATATCAGCGACCGGTGACGTCATCTCAGAACTATCAGCGACCATAGTTTCAGAGACCGGGATTTCAGCGACCAAAAAACCACATCAGCGACCAAAAAGTTTATCAGCGACCGGCGCCGTCCACTATCAGCGACCGGAGTCCCGGTCGCTGATATTCTATTCTGCTGTAGTGAATATGAATATTAGAACTTCTTAATCAATTTGGTATTTTTGTTACTAAAATCTCTCATAGATAATATTTATTATTAGTAGAAATATAAAATATGATTTTAAAAAAGAAAAAAAACGCTATGTAGAAAAGCTTTCGCTATAGATCCGCTATTCACTAAAGTTTTTTTTTTCGACTCCCTACTACGCCGCTATAATCGCTATTTAGAACCTTGAGTAAAATAATACTTAATATATGATAGTAGGATATTTTGAATAGAAAATGTATCGATAGTTTATGAATTATAGAATTAGGGATATTTTGAATAACAATTTGGACATTGTATTGGTTCAATATGAATATTAGAACTGCTTAATCAATTTGATATTTTACTTAGAAATATAAAATATAATTTTTTAAAAGAAAAAACACTATGTAGGAAAGCTTTCACTATAGCTCCGCTATTCGCTAAAGCTTTTATTTTCGTCTCCCCGCGACGCCGCTATAATCGCTATTTAGAACCTTATTTAGCATCCATCAAATCATTTGACGAAGTAAAGCAAAGTTTTATTAATTAACTTATTCAAATCTTTAAATGAAATGATGGATAATTTAACCACTATCATATATGCATGTTGCACAATGACGGATAATTTACGGATAAAACAAATGCTTTGTGTGAAATAATAACAGAAGGAAGGTGTAAAGTTCAATAAAAGAGGGTGCAAATTAAATAGATTCTTATGATTTAATTAATTTTCTTTTGGAAGACCAGTGCGCGAGTCAATGCTCTTCAACTGAGTTGCGCTATCTCGGAAAAGAAAGATGAGAAACAAACTGAATCCGCCATTCAAAATTTTATTTCGTCTTTTGTAGAGGAATTTATAATTAAAGACTAGATGCTTGAGATTTTATGTTTGATTAATGTCATCATGGCAAAGTGAGCGCCGGTTACAATTATTAGCACTATTCGTTCAAGTCTGTGTTGTTAAATGCTTTTCCTAGCTTTATAAATATTCTTATTTAATTTATGCTTTGCAAACGAAAGATGAATATAGGCGGGACCCGCCACTATAAACCAAGTTCAATTTTTCTATTCTAAAGATAAATATAGGCGATACCCGCCACAATAAACTAGGTTCAACTTTACTTTGTTCCTATGTTACTCGGATACACAATATTGGAACCAGCACCCGTGTAGGGTGCGTATCGGACACGGATACATTTCCCGATACTGATTGACTCGTAGAGATACATTGCAGACACTTCTGAATGCGGATCTGATACGGCTCTGACGGATTTTGCAATCGTGCACCACGCATAGACCAGTGCGTGGGTAACGATCGAGCCCATACACACCGCATGGACCATATGCTAAAAATTAATTTTCTAACTCCAAGTTGAATCGAACCTAGGTCGTTAGATTCAAACAACATTTCCGACTACCTCTAGACCACTTCACATTTGTTGTTAGAACTTATTAGCTATTGTATTTTTTGTATACTTGAGCTCTTGTATCAAACTGTATTCATAATTTTTTATATTTCATTTATATAATACAGATATTGAATTAAAAATATAAATAATATTTATCCAATAAGCATATCGTATCCATGATTTTTAAAATTGCCGTATTGCCATATTCAAATCGTATCCAATACGACACATATACTCATGCAACATAGCTTTGCTCTATATTTCAGAAGATTCAACCTGTCCTAAGATAGCAATATTTAAATGTTCAATGATAATTACGACGACATATTTTTTTGTTTTTCCGAAATAGTGTGTTAGTGACCCACCTGAAACAAAGTTCATTAACAGTAACCAGTACATCTGTGCATGTCCCCTTTTTAACTTGACATTTGCTCCATATTTTCGGAGAACAAATTAAGTAGATTGCGCGATCAAGAAATTGAGGAAAACAAAATTAGGATTAGAAACGCGTTGCAAAAATTTCGGCAAACAATTAAATTACATAATTAGAAGCACATAACAAACACACTGCGATACAATTTCAGAAAATAATTAACTAGCTATATAGGTACATAATTCAAATCCATGGCGATAACTATTTATTATTTAACATCAATGACAATACAAGGTCTCTCTAGTAAACGTGAGGATTCTTAGCAAATCCATGGTGACAAATATTTATTATTTAGCACACGGCCTTTCTTAAAGTAATCCCGAGGGTTAGCCTCAAAGCTTGTTCTTCGTATGTGGACCCCACCTCCCCCCGGCCCCGGGGCTTTCATCATCTTCCCTAAACCACTGTTCTGGCATGACTTTGAAAAAACTGAACCATACAACCAACCATATGAATGCAGCTGAGAGGACCCCGCCGACTGCTACTTTCAACCAGTTGGCCATCGCTGATCGGGTCTCGGGCAGGAAGATCTCGTTGAATTTTTCGGAGACAAATGGGAAGGTGTTAGTAATGAAGTGAAGGAGGAGAATTAGTTTTTCTTGAACAAATTCAAGGATGTTTGGTTTGAGATCATCCGAAGTTTGTTATTTGGGTTATTTATATTATGTAGTGTAAGTAGGATCATTTTGAGTAAAGGGGGAATTTCATGTATACCCCTAAAAAACATCAAAATTACGTAATTTCTCCTCTAAAGTTTGAAATTACATATTTTTCCCTCTAAACTTCAAAAACTCACAAATTTACCCATTTTATTGTCTTTTATATTAAAACTCAATCTAAATTTATAAAATACCCATTTTACCCTTTACTAAAAGTATATAAATCTCATGAGACTCAAATTATTTGAATCTGAAGAGTTCTTCTACCTTCCAATTCGTGCGCATCACATTAAGATTTGTGCGCGTCGCATCAATATTCATGCTAATCTAACGGGCACGAATCTTAAAGCAATTTCGATTAGCGCGTATCGCATTAAGATTTGTTCATGTTGCTTCAATATGCGCGGATTTTTGCATCAAGATTCGTGCTGATCTTGTGTGCACAAATCTAAAAGCAGTTCGGACAGTGGAGGAACTGTTCATATTCAAATTTGAGTATGATTAGATTTATATACTTTTAATAAAGGGTAAAATGGGTATTTTATAAATTTAGAATGAGTTTTAATATAAAAGACAATAAAATGGGTAAATTTGTGAGTTTTTGAAGTTTGGAGGGGGAAATATGTAATTTCAAATTTTAGAGGGGGAAATACGTAATTTTGAAGTTTTTGAGGGGTATATGTGAAATTCCCGCTTGAGTAAATTATAAGAATGGTCCTTACAAATTACAATATTATATTTTTTTTTTCGTTTTGGTACATGACTTTTTGTTGATTTTATCTTGTTGTTTCCCATATTGACATTCGTTTAAAAAGCGGATTGAAGTTAATTATATAATATTGATAATATTAGCATGTTAATTTGATGATGTGAACACTAAATTAGATGATTTTTTTTTTTTAGAAATTAAAAATTTATTTAGACTGCAGAACTGAACCGAAAGAAAAGCATCCTTTGTGTGAATATTTTTTTTTGATGAGATAATGACAGGTGAAATAAAAAGGTGCAAATTGAATAGCTTTTTAGTTGATTAATATTCTTAGAAAACCAGCGACAGCGAATCAGTGCTCTTCATCTGTAGCAACAGTACAGAAAAATAAAGATGAGAAACATGTTTCGAAATTGGGTTTTATCTTTATTAGAGGAATAATTAATATGGGATTTTGAAAGAGTAGATGGTTGGGATTTTTAAATTTTATTAATGTCATCATGGCAAAGTGAGCCGGTTACAATTATTAACAGTATTAGTTCAATTCTCTTTTAAAAGATAAAATGATAACAAGTCTTTTCATGAAAACTATTCTTCATCATTTAAAACTAATTTGATAGATTTTAGAGTTGAGTTCACAAAGTGGATTGATGAAATATTTAAGAACACCCTAGTTCTACTCTTATTTTATTTTACAAATTGTTTGATATTAATAAAATGAACAACCAAAAGTTACATTACAATGTATGAACATAATAAAAAATAATGAGGGATCCACTTACACTATTTTTTGTTGAATATATTAAAATGTACTTGCAGATCAATTTTTTTTTATTTTTTGAATTTTTTTACTATTTATTAAGATGGGTACAAAATCAAATTGTTTGAAAATAACGATTTTGTAAAATACTTAATAAATAGTAAAAATATTCAAAAAAAATATAAAATTGGGTCTCTAAATACATTTTAATATGGAGGTCATGTTGAACGGTTTGGATCGACTGTTTGAACTTTGAAAACTTCAAAATAAATGGTATAATTTTGTGTCACCAAAAAATAGTGTAAGCGGATGCTCATAAAAAAATATATCATATATATTGTGATATATTTAGTACAATGTAAGAAAACAACAAAAAAGCTATTCGTTTAAAAAATGGAACGACGGTCAATACTTAGTTTACAATGTAAGAAAACAACAAAAATTATATCAAATTGAGATATTCGTTTAAAAAAGCACTACTACAGAATATCATGATTGTACACGGATAAATTAC